>BMAU01017246.1:0-600000 GCA_019973935.1 Trichonephila clavipes
ACCACCAGATGGTGCGGATAGCACGTCACAATGACGAGAGTGTAAGAGAGGGGTATATAAGGAATGGTGGCAAAGAAGTAAAATTGTTCACAAGCGCTTTAAAAGCATTTCAGTGCAATAACCGCATAGTTATGGCACAAAGGAAGCATTTGGATGATTTTTTACGTGGTAGAATTATTGGACGACTGGAAAGTGGACGTATCCAGCTGGAAGTATCCGAGGAACTTGGAATCGCCCAGAGTGTCATCTCCAGGCTTTGGCAACGATTCCAAGATGATGGTTATGTGAGTAGATGTTACAGCACAGGTCGCCCCCCGAGTTACAACGCCGAATGAGGACCGGTTTTTTTGGCAGTTACTGCCAAAAGAATCAGACGGAGAACAGCATCAGACATGTCTCGTCAGCTCTCTTCAGCTACCGGTACGACAGTTTCAAGACAGACCATGTACAGACGCTTAGGTCACATTGGTCTATATAGTCGTTGGCCTGCCAGATGTGTTCCACTTACCGCAACTCACTGTCGCCTGCGATTAACCTGGAGTAGAGAGCATACATTGTGGACACCACAACAGTGGTATTGTGTGAGGTTTTCTCTCTCTCTCTCCGACGAGTCCAGGTTTAGTTTGCAGTCTGGTTCTCGCCGGACTTTAATTTGGAAATCGCCAGTTACCCGTTATTACCAAGAGAACACCATTGAACGACACCGTAACGGTGGTGCAGGATGGCTCATTTGGGGAGGAATTATTCTTTGTTCCAGAACTGACATGCATGTTCAGAGTGTAACGATGACAGGCCACATCTATCGGAATGTCATTCTGGAACAACATGTACGTTTGTTTCGGGGCACCATGGGGGCTGAATTTTTTTTCAACGCCCGTCCTCACCGTGCAAACATTGTAGACGAATGCCTTCAATCGGAGGATATCACCCGTATGGATTGGCCAGCATACTTACCGGGCTTGAATCCAATAGAGCATTGTGGGATATGCTTGACCGACGTATTGCGGCCCGTCAACCCCCTCCCACCTGTCTACCGGAACTTCGGAGGGCATTGCTTGATGAGTGGTGTAACATTCCCCAAGATCAGATTGATAATTTGATACTCAGCATGCCTAGGCGTTGTGAGGCCTGCATTGCATCGTCCGGGAGACATACTCCGTAGTAACCATCATACTAACCATGTGATACTGTTTTTATAAATAGGTTCTATTTTGAAATTTGCTCCAGGAGTAAAAATCACAATTTTTATTAATTATGTCAAACATATAACATCTTTTTTTTGCTCTTTACCTTTTCTTTAATAAATAGACTTTACAAATAAGTCAAATTTGTTTTGCTTCTGTCTCTTTCTTTGCCTGCACTTCATTATCCTTAATTTATGGACATGAGTGTATATATATATATATATATATATATATATATATATATATATATATATATATATATATATATATATATATATGACAGGCCCCAGGCCTGCTGGTAAAATAAAGAGGGCATCATCTTCACAATATTCCTTTATTACGCTTTCATCATATATAATCTAACATGGCGGACCTTTTGCCGCGCAACCGGATGTTACCAAATACAACATCGCAGCGAGGAGACACCAGCCAAATCCTTCCTAGTATGCGTTCGCCTTCGTCAGCGCTCGTTGCTCCTTTTAACAGGCTTGTTTACTCATAAATCCTTACGCGATGGTAAAGAGTTCGCTCTATTTTCATTTATTACTTCCTTAATTTTGAACCTAAACTTTTCAAACCTGACAAATTCCCCCTCCCGCTGAAGTCTGGCACAGCCAGATTGGCCAATTCTGACTGGCAAGTCCCCAGGGAAAAAATTATATTTCAATTATATCAAATTTCCCAAATGAAATAAAATCTAGAAGATTTAATAATGGTGTAAAAGAGTGGGCTGGTGAATCCTAACATGTACAAAAAATAGCAATAATGAATAACAAAGTATCAAAAATTTGGTATAAAACTTTGTGTTACATAGAATTGTTTTCTGAAAAATATCACACATCTAATACTTCCACTATGACTATAATAATAATGAGGTTAATAAAAAACAACATAAGATAAAGATAATTCACATTGGACATTCAAAAATATAATAGTACTAAACAACATAACATAAGATCAAGTGAAATTCTCACTAAATGTGCACCAATAGTAAACAATGTTAATAAAGTGATAAATGTTGAAAAGTTACAAGTACTTCAAAATGGTATTGAATGTTGGAATAATGAGTACATAAATACATAGAAAGAATAGAGTAAATAACATGATTTTAGGAATAATGGTAAAGTAAGTACATACAAAGAATAGATATAAAATAAGTAATAGCAAAATGAGTTTAGGAATGATGGTAAAGTAAATACATAAAAAGACATACATGGAGTAACTTACAGCAACATGATTTTAGGAATAATGGTAAAGTAAGTACATACAAAGAATAGATATAAAAATAAGTAATAGCAAAATGAGTTTAGGAGCTCCCAAAAGAAAAAGATTACATAACTATAACACAGAAATTTATCAAAAATAAACACAACATCAACATTATATCAAAATATCACTAGAAATATAAAATGCAAAGAAAAATAAGGGTATTTCAGATATATCAAGTACAGGTAAAAGTTCAATCAATGTAATGTTTCACAGTCCTGTCTTGGAAAAATCATAGTTCAATGTTCATCATCCAATTATTGTTTATCGCACAGTTCTTTTGTTTATTATTAGAATCTCTACTCAATCAACTCATTTCAAAAACATACAACCATACTAAAATCTTCATAACATCACATACTATATTTTAACTTTCAGAATATACTCTTATCACAAATAATCACAATGAAATTATTATAACACAATGTATCGTAAAATGACCTCATCACAATGTTTTCATACAGTCCATAATTCAGTTATTTTTTTAAAGTAGTCTTCAATAATGTGTTCATTATGAATAAAGATACAATACAAATTCAATTACATTAAATTTTGATTTTCATAATGTAAACAAGTCTTAAATTCAAATTATAAACACAACTTTTATTATTATTTTTTTAAAATAACAATGCACTTCTTTTAAAATTACAATGCACTTCTTCTTCCCCCAATGTTTGAGAAAAACAAACTCTAACAAATATAAATAAGAATTTAGCATAATTGGAAATTGGATTTTTGAATGAAATGGTTTTAATCTTGTAGAATGAACAATATCTGTTAATTTTCCTGTATATTGATTTGGTTTATCTATTTCATAAGTAACATTTGAGAGTTTCCTGACAACTTTAAAAGGACCATTATAAGGAGATTGAAGTTTACTTGAATTAGGGTATGAGAAATTTTGATATAAGACTAAATCTCCAACTTTAAATTTTGCATCAACATAATGTTTATCATACCTTTGTTTATTTATCTTATGATGCTTAATTGTTCTGTTTACTGCAATTTGTCTAGCTTGTTGTATAGGTGGATAGTTTAATTTTACTTGATTAGGTAATGGCGAATCATATGGCAAAGTTCAAACATTAAATATGCAGGTGGAAAGCCAGTAACATCATGTGGCGAGTTATTGTATTCATATGTAACTTGTTCTAATAATTTTGTCCAAGGAGTTTTTGTAGTTGAATTAACTTTACATCTTAATTTTGCTACTAATGTCTGATTAACTCTTTCATTCTTTCCATTGCATTGTGGTCTATTTGCTGAAGTTAGTAATTGTCTAATATTATGATGTTTTAAGAATTTCTTAAATTTAGATGAAGTGAATGCAGCATTTCTATCACTTAAAAGTTGTTTTGGGCATTGAATTGAAAAAATTTGTTTTAAGCAATTTGTATAAGTTTCAGAAGTGACACTTTTGGATGGAAATGTCAAGCATATCTGGTAGCATGATCCAGAACAATATGCAGGTATTTCTTTTGTGAATTATGATAATTAAATCCTCCTACAGTGTCTAGTGAAATCATTTCAAATGGTTCTTCTGCTACAGGAACTTCTTGCAATAATCCATACTTTTTTGTGTAGACTTTTTATTCATTTGACATGTTTCACAACATTTAACAAAATTTGAAATGTCTAATATAATGTCTTTCCAGTAGTAAATTGGGGAAATTAATTTTAACATTTTTTTTTTACACCTGGGTGACCAAATTGTTCATGTGCAGTTGTAATTAATTTTTTCTCTCAAAGATAATGGTACTACAATTTTAATTAAATTCTTTTTCTTAACTGTTAATACATCATTAATTTTTATATATTTTGATCATTAATGTTCTCTGAATTTTGGTATTTAAAAATTTCATCAGTATTTAAAAATGACAAATGGGTGATATATAATGGCATACAGGGTTCCTCGACAACATGTCTGTTTCAACATTTAATTTACCTTTTATATAAACTATCGAATATTCATACTGAGAAAGTTTTAAACTCCACCGAAATAAACGTCCAGTTAAATGTTTTACACTTTTAAGCCATTGTAAAGCAGCATGATCAGTATGTATTGTGAATTTGGATCCATGTAGGTAACAGTGGAATTTATCTAAGGCATCTATAATTGCTAAACACTCTTTTTCTGAAATTGTATAATTTTTTTCATGTTTAAGTAATTGTCTCGAGTGATAAGCTATGGGGTAAAGTGTTCCATCTGGGTGTTGTTGTTTCAAGACTACACCTATTGATTCCTGACTTGCGTCACAAAACACATGACATGGATATTGTGAGTTGTATAATTTAAGTATAGGTTTTGATATTAAACAATTCTTTAACTTTTGATAAGCTTCTTGACATTCATGTGACCAATTCCAAATTGCATCTTTTTTAAGTAACTTATTTAATGGTACTCTAAGTTTTGCATAATCTTTAATAAATTTTTGATAAACATTGATGGAACCAAGAAATCTTTGGAGTTCTTTCACATCTTTAGGTGGTGCTAATTTTCTTATTGTTTCAATATTTGGATTACTTGGGGAATAATGACCTTGTGTTATTTCATATCCTAAAAATTTTATTTTTTCCTGTGCAAACTGACATTTTGATTTTTTAAGTTTAATGTTTTCTTTTTACAAATTTGAAATATTGTATCTAAATGAGTTAAATGCTCTTCCCAAGATTGTGAGAAAATTATTATATCATCAAAATAGTTTAAAGCAAAAGTTAACTGATATTTTTGTAAAATTTGTCTTATTGTTCTTTGGAAAATAGCTGGGGAATTTTTCCAGCCAAATGGAAGTCTTAACCATTCATAGAGTCCAAAATTAGTTGTGAAAGCCAGTTTCTCTGCGTCTTTTCATGAATTTTAATGTGTCAATAACCACTTGTTAAGTCGAGCGTAGAGAAAATTTAGCATGAGTTAAATTATCAATTACAAAGTCTATCAGAGGTACAGGGGTGGAATCTTTTCGTGTGATTTCATTTAGTTTTCTATAATCGATACATAATCTTGATCTTTTCCCTTCATCCTTTTTGTATGCTAAAGTTATAGGGGCAGCATATGGGCTATGGGAGGGTCTAATAAAACCTGCTTTTAACAATTCTTCTATCTGTGTTTGTATTTCTTTAGATTCTTGTTGACTGTTTCTATAAGGGCGTAAACTTTTAGGAAGGTCTGAGATTAAATGAATTCTTTGTGGCTCTAAATTGATACAACCTACATCATACTTATTTTGTGAAAATATGCTTTGAAATTTGTCAAGAAGTTGGGTTAAATCTTCCCATTGATCACTAGTTTGTTTTGGTACTGTGTCCTCAACAACCATGGCTGGGTTAAACAATCTTTTCAGATCAGCTTCAGGGCTGTCTGGTACTTGATCTAAACCTTTATTATTCTTAACGTTAATATCTTCATTATTTGCATTATAGTAGTTCATATTTTGATCATTATTAAGAGTTTTACAATATGTCCCATGATATGTTCTCAACTCACCAACACACTTATTTACATATTTAATATTACTTAAATTTTTACCACATTGAAAAATACACATGTTACGAATACTAATGTCAAGCTTAAATAAATGTAAATATTCAAGTCCTAAAATAATATAAGGCAATTCAGTATCAATTACAAACAAATCTATTTGCTTAGATATACATCCAATATTCATATAAACTTTTAATTATACCTTTGGGTTGAATAGTCCCACAAGTTTGATTTATTTTTACATTACTATTTCTTATAATTTTAATGTTTTTAATTGTTTAGCTAAATTTATTGGAATTAATGACACATTGCTTCCTGTGTCAATTAGAGTACAAAAGTGCTTGGAACATACCATTGACTCAATAATTAGTTGTCATCCTTGCCTCTGGTTACTTTCGTTTCTGGGCGAGTAAAGATTATGTCGATTCTGTTGTCTCCCACTGAATCTCATCATGTGCGATTGATGTGGCTGTCCATGATTTCCTCTTGACTGAAATCGATTCTGTGCATCAGTTCCTCTGTGTACACTACCGTATGCGTGATTCCATCGGGTATAACTTCCAGTATCTACCGGTTTTCGGTCTGCGTTGTCCGGTGTTACTGCGATTAATTGTCGCATCGTTGAGATCCATTCGCAGGGTGTCGAAATCTTCTTGATAACCAGGAACTTTTGAAATTCTAAAGGAATAGATAATGTCATATGCTCCACAATTGAACTGTCATCATAATTTAGTTTCTTCCCCAACGAAAGTTTTTTCCGTAAAAAAGGAAATTAATTCTTTAGTATCGTTTAGTTTTAATTTGTGAAATTTTCGAATATCCTCTTGTTTCGTCGCATCGAACACCGTCATTAATAGTTCTTTACTTGTTTGGTACGACTTTTCAAATAAATGGTTTTCGTACCAAAATTTAAGATAAACTCCCGTGAGATATCTAGGAATATTTTGCTTCTTCCATTGTTCGTCTTTTTGATATTCCAAACATTGTTGATCAAAACAGTCCAAAAAACTTTTACAACTACTAAACTTATTAAGATCAAATTCAGGAAAAAAAGAAGGGTTCTTTGGATGTGTTGACTGGTGACTCCTGTCGGAAAGAGTCGTCCTCCATGGTAGTATCGTTTTCAATGCAGTCGCTCGTTCGAAAAAAAAAATTGTTGAAGTTAATTCGTTTGGTTTCCTCGCATATTTTTCGGTTCGTTAATTCATCCTGCCGACTTTGACAGGCCCCAGGCCTGCTGGTAAAATAAAGAGGGCATCATCTTCACAATATTCCTTTATTACGCTTTCATCATATATAATCTAACATGGCGGACCTTTTGCCGCGCAACCGGATGTTACCAAATACAACATCGCAGCGAGGAGACACCAGCCAAATCCTTCCTAGTATGCGTTCGCCTTCGTCAGCGCTCGTTGCTCCTTTTAACAGGCTTGTTTACTCATAAATCCTTACGCGATCGTAAAGAGTTCGCTCTATTTTCATTTATTACTTCCTTAATTTTGAACCTAAACTTTTCAAACCTGACATATATATATATATATATATATATATATATATATATATATATATATATATATATATATATATATATATATATATATATATATATATAGCATAATAAAATAAAATAAAATACTAAGTGAGAAAGTTGTATAACCTACAAGGCCAAAGAAGAAAGAAATTGGTTTCCAAGAAACATAACAATTGAAGATACAGATAGATACATATATATAGGGAGAGAGTGAACTTTTATTGCAGGAATTGAAAAAAGAGAGGGGATGGTAAAAAAAAGTTCAGAAGTGTTATCAATAGATAGCAATGTGTAAAAGGTATAACGAAATTGGATTCAACCACAAGTGGCTTTTTGAATTGAATTACGACGACTTCGGCATGAGTTACACATTAAACCAAGTATAATGTTCAATATGCATGGTTGTATCGGAATTTTGATTGAAAAATTGGCTTTCAACAGTTATTGGACTCTTAGTGAAAAGTCCATCTACCACAGAAAGGTCTTTCCATACTGGATGGAAAAAATCGGTTTTTAATTATCCTTGGTCAAAAAACTGCATAAAAAGCAACAATGAAAACCTTAATGAATTTGTTTTTCTAATACCTTATTGTTTTCTCCTTCTTCAATTATATTCATTTCAAATTTAAGGTATCCGACTACGTTCAGAACCTTGATTTTGCAAAAGCGTATAAATAGATAATATTTATGATATTTAGTGTCACTTAAATTATAGAAAATGTATATAACATTGTTTTTAAGAATAGTATTACAATAAAAAATTATTTAATTACATTATTTTTACAAAAAAATGAATATGGAAAGACCAATTTTCAAAATAATCTCTTTTTGTGAAAAATACTTCTATTATAATAATATTTTGCCTGTACATAGCTAAGACCTCTCTACAGAGGCTCAACTAGAATTTTCGAGATATATAATTTGGAAGTGGGTTTATCCATATTTTACGACAACAAAGGGGAACAATTTTAAGAAAACCTCGACAGTTATTTCAATTGGTGTTAACTCTGAAAATAATGTGAATTTTTCAAAAATCCTAGTTCAGACTCTCTGGAGAAGTCTTTACTTTATACAAGCGAAATATTATTATTTTAGAAGCATTTTTTATAAAAGGAGAATATTTTGAAAAAAGGTTATTCTAAATTAATTTTTTTTCGAAAATAATGTATTTAAATAATTATTTTTGTCGAAGTGTCCTTAAAACAATTTTATACTTATATTCTAATCTAAATGACACTAAATACCATGAAAATTATCCATTTATGCACTTTTTTTAAAATCACGGTTCCGAACGTAGTCGTATACCTTAAATTCATTCCAAGCAATGATTATTTTTTAAAGCATTTTGAAAGTCCAACTTTAGTTATATAATCCACCAGCATACACAGACGAATGAATCGACATTCCGAACTTGTTTTCGAATTTTTGACTGTTGTAGGAATGATGTCATTTCCAAAAAATTCTGCAAAATATTATAAAATAATATCTTCTACACTTTTTTTTTCTCTTGTAGAAACATAATTCTCATTCAGAATGCAGATTTCTGGATAACAAACTTACCAAGAAAAATTTTCGAGATAATTTACGCAAAAAGCGAAGGGAAAAAAAGTAATAAAATGCCATTAGCCGAAATGCTTATAGTTTACGAAAAGGTATCTACAATGAAAAAGATGCATTTGAATATTTTGCATAACCTAATACCTAGTAACAGAAAGAACAAAACAGAAAAGAGGAAGAATCAAATTATCAAAACGCATTAGATAAAAAAAAAAAATACGAATCGAATAAATATTACTAAACAAAAAAAAAAGAATTTTTTTTTTGCCGATGTCGCCATTTTAATGGACGTTCTTTGATAACGAAAGAAATACGACGCTAAAAAGAATAAAGCTAACAGTTTCTTCGATTTTAGAATTCTAATTGCATTTCGCTTTTTCTCGTTAGCCAGGATTTAAAAATCGTCTGCATTTGCGAGATAGTAATTAATTCAAGGTATTATCGAATTCAATTTTCTCGAGCAAATAATTATTCTTAACTTCTAAAATGCATTTAACAAGTACAATTATACACGCACGAAACAAATGGTATGGTAAATGAAAAACAAAAGAATAATTAACTTTGGTTATTCCGTCGTCAGTACGATAAATTTGTGATTTATTAGTGAAAATTCTTCTTTTTTCACTGGATGACAGTCGTTGTTTTTAAAATCTTGAGTTTAGTTAGGAAACCAGTGAGAGGAAGTTAATTAATTTAATGAATGTGTGAGTTTCAGCCAGGAATGCATGTATAAAAATTGCTAGTTATTATAATAATTGTTAAATGCAAATTGCGTGATGTTAGTGATACTTACTTTGCTTGGGTAAAATAATGTATTTTTAAATCGATGTATTTCTTAATGGAACCTCCGCTATATTTTAATTGTAAGTTTACTAGTAGTCATTCATTCTTTTTCCTTGAAAGACATACTTTCATTCATAACAATAAAGAAGTATACGAATTTTTTTTAAAAAAAATGATTATTTATATTATTTGTGTCAAGTTTAATTTGAGATATAGTTTAAAATATAAGAATCATTACCGTATAAACTGGCGTATAACGTGAATTTATAATACAGAAAATAAGGTTGAAATTTGCGGGTGCACGTTATACACGCTGGATATGAAAATGATAACATAAAAAAATAAAAAGATGAGCATAAATAGAATTATATTGCTATGTGAATGTAAATTCTGTTTGTTTAAAGAAAATTACATACCTTATGAACTTTCATTATAGTCTAACATGGAAAAGTTCGTCATATATGTGTCTTCCATTATATCTTCAGGCACATCATCTAATTCTGTCTCATCGTTACCCTCCCCCTCACAACTTTTACTCAGATCCAAAGTAATAACCTACCGATTCATATAGATTGTTAGATATACTACATTTTTTTATATATATAAATGACTTTTGAATTATGTTATGTTTAATTTCCTCCATGCTTTTATTATCCACTCACTTTACTATTTCTAGACTGGCATTTTGGCCTCCTTTTGTAAATGTTTTTTTTTCACTTTCTAACATCTCTTTTCTTGCTTTTTAGGGTTTTACTTCTACAGTAGACCATTGTTCAAAAGCCTGGTATAATTCTTCGAATAAATGACTTGATAAAATAAGTTTCTTTGTAAAAAAAAGCTGCCTTGTTATGTAGCAAATATAACAAAAAATAAAATAAATATAAAAAATAAAATTGCAATTTTTTTGAAAGTAAAGGTGCGCGTTACATGCCGGTGAGCATAATACGGCGGAATATACGGTAATTTATATTCTCCTTATTCGAAAGAGTCATTCAGCATAAATAATATTATTTAGTTACCCTGATGTCAAGTTCTATCTTATTTAGTATTTATTCAACCTTCTGTTACACCACTTGAGTTTGATTTAATCGAAGCACGATGAAGTAGTCTTCTGTTTTCCATAAAATGTTTTTAATAATCGATATCCAGATGTAAAATTAACAAAGGATTTTTAACTATTACTCTAAAATATCTATTGAATGTTAATTATTATTTTTAATGAAATTTTTTGATGTTTTATAAAATAAGGTAACCATTTTTAGTATATTAATTTTATTCCAGCATCAGATGATTGCTCTTTTAAATTATGAAATTAAGGAAAGAATTATTTAAACTCATTTTTTTGATGAAACATACATATTACTCTGATGTATTACATTCTAAACTTCAACTATTTAAAGATGATAAAAATTTTAATTGAAATAAAAGTTTATAGCCTATTAAAAAAACTATTAGGGAAATATTTAGTAGATTATATCATTTTTAAAAAAATAATAGTAATCGATGACATATTTTAAAAAGTATAAAATTGGGAATAGTTATATTGTATCTTATTTGATTACTTCCTTACTTAATAATTTAAATATTAAAATATTAAAGGAACGAAAGAGAGAAAATTTAACAGTTATTTGCAAAAGGAAGGCATACTATTATCAATTAATAAAATAAACAATAATATTTTAAATCATCTTAAGCCGATTCAAAACTTTAAGGCGTGATAAAATTCATACACATTACAAAAAAAGAGCCTTTATTTTGGAATGTTATTTCTGAAACGTAATTATAACCAACAAAGTGTATAATTATTTGTTGTTGAAGTCCAGTGGCTTAGTGGTGAGGCATCACGCTTTCACATCACAGGTCCGAGGTTCAAACATTCCGACTCAAGGTCGACTCAGCCTTTTATCCCTTCAGAGGGTCGATAAATGGGTACGAAACTTGCTTGGGAACTTAACACTTGGGGTCTCGCATCAGATTGACCACCTGACCGGAACATTTTCTCTTACACTTCAGGGCCCAAGGTCATGTATACTGTGTTTTGCACAGTAGGCCTTGGCTCTCATGAGCTGTTACGTCCCTGAGTTAGTTAATTATAACCCAACGAAGTGGCATAATTATTTGTCGTAGAAAAATTCTTCAACATTCTACTAGGCCTTGATAAATTTTCAACTAAGTTTTTCAATTTCTAGAAGTTTTTGATTGAAATTCATAATTAAATACAAACATTTCTTAATTGATTAATAAACTATGTTAATTAACATATAAACAGATATGCTAAACGGGAACAAAAGTAAGATATATTTTAAGTAATTGTTAGAATTGTTTTCGCATTTCGCATGTGGTTAATTTGTGATTTGAAAAGATCCACACACGCGCACAATATTTTTAAATAGTAAATGAACGAAAAGGAGTTTATATATATATATATAAACTCCTTTCCTATATATATCACTTCATATAGCTACTTTCGGTACTTCCGTATGATAGCGTTGTCCAACTACGCCAAATGAAAAGACATCGCAAATTTTAAAAAATGTCATCAAATATTGCCATCACTATTTACATGAGTTCGAACATGCTCTGGAACGGTTTTCCACTATTGACTATATGTTGCTACATTAGGCAACACCTTTTAACTTAAGTTACAAGACGTATAAGCCCATATTTCCTTTTTAACAAATAAATCGTATGTCATTATCTGGCTCATTTGTAAAACTGTCAACACTGTTTTTTATTTGTATTAATTATATTTCCATTTATTTTTTGCCATCCATCAGCTTGCTTGTGATTTTTAAAAAAATTGTAAACAATTCTTGTAGATTTTTATGAATTCAGAAAAATGCAACTTTCTCAACAGGTGTGTTAAAACCTTCTCTCACATGTCTTATACTTAATAATTAAGTTTAAGACGAACATTTTGTTAAGATATTAAATAGTAGCAATAGTAATAAAATACATATATAACAGATATTATCATTAGTCTCTAATATTACTACTTTGATATTTCTTCTATATATCAAAGTAGTAGAAAAGTATCAGATAACTGATGACAGAAGATGGTAACAATACTAGTTGATTAATAAAAAAATAGGTTTGGTCCAAATTAAGTCCAATTAAGTTAATTTGGTCCAAAGTCATTGTACACAAAATTTATCCCTTTACACCAGTGGTCTTCAAATTATGTTCCACGGAGCCATGGGGCTCCGCGAGGTTTACCCAGGGGTCCACAAGCTATTTATAATAAAAAATCGAAAAGAAAATTATAGATGTGTATGAAAAATGGATTCACGTTCTCTACGAAGTTTAGAGAACCACAAGTATTTAAAGCTTAATAGTCACTACAACAAATAAAAATTTCATTTATACATAAGAACTATTTTGTAATACTTTTTGAACTTTTATAATAATATCATAAAAAAATATTAAAATGTTTTTTTATTCATATGTATTGCCTATTAGTATGTGAATATTCTATTGGTTAGTATCTTGGATTCCTCGAAATAATTTTATACTCATTAGTACAATAAAACTAAATAGTTTTCTAATAGAAAATAAACTTTTTTTTTGTATTTTTGGGGAAAAAACACTTGCAATAAAAGAGAGAGAACGACTTAGTGACACATCAACGGATTTTACGTTAAAATTTAAATTTAAGCAGCAACTGCTCATAAATTTTAGCTTGTAAAAATTGGCAGGATTCTTTATACTACAATAAGCAATTTAATGCCATTCAGAAAATGTGTTTAAGTAAGAAATATTTCTCAACGTGAGTGGCTACAAAAGCAAAATATAAAAATAAATTAAATTTAGAATTAAATTAAATGCAACCGCAAATAATTTCAATTGACCTAGACTTAGACAGTTTGTGTATAAAAATGCGAGCGTATATATTTCCATTATTGAATATAACGCATGGGTAGGCATACTTGGACCCTAAACTGATATTATGAATGAGCATTATATTAAAATTCTGTTAAAATTCTTTTAGTAACGAATGCAATATTTCTTTAAAAAATTTCCTTACGTAAAGTATCCATAGCTCCAGTTGCTTTAAAATCTCTCTCTCTCTTTAAATATTTTTTAAAAATATATTATTTTAAGTGTGTGGTAGTTTGTTAGTGGCGAATGGGGTTCCCCCAAAACTTCTTACAGTTCTAAGATTTTCTTGAATCGAAAAAGTTTGAAGTCCACTGACAAGTCTAATCTACACCTAACAAATTTAATATTTACCTTCAGAAAAATTTACAATAATTCCTTTTTAAAATAATGAAAGATACCTTTTTTCCCCTATCACTTAAGATTCATTTTGGTATTCTATTTCTTTTCCCATGACTTTTTTATTTACACGTACACTTCTTGGAAAATTGATAATTGACTCTAAATTGAAGGAAGATGGGTGAAGGGGGAGTCAATATATATATTTTTAAAGTTTAATTGTTTTATATACAACATAGTAAACTCATTAGAAATAGCGATAACGCAAGAAGTATCATCTAAGTGCTTAAGAAATGTTACTGAAAACATTAAAGCTCTGTTGCGTATTCTGATACCTCGGACAGCAGGAATAAAAAATCTACTTTAAATTTTCTTTTTTACAACACCGTTCTATATTTCACAATTAGAGCAATAACGGAAAAGTTAAGTTAAATAAAGTAAATTCTTCGAAAGAGGAAAATTGCTTCTTTCTTTTACTTATTCGGTTAAACTATTAAACAAATTAGATGCTTTCTACACACAAATTATTATTTAGAATTCCATATACCAATCTATATAATGAGCATTAAAAATGACTGTTAGTGTCTTAAACGTAATTGATGCCACGAGCGGGAAAAAAAACGTAAAGCCCTTAACTTATTTATTTTCTACCCAAACATACAATACATGCTTTAAAACATTGTTTTAAAAATAATTATTAACCTTGTTAACCCTTTATTTTGATCTGTAATTAGATGAATTAAAAAAAGGCTATTTCGTTTAAAGTTTATAACAAACTTTCTTTTTCTTAAAATAAAAAGAACTACTTCCTTTCTAAATTACTTTCTCGATTCAAAACACATTCGCTGTATACGAATCATTTCAAAGAATCTACTCCGTTTTTTTCTATTTGCAGCCTATGGTCCGTTCCACTTCAAATAGATCAGCTCTTGTAAAACCATTCCCATTAACTTCGGAACTGAAGTTAACCCAAGTTAATTTTATTTTTAGTTAGTCATTAGCACCACAGATGCGAATAACCTTTTCATTGGCTACTGAAATGACCGCTTGACCGGCGAACTGGAGAAATAACGATGGTAGCAAGTTTTCTTCAAGAACAAAATATGTTTGTATTTTTGTTGGAGAATTCAATTTATCTTCTGCAATGTCATTTGAATAATTCTATTGGATTAAGTATCAAAGAAAAAGAATACATAAAACACTTCTTTGTAAGTTCAGCTTTTATCTATGGTTTACTGAGAACTATGTAATTGAAGTAAAATATTTTTTTCGATGAAAAATTTTTTAAATGAGAACTAATAAAAAGAAAAATAATTAATTTATTTTATTAGTATTAAAAACTTTTAAATACATATGTGAGCCGGTAATTGCTCTTACTGTCAACATCGTGTTCTGAAAACTATTCGTCACTCCCACTGTCACAACTGACTTTGGAACTGGAGTCGACGTCTCCATTTTTCCACACTATGTCATCTTCCCTGCCATCTAACCTTTTTTCCCTTTTGGTTCAGTGAAATACTTTATTGTTAAAGATATGCAAACAAACACCATATCACGTTGCTTATGCCATCGACGTATACGTGTTTCATCCGTATCAAATTTTCTTGCTCTCTCTGTCCGTTTTCTTCTGGATATAAAATCCCCTTCTTTTTCATTCTTGTGTCATAGTGAACTCGCCTTTATACCATTAACAATATCTGTGATGCTTAGGAAATTAAAAGAAAGCTTACACACAAAAAAAATTTCCTAAATATGAGCAGACCGCGGAGTTCAGGATAGAATAGATACAGAAAATAAACTACGGAATTTGATTAAGTCATTGATGCAAGTGGCCAGAATGGATGGTTACATTTTTAGTTTTGAAGGAGGTGGAAACTGAATTTCCCCTTCGAAAGAATTTTTTTTTTTTTTTTTTTTTTGCCTTCGATTTTAAACCGCGTCCATTTATTTTAACGCTTAAAAAATAGCGCTGCCTAGATTCAAATAAGTGTGGTATATAGATTTTCGTATGTTATATAAGATTAAATTAAGGTATCCGACTTCGTTCGGAACCGTGATTTTAAAAAAAGAGCATAAATTCATAATTTTCCTGATATTTAGTGTCACTTAGATTAGAATGCATGTATAAAATTGTTTTAAGGACATTTTGACAAAAACAATTATTAAAATGCAATATTTCGGCAAAAAATTAATTTGAAATAACCTTTTTTTTTTAAAAATGTTCGTTTGTGAAGAAATGCTTCTATTAGAATAATATTTTGCCTGTATATAGCTTTGTACAGAGGCTCAAATGATTGTTGAAAATTCAGATTATTTTCAGAGTTGCAACTCATTGAAATAATTATCGGCGTTTTTTTCTTAAAATTTCTCTCCTCTGTTGTTGGATAAACCCACTTCTAAGTTATATATTTCAAAAACTCTAGTTAAGCCTCTGTACAGAGGTCTGAGCTATATATAGGCAAAATATTATTATAATCGAAGCATTTTTCACAAAAGGAGAATATTTTGAAAATGGTTCATTCTATGTTAATTTTTTGTCAAAATATTGTGCTTAAATAATTTTTTAAAAATTCTTAAAACAATTTTATATACATTTTCAGTGACACTAAATATCAAAAATATTATCCATTTATACGCTTTTGCAAAATCACGGTTCCGAATTGAAATACTTTTTTTCAATCTTTACTGCAAGTACATTACACATATACAGTAACATCAATAGCAGAAATTAAGCACATAAACTATATTTTGACACATTGACATTTGTCAATGACATTGATATTCATCTGTGACTCACTGGCCTTAATTCTAATTCTGAAAATTTCCTTAATTGCGAAATTTTTATTTAAAAATTCCTTCCTTAACCAAAAAAAAATTTAGCAATTTCAAATATTGATTAAGTAAACGCATAAAATAATAAATTAGTACAAAAATTAAGGGGACATAGTACGATTCAATTGCAAAAAAATCTGTCAAAAATTGAATGAAACCTTTTTAGCCTGAAAAATATCTTTTATTTAATTTTTAATGTCATAAAATTTGAAAGCTATAAGTTAAAAAATGATCAAGAGTTATAATAATATTTATAATCATTTTTATTCACATCTTAATGACAAATCAAAACTTTATAAATGGATTTATCTCATAAAGAAAAAAAATAACTAGCTTCTCTTCATTTATAATGCTAAGATTTTTCTCTTTTGTGCCAAATACTTGATATATCTATTGCTATTAGTATATGTAACTAAACTTGGTAAACATTTTTGAATCAAATGAATGCTTTTTTAAAAAAATGGTTGAATACATTTTTAAGGAATTTTCAATCGGCATTATTATATTATTTACGTTGTCAGAAAACCAGTACCCAACTTTTGTTATACATAGTTTTGATATATGGAAATCAAATTTCTTTTGTATACGTAAAGTAAGGCATTTTCAAATCACTTGATAAATGTTTAAATTTTTACAGTTTTTAGCACAAAAACTGTTTTCCCGTAATACAAAAGATAGAAGAAAAAAAATAGTGAAAACCATTAAATCAAAGATTTTCTTGTAAATCTTACCTTGTCCTCCATAAAGTAAAAATGCAGACATATATTTTACTGGAAGAAATTTATGTCAATTTTGTTTATATGGTTTATGTTTATTAATTTATGCTATTGTTGTTACTGTACATATATAATGCACTTGTATTAAGGATTGAAAAAATGTTCTTTTTCGATTTAATTTAACCTTATATAACATACGAAAAATCTATTCATAACGAATTTAACCCCGTGTAGTCCTAAAAATGTATTCTACATTAGAATTGTAAATTGCTACACAGAAGAATTTTATTTTTATAACTAAAAACTGGGAATTTAAATTTGCTTCCAAACAAGTATCATCAAATCAAGCATGGCAAAAATAAATTGGACTGTGTAAACAATATAAAGACCTGAAGGAAGATGATATTTTCAAAAAGTTAATGATTGTTTGTATCTCAAAAACTGTGTAATGAGCTAATATTTCTATTTATAACGATGTAAGTTATTATCCTTCTAATAATAATACAGAATTTTGAAAAAAAAACCTTTTCCTGTTTGAATAACATTGAATAAGAAATAATGAGACTAAAATATGTATTGATATGAAAATTCTTATTCGAACTTCATTACAATTTTTTCAGAAGAATGGCGTGACAAAAGTTTCCGGTTGGAAAATTCAAACATAAAACTTTTACTGGATCGTTCCTTCCTGAAGCTTAATGTTATGTGAAAATGTTTAAATACTGTTCTAAAGCAAAATAAAACCTCCTTGATCTGTTTGCTATCTTTATAGCTTGTTAATAAATTGTTCAAAAGTACTTGAAATGTTTATAGAACAAAGTGATAAAAAATGGCGGCTTCATAACTGTTTTAAGAATTTGTAATGAAACAAAAAAGAATTATTACAAATTAAAGAGAGAAAGAATGCCAAATTATATACGTATACTCACTCTGGCAATATCAAAACAGGCAGATATATTTCTTCCTTTGGAATGATTAGAAGTAAGCCAAACTACAAGAAAATAGTTCGAGGACCACTAAAAGAATTAATAACCTCGTATCTGTTTAGGAAATGCATAGAATTTTACATATCGGGAAATTGGTTTGGCGACTGCTTTGGCGAACATTGGTGATATTATCCAATGAGATACATTCATTATATACATGTACAAATACAATGATGGAACAGGATTTAGTGTGTTTCTACATGTTTTTAAATGTACTTCATGCTATTTAAAACCAATAAATACTCAATTTTCAGTTGTATTTCAAATTTTTGTTTACATTTAAATTTTGTATAAGGAATCCATCAATACATTAAGAAATTCTTTTTAGATAAAATTTTGGTTAAATTCATCAGTATTTTGAAACATTTATTGCACATTTCAGCGTAACAAAACAGAAAACTGTTGAATAAAAAGGACTGTATTTACATGTTTCTACAAATAAGTTATATCAAGATCATAATTTATGTTAATACAACTTCAGATACATTATTTTATTTGACAATAACTGGTATTTATTTTAAAGATTATTTCATATTATAGGAAAAGATCCAAGCGAAAGTTAACTGAAAGTAAAAATTCCTTATCCCTAACACAGTTCGTAAAACTTTTAAAATTAATTGTACTTTCTAATTATGCATTTCTTACATTAGTAACTGTAAATTTTTAAATACTACTGAGCAATTTTGAAATAAATAATTGATAATAAAAATAATGATATGTGAAACAGTAGCAAATAATATAACTCATGAATTATTTTTTTTCTAAAAATTCTCATACGCTATTTTAAAATTAAAATAATACCGTTTTGCATAAATAATATTATTCCAACTTTTTCATTTTCAAAAAATAATAATGCTTCATTTTTCAGAATATTAAACAGGGCGTATTTAATAATAGTTAGTAAGGTTTTTTATTTTCTTTACTTCTCGTACTTCTCAGTATCTGTTAGCAAATTAAATAAGTTTTATTTAATTAGAAAAAAACAACATTTAGTCTAAAAATTTCTGAGAAATTTACCCAAGTGTAACCTAGTTTAGGATTTAACAAGTGCAGTTAATTTCAAGCACGTAAAAAGAACTTGAAAGATAATAATGTTGCTCCAAAAAATATATTTTTTAAAACACTAGTTTTTTATTTTGAATTTCCGTAATCATTTCATTCTCTCCCTATTCCTTAACAATTTACATTAAAAAATGTTTAATGAAGAACCGAAAACACAAAGGAGAATAATACGTAAATGGAAAAAAAATTACTAATTATTAGAACAGTTCATACATACAATTAAATTTTAATTTGCTGGACGAAAGATTTTAACTCGTTAATAATATTTGCTTTCCCACTTTGGAATTTGGATTCATTTGTTTATTTCTGTATGCTATTTTCATGATTGAAATATACTTATGATTTTATCTCTATTCTTAACACGTTGCATGTGTGTTCCGTAAAAAATGCACATAAGTATTTTTCCACACACACACAATCCGAAGTTTTCTCTCAACCCAATCCAATCACTTAAATGATTTAGTTTTAAAAGTAATATTTGCTCTGAGAGGAAGTTTTTGGGAGAAATCGTTTCAGATACTATGTAATGGTAAGATAGTTATGTAAAAAAGATTATTGTAAATTAATATTTTTTCAAGTGCAAACATTTTGCCTTTCTTCAGGCTCTGAAGTTTTAATTAAAATGTGCAAATTTCATATATTTATAGTTCTTCGAAGTTAATTCGATAATGGTGCACAAATTAGCAACATCAAAATTAAAATGTTAACTTTTTTGAAAACAATTTGATGTTGCAGCCTAAGTAAAATAAAGGTATCATGCATGAAGTACAATGCTTTGTAACTGAAGAATTAAAAAGAGGAAGGGGAAGGGAAAGGAATATTCCTCTGAACAATTTCCAAAATATCACGAAAAATATTCTTTCTTGCCGAAATGATGACACTCAGAAGTCACTCAGTTGGATAAGAGAACTCCTCTCACACTAATGCACATTTAAAATCCGTTATGCATAGTCTCCATTAAATTATCGGGGAGTACTTGGGAATGAAATTGTCCCACTTCTCTGACAGATTTTGAGCTCCTGCCCCATTTGGCGTCAGAAATTCTTTCTTTTTTAAAAGGTTTATACCAGAAGCATTTCAATCACGTTCAATGGAACTTAATGATTACTAAGGTTTTTCCATGCGATTCTTCGTACTCTAGAGTCACAGTTTCATTATTCCATGTAAGTGTATTTACTATCCTCCACGAGTAGAAAGTCAAGACCTGAAGAGGACGAACATGACATAAGAAACTTGATTCAGTACGGCTAAAATGTAACTATACTTGTGCCACAATGTGGAGATGTTTTCCTGCAACATATAATGTTTGCCTATACCATAGCACCTAGGTCATACCGTTAAACTTCATGAACATTTTGTGGTCTACTTTTCTTTCCACAATAGTTAGGGTCCAAAATCCTTTATCGGGAGTCAAGATTACATGACTCTATACCATTGCTGATGATTCCAACGATTAGGTTTTTTACATCAGAATAACTTACTCGACGATGGCATGAGTGTAGTTGAATGTATTTAGTAGACTTCCGTGTACCTGGCTCAGAAAACTAACAAGAGGAAACAAAAGTCAATTTTAAAAAAAGAGGAAGAAGACAAAGATCTACGAATTCAACAACTCAGTACTTATCCATAGAAATCAGTATGGCAGTGGTCTTAAACTAAACGCCAAGTCTTATGGCCTTTACAGAGTCACTGACATCAAGCCTAGTGACGGTGTAAAGAAAAAAAATATTGGTAACCATGAGAGACTCAACAAAACTTCTGCTGCAGATCTTGTGAAACCATGTTCAATCAGTCTGAATTAAAAAATGAACAATTGTTTAATCCAGTGGTTCTCAAACTTTAACTACTGGCGACCCAATTTTCAATCATAATTTTTATCGCCCCCCAAATACTAATGTATTGAATGCAATAATAATGCACTTTGGGGGAGGGGTGTGCTAAAGCTACAATACGATCATAATTATAAACGGTACAAATTAACAAGATAAGTATTAAATTTTGTATATGTTACTTTTAAGGTATCCGACTACGTTCGGAACCGTGATTTTCAAAAGCGCATAAATGGATAATTTTCATGATATTTAGTGTCACTTAGAATAGAATACATGCATAACATTGTTTTAAGGACATTTTGACAAAAAAATTTTTTATTTAAATGCAATATTTTGGCAAAAAATTAACTTAGAATAATCTTTTTTCCAAATGTTCTCCTTTTAAGAAAAATGCTTCTAATAAAATAATGTTTTGCCTGTATATAGCTCAGACCTCTGTTCAGAGGCTCAACTAGAATTTGTGAAATACATAACTTAGAAGTGGGTTTATTCATATTTTACGACAACAGAGGGGAGAAATTTTAAGAAAAAACGCCGATAATGATTTCAATTGGTGGTAACTCTGAAAATAAAGAGAAATTTTCAAAAATTCTAGTTGAGCCTCTGAACAAAGGTCTCAGCTATATACAGGCAAAACATTATTCTAATAGAAGCATTTTTTCACAAAAGGAGAACATTTGGAAAAAAGATTATTTTAAGTTAATTTTTTGCCAAAATATTATATTTAAATAAATTTTTTTGTCAAAATGTCCTTAAAACAATTTTATGTATTTATTCTAATCTGAGGGACAATAAATATCATGAAAATTATCCATTTATGTGCTTTTTTAAAATCACGGTTCCGAACGTAGTCGGATACGTGAAGTAATATATATTTTTATTTTTTTACTTTTTAGTTTGATTCACTATAAAAGCGTGTTTTTTTAGTTTGTTTTCAAACTATAGTTCATTTTATAATTATTTTTACTATACACGATAAAAAACACAATTCCAGCAAATAATTTAATTAAGAGAAAATATACCTACCTACTTTCAAGGACTTTTCAATTTTCTTTGATTTTTTGAAAAAAAATCCAATAAAACTAATGAAAATGCTCCAAATCTGCGTGCCCTTATTAAAGGACATAAAGCATGTTCATATAAAATATTTTTGAACAAAAGTGTTCGCGCAGGGAACTCGATCAAAACTAGTAACTTGATTGTAAGAAAAACGTTTGCAACTCCCTAAAAAAGAGGGCGAAATGTAATAAATTCATTTTAGTTCCCATTAAGACTGTCTTATTGGAGAATACTCTGTCAAGGTCATTGGTAACAAATAAACAGTTTTCCCAGTATTAACGATTTCGTGAACATCAGATGACTCCGCGCATCGCGCGACCGATCCCGTGTCAAAAGTGTATTCAATAAACATATGGATATTAGTTCTAAAAAAGAATTCCGTAAAAAGTTTTCCGTTATACATTATATGTTGGCCAAATAATCCTTCAAGTACTCAATATGCTTATCCATGTATCATATAACTCATTCACATGGAAAAAAAAGCAACAGAAAAATATTATTCACAACTTTCCTAAAAGAAAAACAGATGAAGTGAAACATACCAGTAAGTTTGAAGGTGAAATATATAATAGTCAAAAGTAATATTTTAGGGGGTTAAAAGAAACGTAATAAAAAAATCTCTCATCGTGTGATTACAGTAAAGCAAACAAAATGTCTTTTTTTATTTGGTTATAGGATCAAAGGTTGCTAATGAACGTTTGAAGTGGAATGTTTTATTTTTGATGATCACTAGATGATATATATAAATTATATCAGTGTAAATGTGCATTTTTTATTAGTCAGAAAGCATTTTGTTTTTCTTCATTCCAAAAAATTATTTTTTAAACCTTTTATTTTCAATATGCTCGCGCCCCCAGGGGGCGCCCCACAGTTTAAGAAACACTGGTTTAATCCATTAGATGCTTCTTTTCTTAGATTAATCATGATTTTTCATGCTAATAAAATGCCCAGCCAAGAGTCTGGACTTCAGAATGGCCGTGTAGGATCAGAGTTGGTTCGATGGATTGTTCCAGTGGACTCGGCACGGTGATTTCTTCGCTGTCAAGTCACCTTGCGGCAGTGGTGTAACGTACACCTCCGCAACCCTTGGGGGGGCGAAACCTCACTGACGCCAAGTACGTCAACCGTGTTACAATACAAAGCGTATTGGGGGATACCCTTTGTAAGATACAGCTTGGGGCCCCAAACTTGACTTTGCAGGAGAGCCCTAATATTCTTTGTTACGTCACTGCCTTGCGGGATTGGAAATTCTGTGGAGTAGATGCAAATGAAGAGAATTGCTTTACGTAAAAGCCATAAAAGAAGAGCACGAAAAGTGATTTTATGACGCTTGGTACTGCGGATGGCTCTATGACAGAAGTAGTTTGTTACTGAAAGTTTGTACTTTCGCGTATTTTTCGTATTTCTTTCTTTCACGCGGTTTTTATCTTACCTTTTTATTACCACATACACACATGCATGGATGCCTACTCTATTTACACACACATATATATATATGCATGTTGTGTGTAAAAATAATTAAATCATAATTTAATCAAAATTCTACTTCCCATTTTTTTTCCATCAGTACATATTCACATGTAAAATTCAGCAACTACTATTTTCTGATCTAACATCACCAAATTTAAACTCCATTTCCTCTTCTGGCTGCATCCCGAACTTTCTCACTCGTTACCCTACATTCGAATCCTAGGCTAAGAAGTACTTAATCAGTAATAATTGAAATAACTGTACAATCTATCTCTTCCCTCCTAATCAAATAAGTTTGTGTTGAACTGCCCCGCTGAAATGTCGTTCAGAACAGTTTTCTTGAATGAATGGAAACATAACAGCTAAAAACTCACCATGCTGTTTTCGAAACGTTACAAATATATGCATGTATAAAGCAGAGTCTCTTCAAACCTAAATACAATATAGCATTATATTTTATTTATGCATGAGAAGAAACATCTTAAATTTAAAAAAAAATATTTCAGTTATCTTTAATGTATCTAAAATGTAATTCATTAAAATAACTTTATATGCCCATAGTCAAAAATCTAAGATAGGTTATATCTCAAGCAATAAAATCAGCAATAAAATTCATAAAATCTCTGAATGTTTTCTCTGGGAGAGTTTACAAGTTAAATTATGTAAATCAATTTATAAACGCTGTATCTCATATACTTGACTTAAATGAATAGAGAGGGTTTTAGTAATATTTGCAACTTTAGATACTTAAAGTTTCGAGAATTCTTTATAATAGATATAATATATATATATATATATATACGCATCGTAAGCAACTGAATCCAGTTTGTTGTAAAATCACAATTAGAACACTCGGTGTATAAGGTAATGGAATTTTAGAAATGTAGAAAAGTGTAAACAGTTGCGAATACTACTTTTAAAATAAAAAATATGATAAATTCACTTGTATATACATATAAAATCCAAAAATATATTCTAACAACGAATTGAGAACTCCTTTCGTAGTATTTGTTTGCTCTACAAATGAAAAAAGTTTTTTTCTTCCCTTAGTGCATTATATGCTTACTGAATTTTTAAATGAATTAATAGATTAACTTAACTCAATAAAAAATTTTAGTAACAACATTGGATCAATGTTCTCATACGCTATGAAAATTAAGACCAATGTTTCCAAAAAGAATTTTAAAAAAAAGGAGTTATTTAGAAACTTTTTTTACGGTAGAGAATTTCTCTACGCACGCAATTTAAGCATTACTACGAACTCTTTCAAATCAAAACCGATGCTGTATTTGTAGAAAGATCGCGAACACAGCATCGATAATGTAAAAATTCGCTTAGTTTTTTCTCCCGCTTCGGTGTGAACGAGAAATGTTAATTGAGTCTAGAGAAGTTTTTCTTTTTCCTCCTCTTTCTATTCTAAATTCCAAGAAAGTTATTTCACGAAACCTATCGATAGTCTCCGTTAAAATATAGTTAGACCAAGGAATGCACACAAACAATGTTTTTTACTTTAGAAAAATATTTTTAATCTTTTTTAAATTCACTTACTATGTTTTTCTTCTATTTCCTGAAAATCGCCAAGTTGAAGACAAAATTCAAGTGAAAACGAACGAAAATGTGTTGGCACTTACTTATACTTTCTTACTTATCGGTAGTCTGCTGGCGATTGAGAACTTCTTTAGGCAAAAAATAAAATCACATATAGCCTTAGAATGGACTACATAAGCGAACTTAAACACGCTTGTCTGATTTTAATTGCACACGAAAAATTATGGTTCAATTATAAAAATGTAAAATTATTTTTTGAACATGCGTTATACAAAAGTAATGTTTATAATACACATGTTATGAAGATTCTTAAAACTCGAGGATCCCATCATTAAACTTTCACACCACATGAACGTGAAGACTTGAGCCTCAAAAGATTCACCATGCATTAGCCCCTTTATGCAGTGGTTCTTCAGTTGCACCAAAACTTGGACCCGCGACTCAACAACAGAGAACACAGTTTCGTGACCATGCTCACTTGGCTATTACAATCCCACAGAATAATGGGATTGGCTGCACATTACTTACAATTAAATATGGAAGCTATAAAGTAGTGGTTAGGCGAGTGAGGAATTAAATCATATATCATATTCATCACTTGATGGGAAATTAAAATCATTGGTTTGTTCCCAAAAGTCCTCATACAGATATATGTAGCCTTAGTAACCTAGTGGTTACTGTCATGAACTCGCGGCCGGCGTGTTAAGACTTCGAGCTGCACTGGAGACTCGTAGTGTTGAGGGGATGATGGACGTTAAATCTGTCGAGGCTCGAAGTCCTCTTGTTGGCGGGGTGTGGTAGCTTAGAGAAGAGGTGTCAGGTCAGATGTCGTTCTCGCCACTTGACCAAAGCTCAAAATTACGAGGTCCGTCACAGTTCCGATTTAAGATAATTTCGAGCCCTGGGTACAGAAGATCCACAGGCTCCCCTGGCACTGGCGGATCGAAATTTATGATTAGAAAATCTGGTTAAGTCCAGCTTATCCGGGCCCTCTCATGCCCCTTGGCGCCTGCCCCAAGCGCCCAATGCATAAACTGGCACTGGTCCGATAGCTCTTACGTTGCCGTATAGTGCGACGTTAATAAACACTCATTCATTAATTAGTTAAGTATCAAGGTTATATTTATATGCAATAATTATTCGCTTAGCATAGCTTGGTGATTAGTTTGTGACTAAGGTTTAGTATTACTTTGATTCTGCTAAATCTGTAGTAAAATAGAAAAAGAGGGAAATAATAAAATCCTGTACAGAAAATTCAATAGTTTATTTTTTGTAACCAATTTACGGTGAAATTCTGTAAACGATTCATAAAAGGCTGTAGTAAGAATATTTTCCACCAACTTAATTAGTTTTAAATGACCATGGGAAGCTATTTTCTTTATGATGCATACTGATAGTATTTCGGCTGGAACAATTGATATTTGGAGTTTCAAGTCGCAAGCGTAAAGAATGAACTTTAAATTTTTGAGCTGCAAGAAAACTATTCTAGATAGTATAGAATTGATGACAGTTGGTGACCATATAACAACTTGACAAAAAAGAAACATACAGACGCGCGCGCGCGTTGCCGTTTGTTCTCCTCTAATTCACATGTGAACAAGATACATTTGTAAAGTTTGCAGTTGTCGTATGTATGGATTCTTGTTTTTCCGAATTTCATGGAAAGTAATATGTATACATTCTTAAATTTCTGACAGCAAAATGTATCTAATTTAGGATTTCTCATGTATATTTTAGTATTTACAGATAATTTAAACTATCACGTAATGTAATATAAAAAGAAATACTAAGCATAAGATGTGTACTACATTTAATATCTCCCAGTGGGGGATGGGAAACATTCTCCCCACTAAAAGAGGGGTTTTAAAAAATCATCTTATTGTTGTTTCTTATCCCACTTGATCGAGAGAAGCATCTAGATCAAGTCCACGAAACCATGCGTTTTTAAACGATGAAGAATTGTAGTAGGACTTGATAGCAGCTGGCTCTTATGGCAATCAATACAAGCCAAAATCAACTTACTTTTAAGTAATAAGCTAATTGAATTTCTTTTTATAAATCAATCTAAATCCCAAAAATATTTTAACAGTACATTATTAGAAAAAGATGACCTTAAGAAGGGTTAAAATACGGTTAAATAGCTTACGCTTATGAAAAATAAATTTTCTATTTAACTCATTTTTACTTTAAAAAAATACACCTTAAGAAGAAAATGAATTCCAACCCTAAGCACTCAAATAACCACCTCCTACTCTTAACTTTTATTTCCCTCCTTCATATCTTCTCTAAGCTAAATATGAATAAACCAGTTCAAACAATTTTCCTTCCTCAGCGTTAATGAATCGATTATCGCTTTCCATGATTAGGTATATATGAAGCAGCTCCTGATCATCTCGAGTACTTATTCCTTGTTCAAATGAGAAACTGGTCGTTATGATCATTTCCTCTAATTCGCTTTTAAGTCCATCCCTAAGTGTTTGGATGCGTTTGTCGCAGAAAGTAGCGCTGCTGCTGCTCAAAAGGAAATTTGCAATTAAGGCACTGGAAGATGCCCATCAAAATCACATCAGCTGTTTTAATTGGTCTTTAAAAATCGATAAAACTTTCCGAAGACTGATTTTGGAAAAGGAAACTCCGACCAACTGAATGAAACGAGAAGATCGTTTTGGGGAGGAGGAAGCAGTGATTTTTTTTTCTTCCTGTTCTCTGTTTTAGTGGATGTTGTAGTGATTGTAAATGGAATCGAAGTGATTTCTGTAATGGTTTTGTTTTTGTAGTGATTTATAGTAGTGTATCGTTCATATTTTCCGTTTTCTACAGATGCTTGGCGAGGAGTGCTCGTTTTGACGAATGTTTTGAAGTGTGAAAAATTCAATTGCGTTTTGAGATGTCTCGGATTGTAAAGTAACTTAGCTCCTTAAACCTCAGTTGATCGTTTATTAAGATTGCAGCTCTGCGTTCCTCTTAATAATTTTTAAAGATAATACAAAGATTAAAAATTCATGCTTTATGTTTATATTTTCTTTTTTGCAGCGGTGGCCATTTTGTCATTCATATGTTTATGGGTAGTTGGCGAAAAGTATTCTCTGATGTGATTGGTGAATAAGGAAAGATTTGTACACAACAATGAAAAATGCCTTAGTAGAAAAATGATCTGATTCTTTAACAATTCAATCGATTACTAATCATAATGGAAACAATATTTTCTATGAATTATTATTTAAATAAAAGATAAAAAAATAACAATATTTAATCTAAATATTCTTAAACCTTTTATTTTCAGTGTTTGTTTTTTGATATTTTAATTACTGTTTTCTTTTCAACTATTAAAATTGAATATGAATCATTTTAGGCTAGTAGTTAGATTCAATCAAAACATTGGTTAGTTTTTCCTTATGTATTGGTCGGTTTTAACCAATATATTGGTTAGTTTTTACCAACACGTTTGTTAGTTTTCACCGACACGTAGGTTAGTTTTTAACAGTACGTTGGTCAGTTTTTAGCAATATTTGACTTCAACCAATAAATTGGTTAGTTCTTCCCAACATTTTTGAGTTCTGCCAATACGTTGGTTAGTTTTTATCAACGTTTGAATTCAACCAATACGTTGGTTAGTTTTTATCAATGTTTGAATTCAACCAATACGTTGGTTAAGTTTACCAATGTTTGAATCCAACTATTACACATTAGTTGGTTTTAACCAATGTTTGAAACCAACTAATACGCTGGTTAGTTTTTACAGTGATTGAATTCAATCAATATATTAGTTAGTTCTTGCCAATGTATGACTACAACCCATACGTTGTTTAGTTTGTAACAATGTTTGAATTCACCAAGTACCTGGAACATTAATTCGGGGAAAAATGATTTTTTAAACCGAAGCGAGAAAAGAAATGTTACATTAACCAGAAATTTTGTTTAAGTTAATAAATCTATAAGCACTTAAATGGGGGGAGGGGGAATCAAACTGATGATTTTAGTTTTAGTTTTAATGTGTTAAATTTTGCTTTCTTATTATTACGGATTTTTACGATAAATTACAATATTTCTAGCTGTATTTAGTGTACTGTGAATATTATTTAGCAATTTTATTTTTTAAATCAAAACAAGCAAAAAAAATCATAGTTTCTTTATGATAAAATATCTTTTGGTGGATTAAATTTACATTTTCTGATAAATTGTTGAGCAGTAATAGAGAGCTACATTAAATTTATTTGTGCATCTATTAATCTTTTGATATGGTGTTTAACTGATAACTGTATCTGTAACTGATTTAAACAAAATTTATGAAAAGAAGAACTCTACAGTTCGAATTTTTGTTTTGGAGTTTACAGTAAGTACAGTGTAACCTGAATCTTGTTTCATAGTGTTAGTGGAATTTAGAATATGCTGATTAAAATTCCTTTCTTCAAGGAAAAAATACATATACATTATGTTATGTTTTTTTTTTTACTATTCTTGTTGTTTTTTTATTTTTATTTTAAGTATATTTGAAAAGTGTATAAAAGGAGTCTACAACCTTCCACAAATGAAAAACAAATATCGAAGTAAAAAAGAATGATAGAATCTCTGATTTGATGCCAGCTACATAGAAACTTAACTGATATATTCGTCAAAGAACAACACAAAAAAAGCAATAAAGAAAAATAATTAAAAGAATGATTAAATACTCAATTATAAATTAATATAAACATATCTATTCTAGAGGAAAAAATGTATAACATAATCCTTAAATATATATATTTATCTCAATTAATAAAAATTAAATGCTTTTACGGTGCTAGATCCTCTTAATAAGCTTTCACTACGAAACTTTCAGCATCTTCAAAAAGACAAAGCACAAAATTTGCATTTATTACTCGTTCCTAAGCACACAGAAGATGTAAAATGCATCTGTTTTGACGTATTAGTCCAAATCCTTGAGATTACTTTAAAGTAGGGCAAGCGACGACAAAATTAAGCAGGAAACTATTTTATCGTACTAGCCTTTAGCCAGATTTCGATGCGTGTATTCATTGTGGGTACTATCAGCTCTAAATTTTGGTTGTGCTCTGATAGACACAAATAGAGGACTTACGTGAGACGAAAGTACAATTGTCAACTCTTTATAACGAATAGACGAAGAATATATTTACGTTATTGAATATAAAAATGACTTGAGTTGTTAAGAGTCCCCTCGATTAGCTTTGTCGGTACTTTTTCGTACCTTCTGGTATAATTTTCGGTATTTTTGGCGTTTAGCGAAGCGGATCGGATATAATATCTAAATGCATCATATATAATTGTGCCTTGCTACGTACGATGAAACAGTATAAATGTTAATGAAGAGAAATAAAATATTGCAGCAATATGGTAATATGAGAGAGTTAAATTTGATTCGATATTTTAAACACATATCTTAGAGTTTTAACTTATTCGACACGTTTAGGGTCGATTTGGAGGAAAATTATACATTTTTTTTCATATTTTCTTGCATGGGGCAATTTTTTTTTATTTTAAAAAAATGTTCTTTATTGTATTTCCATGAAGAGATTAGGAATGGAGTCATTTAGGATATTGAGAAAAAACACGAAAGCTGGAAATGAATATTTATATTACCGAAAGGGGACATGTAGATATCCTTTCAAATATAAAAAAAATACACTAACACAATATTTTCATCATATTCGTATGTATACAGAGAGAGAGAGAGAGAAAGAGGGGAAAGAGAGCGAGAGTTTTTCGTCAAAACACTTTAAATCGACAAAAATTTATTTTGAAATGCTGTATTTACTCTAATCTAAGTCGCTCTATTTTTCCAGGGTTAATGCTACTGAAAATCGGATGCGGATTAGAGTCGAAGGCAAAAAAAGTTGTGTTGGATGAGGGAAATTCAGTTTCCACCCCTTTCGAAAGGAAAAATGTAAACGTCCATTCTGGCAACTTGTATCAATGCCTTATCTCATTCCGCAATTTATCTCTAGTATTCAAACTATCCAAAACATCATTGTCTGCCTGCAATTAGGAAAATTTTTTGTGTAAGCTTTCTTTTAATCGCCTAAATATCGAGTTCACTATGACGCAATTTTAAAATGGGATGCAATTTTCATGCAGAAAAAATGGAAACAAAGCAGCGGCCACCGAAAATGTAACACGGATGAATTAAATATACGTCGATGGCGTAAGCAAAATAATATAATTTTTGCTTGTAAATGTTCAACAGCCTTTAATAATTCGTTTACATTCTTCCATAACACAAACTTTTAAGAATATATTGCGTAACAAATGTATTGGATGGCACGGAAGACGAGATCATAAATAGCAACACCGGCGCCACTTTCGAAGTGGGAGTGACGAATCATTTTCAAAACATGCTACTGACGGTTAATTATAGGTTCATGTATGTATTTGAAAGTTTTTAATACCGGTAAAAGAAAGTAACTACTAAATTCTTATAATTTCTCTTTAAATTTTTTTTCAAAAATTTCTTAAGTATTAGATATTGATGGACCTTTAACCCAATTTTTTATATTTTTTCTCAAAAACGTATAGGGACACAGAGGGGCGGCTTAGAATCGATGAATACATTTCTTCACAGCCATTTTGAGAATTTGTTGTGTAGTTTAGAATCGATGGCGGCTTTGATTCAAGTAAATAAGGTATTTTTTCTTAAAATGCTGCGTATAATGTACTGATTTATTCACGATGATTTTTACTATACGTTAAACAAAGTAGAGTACACATTTATGAATCTAAGCTAGTGATACTCAACCTGTGGCCCGCGGGCCACATGTGGCATACCACCCTTGTTTGAGTGGCCCGGTCAAGACCAGTTGCTCTAAGAAATTCATTTATTGGAGAACAATGTACAAAAATTTAGCAGGAAATTCCACCAACCAATCTATGAAAGGTATCAATTTGTTTTTTTAATAGTAAAATGTAAGCAAGAGGCTTGGTCATAGATGAAAGAAATAGATATTATCCCATAACTCAGTAAAAATTCATAAAAATAAATATTTTTGTGTGTGTGTTTGATGAACTCAAACTTAGTGGCGTAACATCCCATGAGGGACAGGACCTACTGTGCCCATTCCAGTATACGTGACCATTGAACGCTGAGGTGCATGAGCAGATGTCACGATCAGGTGGTCAGTCTGAAGCGAGACGTCCAGTGTTTAAGTCCCTAAGCAAGCTTGGTACTCATTTATCGACCCACTGCAGTAGAGATGAAAGGTTGAGTCGGCCTTGTCCAGCCCGGGAATATAACCCGGATATGTGGTGTAGAAGCGTGAAACGCTACGACTCGAGCACTGGGTCTTAAAGAGTGTTTGACAATAAAGTTAATATAGTGTTAAAATAAAAGCCATAATGAGTTTTAATATTTTGATCAATTTTGTTTCTCAATGTTGCTTTGGTCTTATAATGTGCTTTTTCCATAATCCGCATGTTGCGGCCCGCATGAAATAACTGTCATGTGTATGCGGCCCGCGTGAAATACCTATCATGTGTATGTGGCCCGTTGGGAAAAAAGGTTGAGTACCCCTGATCAAAGCAGAAACAAAAGATAGTGAGAGAGTTACATTAACGTTGCATTATAAAGCAACACGAGAGCTATCGGTGGCGGACCTCGTAATTTTGAATCTCAGTCCACTGGCAAGGTCCTCACCTGAGCTGACACCCTCTATTCTATCTATCACACCAACGGGAGGACATTGAACCTCAAAAGATTCAACATGCATCGGGACCCTGTACAGGGCGGGTCATCAGTGACGCCAGGACTCCAACACGAAGCACTCCATCTACGAGTTCGTGACCATAACCACTAGGACAGTGCTTCTCAAAGTTTCAATATCCACGACCCAATATTCAATCATAATTTTCATCGCGCCCCCCTCATACAATAACAATGCATTGAATTTAATAATACTATACTTTGACGCTAGAACTACGATACGACCTTAGCCTCTGAAGTGCCGGTGTATATAAAAGTCTCGCTCAGTCAAAGCGTAATTTCCCAGGACGTATATATACGTCTTTCTGCAGTACGAACTTTTCTTTTTACTGCTATCCATAAAATTATTCCGAATTCTCCACCCCCCAATACATTATTTTACGCACCCTTACGTTGGAAACAGTTGACACCGGGAAGCGAATCTCATAACTTTTAATCGGCAATTAAGGGATTACTTATAAACCGTACAAATTATAGAGATAAGTGTTAATTTGTGTACATAATTTTATAGATTACAATATCCCATAGGGTCACTGGTAATTATTAAACTTGCTCTCAGTACTGTTAAAATAATTATAAAATACATTGTGCAGCACTGATACTTTTATAAGTGTAATATATCAATGTAAATGTGAATTTTATTTTTTTATGTCAATATATTTGTTTGTTTACTTTCAGTAAATTAATATTTTTTTAAAATAGTCTTTTGCTTTTGACTTTTCAATAGGCTCGCGCCCCCCTCGTAGAGCTGTCACGATCCCCAAGAGAGGCGTGCCCCACAGTTTGAGAAACGCGGCACTAGGATACTGGAATCTCAAGAAACAACAAAACAGATGCTCAGTGCTTATGAAGAACGAACAAAAGTGTTCCTATTTTTCAGCCGAAGGATCTCAGCTTATACCCTTCAATCAAGAAATTTGTTTACTCAGCATTCTCTCACCACAACTCTTGACGATACGATATTTTTTTAAGAATTAAAGTTGCAGTTGAAATTGCATTTGTCGTTGAGAGAGTAAATAAAAATAATGGGCTTAATTCATGATATCACATGACAAAGACAAACACATGCTCTCCATTGAATTCAAAACAAACATTAAACTAATAGTAATTGTTGTTCTATTTTTGTAAAACTCAGATAAAATTTCAAATTTCATATTTGGATAAAGATGTTTAAATGTTAGGAAAAAAAATTTCTTCAAAAAGAGTTTTTAAAATTAAAAAAAGTTTCTGCAAAGAGCAAAACTTGGCAACACCGAAGCGTGTGAACTGTTTAGCTGGAAACACAAGACAGTTTTTATCGTGTGACTATGATGTCACATGAGTTTTTGAATTGATTGGCTAGAATCGCGTGGCTTTCTCTATCATGTGACTATGACGTCCCATGGATTGAGCCCATTGAGTATGATGCCTTGGAATGTTCAGGTTAATAATGAATGAAAGCAAATCTCTTTCGAGGAAATTAAAATAAAGATTTATTACACTCACTCACTCACACACAATTGATTTTTCCGCGATGAAAAAAAAAACACAAGGAAAGAGACTTAAAAAGTGTTAAAGATTTTGATCCGTTTGTAAATTCAGCTCACGTGCGAATGTAATTAATAACGTTTTAAATACTTTTATCTTAAAAATTGTTTTTACGTAAAATTTCCAAACTTCAAGTAGGATAACTTTAACAGGTATCATAAGATCCCTTTAAAGATTATTGATCTTTGCTCTCATTTTGATTTGTATTTCATTTTATCATTCGGATTGAAAAGAATTTCTAACTATTTCCTTAATTATGATCGAATATTTTAAAAGTATTGATAGAAATGAAGAAAGTCATAGTTAAGTTAAGTAAAATTATAACTTTCTACTAAAAATTTCAGATTAGAAAATATTTTATTACTTGTAGAAGATGCATTAAACCAGTGTTTCTCAAAGTGTGGGGCGCGCCCCCCTGGGGGGCGCGATGACCCTACAAGGGGGGCGCGAGCGTATCGAAAATTTAAAGATTTTTTTTTAAAAAAATAACCGGAAAGAGAAGTAAAACAAAATGCTTTCTTCCATAATAAAAAAAATACACACAACAACACTGACATAATTTATGTTTTTATCTGGCTTTTTTTCCGTCATCAAATAGCTATCTTTGATCCCAAAACCAAATTAAAGAAAAAAAAGCATTTTGTTTTATTTGCTGTATTTCCTCAGTGAGAGATTTTTTTATTACGTTTTAACATAAAATATTACTCGTTAAAAGAAAAAACGAAACCCAGACCCTGAGAAAAATTCTAAGAAGATAAACAATTCACCACTGTAATTATTATTGAAATACACACTGTACATTAGTTGTAGAAAAAGGAAAGGAAGTCATGATTCACTTTTCAGCCAGGCTGCATAGTACGTTTGCTAATCATTTGATTGACCTTCAATCTTATGGTATGGTTATTATCAATATTAGTTCCCTCCCATCTTTTATGCGTTTGCTTTTCGTTTAGGGAAATTGTAAATAATTGAGTTTTGCGATATTTGGAAAAGAATTGATTGGTTTAACATTTCTGTAGGATAATTGAAAAGTGTCCGATTTGCGTCCTTTATTATAGTCTTGTACTTTTGAATCATTTTAGTTCAGTTTTATTGGATTTTTTCTCAAAATCATCAAAGAATTGAATAGTCCTTGAAAGAAGGTAAGTATACTTTCTATAAATTAAAATATTCACTAGAATACCGATTTGTATCGTGTACAGTAAAAATAATTCTAAACAAATGATTGGGGTGACTGAGTCCCCCCGCACTACCATTAATGTTAATATCGAGTACGCGCCTGCTCCCGGGTTAAAACATTTTGAAGTCTTCTCGCTTTAAATGTTAAAAAGTAATACAATTATTCTTCGTTGGAATTTTATATTCTTTTTCATAGTTTAACATTAATTCTAAATGCTAATTGTGTGAAGTTTAAAATTACAGTTCTTTTAAACAGTTATTTACAATTATAGCATTTATCTAAAAAAAAAATCATTTTACATTTTTGTATACAATGTCGTGCACACAGTTTTACTCTCCTTAAAGTTCAGCTATTATATCAAGAATAATGTTTTATTTTTTTAAAAAATGAACTCGTGCGAAGAGTCGGTGTTTCAGCCAGTATACGTTTGATGTATCAGTACTGAAGAAGGTATTTTATAAATAATTTCTTATTGCTGAATTTGGCCGCGGTAGCCGAGTGGTATAGGTATCGGATCGTGGTTTGCCTTGTCACGAGTTCGAGCCCAGTACCACTAAAGACCCGCCGTGTAGGGCAGCGATGCACGTTAAATCTGTTGAGAGTTGAAACGTTTTCCCGTTGGTGTGGTGTGGTAGTTAGGAGAGAGGGGTGCCAGCTCAGGTGTCATCCACGTCACTTGACCATGGTTCAAAATTACGTGGTCCGTCGTCAAAAGCCCTCGTGCAGCTGAACAGTGCGACGTTAATATTCAATCAATCAATCTTATTACTAAATTAAGAACAAGTTTAATAATTATTAGGGACTTCCACGGGCTTGTCTTGTTGAGGAAAGTTTTTCAAAGGAAGGTTTAATATCAGAAATTGACACTTAAAGAGTTATTTTTCTATATTTAGCTGAGATCTATATTTTGTCTTCAAGGCATCCACTGCAGAAAATCCGGTTTGAAAAAGGTAGGATGTTGAAAATGGTAATAGTATACGAAGTGCTTTTGTTTTCAGTACAGATAATTCCTCATCCACCTCTACCCCAAATTCAAAGAGCGATTTATTACAAAATTGCCTTTTAATTTTTCACTGGATATGAAATCTATGAAGATTTCTTCTTCGGAAGTTGAGAGCCCTTCTGGAGTGTCTTGAAATAGATCCCTAAACCACTCGTAACTTGCTACCAAGCTGTCCTCATCCAGAAAATACTTTTTAAAATTCTTTGCCAACATAGCTAAATGATTTTACATGTTTTAAAAACAACTTTCACATGTTGTTCTACAGATTTGTAAGTTTTAACACATATCGAGCTGGGGCTCTTTTTCCATCATTTACTTCAGTAGTGGTAAATCAAAATTTAAGTATTTTGAGAAGATCGCCTTGATTTAATTTTTCGGAACCATGCTCGTTCGTCTGTGTACTTGTTGATTCTTTATTATGGTCGAATGTTTGCTTACGACTTAAAAATGTATGTATGATATTGTTTTAATCTACTGCCGTAAATACTTAATTACCGTGAATTACAATTAACGTGGAAATTAAAAAAATGTACATTCAAGCTAGATTCGGTAGCTATAGGAGTATCGAGTCGACCAAAACTGACTAAAATTGTACGAGGAAAAGCATTTTTACATGTTTTGCGCAGACGTCCGATAGGTTGCCCAGACTCACGCAAACATACCCTATAATGCCAGATGTGATGGATATGATAGAGAGCGACATTGACTAGACTATTTTTCTAATGACATTTGTACTTTGAGAAATGAATGCTGAAGGAAATAAATCTTTAATTAAATACATCATTTTGCGATCTGTTCCAATTTAAAAATTAGAGAAAGAAAAATAACATAATTCTAAGTAATATATATTTTAAGTAATTTTCTTAAAATATATATATTACTTAAAAGTTACATATACACAAAATTTAATATACTTATGGTATTAATTTGTACGGTTTATAATTAAGATCGTATTGTAACTTTAGCGTCTCTCTCTAAGTGCATTTTTATTGCAGTAAATACATTATTGTTGTACAGGGGGGCGAGACAAAAATTATGATTGAAAATTGGGTCGTCAGTATTGAAAGTTTGAGAAACACTGCTTTTAATGTATGAGTGGTGCACAGAGTATTTATTGACTAATTAATTAATACTAAATTAAGAACAAGTTTAATAATTATTAGCTACTTCCATGGGCTTGTCTTACAGAGCAAAGTTTTTGAAAGGAGTTTTAAGATAAGAAATTGACCCTCTGAGTACATTTTCTATATTTAGCTGATATCTATATTTTGTCTTCAGAGCAACCACCGCATTTTGTAATATGTTCCAATTTAAAAATCAGAGAAAGGAAAAATAACTTAGTAATTATCCTATTACTTAACTTTTTTCTGCTTAAAAGTAACATATACAAATTTTAATACTTATGTCATGAATTTGTACGGTTTATAATAAATCTTGTTGCTTTATCGTAAAAGTGCATTATTATTGCATTCAGTAAATTATTATGTATAAGGGGGGGGCGCGATAAAAATTGTGATTGAAAAGGGGGTCGCGAGTATTGAAAGTTTGAGAAGCACTGCATTAAACAATAATGCATATCTATGTTAGTGAAAAATGCCCTGAAATCACAGAATTCGTTTTGCATCTAGCCTGTATGAGCTTTTAAAAATCACTAAAATTCTGAAAAATTATCGGAATCATACACATAAAATCGCTGTCTACCTTTTGTACAGAGCCATTGATAGTTATTCAAGATTCCTGAACAGAAGTTATTTTAAATCGAGGATTAAATATAAAAAATATCATTTAAGTTGTTTTAATTAATATTTTGTAAAAGTATATTCTGTACAAATCTGTTCAGATACCTAACAATGCATGAAAACAAGAACTTTCTGTATGCTTAGAATTATATTGCAGAAATATAAAAATATCTACTGATAAGATTTTTTTGGAATTCTTTTTCTTTCAGAAATCAGTTGGCATACATGTTTAAACACAATACTTCCAAAGATCTTTAATTAGCAGCATTTCTTCCAAAATAATTAGAAATGTGTGACTGAAACTGTACCAAAGATTTCGGATCAACGAATACATTTAATCCCTGTTTAATGAATACTTTTTTGTTATCTCCAAATTTATTCCAAAATAAGACGAAAGAAGAGGTTTATATGCATCATGTTAATGAGGTATGGATTTAATTCGTTCAATTATCATAGTTCTGAAATTCTTAAGAAAAGGAACATTTAAGAACTAAAATTATTCTTTTATTTGACTAAACGATTTCCCAGACTTTCAACCAGAACAACTCAACCAGATAGGCAAAACAAAAGTAAGCCTGAACATGAGATAAATAAAATTTTCCCATAAAAATAAGACCAAAGGTCACCAAAGTGGTGGTCCACGGGAAAATTTTGCTGGTCCCCAGAAAAATGTGGAACATAATTACTTATCACGTTAAGTTATGTTTTAAGATGCATTGAAATATAATTCAATTCATAACAATACATGAAAAAGTTATAAAAATGCTACTTCATAGAATAACAACATTCATAGAATATGTTTAACACTTAAAAAATCCTATTAGTGGTCCGTGGGATTTTAAATTATGAATTTACTGGTCCGTGATGTCAAAAAGTTTGGCGACCACTGAATAAAACGATAAGATATACTAGTTGACACCAACATTTTACGAAGCTAGATGTTTTCGACGTTCGGTTTAAATCGACACATTCAAATTTAAATCTGTCTGAAATTGCAAAGGCTATTCTTATTTAGAAATTTGTTCAATTTACAACTGTCCTAAGTGCTACATTGAAAAATGCCATCACATACTAAACTAGAAAATTCTGTTGGACATTAAACTCTTTGCATACTTGCATAAACAACTTCTGAAAGTTACGGTAAACTTAACCCTTTATCTACCGCATTATGATTTACTGTAGTTTTTTCATGCGATTTTTTTTTTTTGATCACTACATTGAAAACTAATGGATATACTTAAACAAAATACTCAACTTTGGGAAATTTAATCCATTAGAGCTAATTAATTAATTAAAGATATTCCACTGTAAAATTAATTATATATACACTGTTCACTTAAAATATTGAGTCAAATCGATTTCTAAGGTCCTCGTTAACATACAAAAAAATAAGACACTTAAATTTTGACATTAACTATTTTTTCGGTACAAAAATGATAATCTTTGCAACCCGCTGAAAACCTCGTCAGCTGAAAATGCAAGTTCTGCTCTATTCGCCTTCCCCGCTAAAATACTCATCAATGAACCCGTGCTGCCATATATCTTGGAAGAGTGGATTCCAAAGAATATTCCTGCTAAAAATTGTCAGAATATTCGTAAAATTGGTTATTCGATGTTATTTTAAAGTGAGTGGTACTTATAAGTACCTTCTGTAGATAAAAGGTTCAAACCTTAATTCAGGTAATCCTGAAGAGTTTCTTCTTGAAAAATCTTCCATCGAGCCTGACGAAGTTGAAGGTGTTGCAGCCACAAAATATAAGTAAAGATGTAAATAAAACAAATAAAAGTATAAATCAATCACAGTTTATTAACTGATTAACTAAATAACTTAATTTATTGTCCTCAGACTCCCTAATCTATAATAATTGAAAAAATACTTATCCGTCAGGAATTATACATAGGTGAGGGCCAAATGCATCAAAGAATATCCATTGATGCAAACATTCCAAATCTAATTTAATAAGCCTACATATCTCTTCATTTAACGGAGCACAGGATCTAATCTTCTTGAAATAGACTCACTAATTTTTGCCTAACACTTTCACAGCTTTTCTACTGTTCATTATTCTCTACTTCAACTTGCGTATATACTTAATCACATTTACATAATTAATTTTCCTTTTTTAAAAGGTGGTAAATAAAAGGCTAAAACTTGTAGTAACATCGAAGAAAGTCACAGGCGATGACGTTTTACGATTTCTTGAGGCCTGCGTCCTTATAAGCTCCTGTAAGCTTTTTAAGTAGAGAGTATATAGCATACGCTTTCGAATACTCATACAAGGAGTAACCTGCAACCCATAATTATGCATGATTCACAATCTTACAAACATAGGCACAAATAATTAACTCTACTGGCTGCCGCTTTTCAGTAAATGAAAATGTATGGTGGTAGGCCCAGGTCTAGAGAGGACGACGGACATGCCAGAATAAAGTAGTCATGTCACTGTTGCCAATAAGCATATACAGTGTACAAATAAGTTCAACGTAAAAACGTTTAAGATAAAATATCGGTTAACATGAAATAATGCAACGGTTCCAACAAAACATTATGTATTTTCATGCATTTTTTTCTCATAACATGAAACGAAAATCGCTTAACACGAAAAGATTTCCCTTTGGGTATGAACAAAATAATGAAAACAACAGCCGGATTGGACTGTACTATTGTTTTACCTGAATAATTCCTTGAAGTAGATGATAATAATGCGTATCAAGCCTCAATTATGGCAAAGACGTTTTGGAGTTTGTTCAAAGCTCAAAAATAAAATGAATAATGCAGCTCCTGTTCCCACGTCATCCGAAATGAGAACGTTATAAAAAGTATGCACAGGATGCACATTCCAAGGGTGAAATGATTAACAAAATGGACGACTTCGAACAATTTGTTGACAATTTGATGCTAAAAAAGACAATGCAAAGAAAAATACCATATTATTTTCCAAAAACTCAATAAATGTTTAGTTTTTCAAAAAACTGGAAAATTTTGTATTAAATTTCATCAAGCTCTTATAAAAATTTTTGTTTCATTTTTGCCTAATGTATGTTTTTTGTCCTTTAACACAAAACTATTTTAACACCAAAAAGTATTTTTAGTCCCTTCAGTTTCGTGATAAACGATTTTCATTGTACTCATATTTTGGCGCTATTACAAGAGTAGTAGTATCGAAGCTTTCAATATCTATTTATTAACCTATGAAAAGCTGGTAATAAACAGCTATTAATTTGGATTATTTCATGATATTGGTATTTCAATAAGTGTTTGTTATTCCTATTATAGTGCGATGTGCTACTGGATTAATTCGAGGCCCAATAATAGACGTTATATCACAGACTTGGATACTTTTTCAAAAGGAATGATTCCCGAGTCGATGATATAATTATTTATCTTGTCTTATGAAATATTGTTCGTAATAATAACACAAACAAATAGCTCGTTGCGAGTACATTCTAATAAAATATCCATCTCCAAAAGTATCCATTGACTGAAAAACAATAAGGGACGAAATCAAAATAAGAGCAAACAAAGCTTATTTCTGAAGAACGTAATATTAGAGTATATTTTCGAGAAATTTCTCCATCTAAACACTTTGATCCCCAAACATGTTGCCATCGAAAGATTAATGATACGGAATCTTGAACAAACAGATAAAATAACATCATTATCTAAGTCTTTTTGGATTCACTGTGTACACAACTAAACCCAACAAGTTTATCATTAGAGAACGAATTTGTTGATATTGGAATCATTTTGTTCAATGTTTCTTCTAAGAATGTATTTGTTGTTTTCGGTATCTTTGTAATAAGTGAGCTGTCTCTCTTGTTCCATTTTGATATAATGATACTATTAAGTGATTTTTTTGGAGTCAAATTTAAAATTCCTATTCTTCTTGGAGTATTCATTTGATATTACACCAATTTTCTCTCTCTCTCTCATCTGAATTTAATTCATTATAATTTCAATATATCGTGTACATAAATATAGTCGGACCTCTATATAATGAAGTTGCTAAATTCCGAAAAAAAGTTCGTTACATGGAAAATTCGTTTTATAGAGGTTCATTCTTTCAACATACTTTATAAACCACATAAAACAAATTTTAAATTGCTAAAAAATAAACATTAAAAAAAAGTCAATATTCCCACTTTGTTGTAAATTAATATCTATTTATTTTATATATTTTACTCATCAAAAAAGAAAGAAAGAAAGAAAAACTGCAAGGAAGACAAGAAAAAAGAATATCGAGGAGCACACTGCATTTTCAACATTTAGAGAAAAAATTTTATATTAAAATTAATGAATTTATAAGAATATTTTCTAATTGAAAGCATACAAGTAATTTTAAACATACATTATTTTCTAACTAGAAATTGATGTTTGAATTTTCAAGAACTGTTTCAAGGACACGGGGACACGAGACAACTCCATTGAGGGTGAAAGGAGATATAGAAGTTTCTAGTGAACTGGACAATGGGGGTTACAGGTTGCAAGGATGAAACCTCCAAAATTATACTGCTCTCGGCGAGTTAGGCTCCACAATGCAAGATTTATGACCACCATAAAATGCGTTAAAAAAGGGAATAACTTGAAATGTTCAGAAATGCTTTAAAAATAAGGAGAAAAGCAATTGAATCACAAGAGAAAAAGTTCATTATATAGAAAATGCACTTCGTTATTGAGAGGTTATTTTACGAAGAAAATCGCGAAATGTTCTTGGCAACAAGAAAAAGTTCGCTATATAGAAAAAATCGCAATATAGAGGTTAGTTATATGGAGGTTCGACTGCAATTTAATCAATAAAAAACTCTTTCAGGTGAAATATTTCAGCAAAAATTGCCTTGGGTTATTATCTTTCCTTATTTAGATTAAAAGGATAAATAAAATGTCTGGAAATTTCTTTACAGTCGAATTATTCAGTGTTATTGTTTATTAACGTCGCGCTGTTAAGCAACACAAGGTCTATTGGAGCAGACCTCATAATTTTGAACCATGGTTAAGTAACGAAGACGACATTTGAACTGGCATCTGGACGTGTTAAAATCAGGCTTTGTGGAAATCAACTCTTAGAAGGGGGATGCACTAAAAGATAAAGGTACTTACATATTTAAGAAATTAAAATTCTGTCCTTTTAAATAAAGAAGTGAGGACTATATAAAATTGTGTTGTGTGTTTTTTTATACTGGGATACATATGAAATAGATGTGAAAAAGAAAAGAAATATACATTACAAACAGAAGAATATAGACATTTATTACAAATGATGATCCCTGCATATAACAGAAGGGGTGTTCTGCTTTCCATTCGAGACGGGAATTCATTACAGGCGAAAGAGTTTGACTTCTTTTCCCGAAGAAGATACAACCCTGCCTTACTCGGGATTCGAACCAACTCAGCTACAAGCTGAGGGTCATATCCACCATACCGGCTGGGCAGCATAAAATTGTGTTTCACTATAGAACTGAAAGCTTAAAGCTAGGATTTTAAGATATCTACAACTTAAAAACAATATATAGCTATACAACACTTGAAATACCTAGCGAAGTTGTGGTTATAACAGCTAGCACTTTGTATGTACTTTATAAAAGTTGTTACTAATGCTACTTGATCGGCAGTTCTAGATTCTTCACGAAATTTCTCGTGGCAAGAGGCTAGTTTTTACGTCTATCGTTATCCGTAGCTTTTGAGAACCATACAGGTGACAGTACGATTGAGCTCGGTTCCTTCCCAATTTTGAGGTAGAACACCATTGGGGGTTAGTTAGGGTTCTCCCACCTCTCTTCTCCTTCCACCAACCATACGAAATGACTTGCGGTTTGGCAAATATTTACAATGCCCCCATGACACACAGGCACTATACATTTACAAACATCCATGTCTTCCCTGAGATTCGAACCTTGGCCGTACGTCACAGCAGTCAGCGTCACTGACCTCTATATCAGATGGGCGGCTTGTAAAAGTTAATTCAATACAATGTTTCAAAAGTTTAAAATTTTTTACAGTCCAAAAGTGATCAACAACGATATGTAGGATAACTTATTTGTAATTTTTCTTATTCATTCGAATGCATTATACGCTAATCAAAAGCAAATTAAGGTAGTTATTTCCATTAGAAAACCTTCAATTGCAATCCTTATTTAAAAAAGAACAATTTCATATTATATTTTGATTACAAAAACATAACAATTCACTAAATTTTTAACTACGTACGTCTATTATTTTTAAATACCTACCGATTATATTATTTTGTAACTACCAAATGACATGAATCACATGAAAAAAAGGGATTTCCCTTAATAAATAATACTGTCAAGTAATTAACTCTCAAATGAATTGATTAAGACAAGCCTTTTACTAATAAATAAGCTGATTAACTATCAGGCTCGTAACGCATGTTGCCATTCCTTTGTAATAATTTTATCATTAGATGGAAACATGTCGATGTTACTTGAAGGAGCTTGATTACATGCGTTAATAAATTCTGTTCCGGTAATTAATCATTCCAAGCGTATGTGTTCGAAGAATATTTCAAACTTTTGATTTGTTCTTATTAACAACACATTTTAAGAACTTGTTCTTAATTAAAATTTCATACAATGAGCTTAGTGGTTAATTGAGGAAAATTAATACCTTCATAATCTGTAGTAATTTGAAATTCCTTTAATTAGGAGTGTTATGATGAATTTTTACTTTTGCGAGAAGATTTAATGCTAAGCAAATGCTTAGTATAGAAATTTGCGGTTTTAATTAAGCTAATTTATAATTTTTCTGTATTGTAAACTCCGTTCAGAACATTATAGTATTGAATAAATTTGCATTAGATTTTATAAATGTAATAAATGTATATGAAGGATTGTATAAATTATTTAAATGTTTACAAAATGGTGTATAAATTATTTAAATACTTGTAAAAGAGGTTATACAAAGTGTTTAAATATTTGTAAAAGATTATATATACTATTTAAATATTTGCAAAAGATTATATAAATTATTTAAATGTTTGTAAACAATTGTATAAATAAATATATTGCTGCAAATTTGCGTGGGAAAAGCAGCCGCGAATCTAATTATTTAGATAGTAACAGATTTACTGATGGACAAGGACGAACAAATGACTACCCGGAAAACCGACGTATATACACAAGGAAATATTACAATAGTTGAAAACACACTCATTATAAACAGACTATATAACGCTTCAGAAACGGCTTTCTAAAACGTTGTAAAACTTGTTCCAGAAACGGCTTTCTAGAACGTTGTAAAGCTTGTTCGAAAAACGGTTTCAGCAACTTAGATTTTTTTTTCTTATCGCAGTCAATACCCAAACACATTCTGATCTCGACTGTACGCTCTATTGAATTCCAAAGAACTTTGATTCACAGACCTCAGGGAAATTTCCAGAAGGGTCGATCCCAGAGACTTCTGAATGGCTCCTTTGTTAAATCATATTTTACCAAATTTGTCGCAAAGGGTGATAAAGACGCCAACAAGGTAACCCTGAACACATCTTCTTAGGTTACCATATTCTCATTTTTTAAGTTTGTGCTGGAGAGCGCTCTTTCCCTGGAAAACGCAATTGAATGGAATGGAATCCATGGAATGAGCCCAATAAACAAATTGAAAAAAGTTGCCACTATTTTATTTAACTTATATAACAATCGAATCTCTATATAACGGAGTCACTAAATCCCGGAAAAAAGTTCGTTATATGGAAAATTCGTTATACACAGAGGTTCAACTTTTAATATACTTTATAAACCACATAACACAAATTTTAAATTCATAAACACTATATATTAAAAAAAGAAATTATTCACACCTTTTTTTTAAATTAATATGTATGCTGATTTTAAATATCTTACCCATCAAAAAAGAAAGAAAGAAAGAAAAACTGTAAGGAAAACAAGAAAAAAGAATGTCCAAGAATTCACTGTATTTTCAATATTAAGAAAATAATTTTATACTAAAATTAATTAATTTTAAGGCCATTTTATGATTTAAAACATACAAGTGATATTAAACGTACATCGTTTTATAATTAGAACACGGGGCAACTCCACTGAGGGTGAAAGAGGATATCGAAGATGTTTCTAGTAAACTGGGCCCTGGGGGTTAAAGGCTGCACTTCTTGGATGAAATGTCGAGAACTCTATTGCTCTCGGCGAATTAGGATCAAAAACTCCAATTCAAAATTTATGACCACCATAAAATGTGTTAAAGAGAGAATAACTTGAGATTTTTTCAGAAATACTTTAAAAAAAAAGAGAGAACAAAAATTGAAGCACAAAAGAAAAAGTTCGTTAGATAGAAATGCATTTCGCTATAAAGAGGTTATTTTACGAAGAAAATCGTGAAATGTTCTTGGTTCCAAGAAAAAGTTTGCTGTATAAAAAAATTCACAATATAGAGGTTCGTTATATGGAGGTTCGACTGTATATTGGTTTTTCTGGTACAATATATACCTTTTCTGAGTTGCGAAGTTAACAGATCAATACAATCATTTTAAAAAGGACCAGCCCTCTACTATCACTATGTGGCCCTCGAGTAAAAACAATTGCCCATCCCTGTTGTAGAGTATTCTTGATTAACAAAACGTGATTCTAACACAAAAAAACAATTTGTGCCAAAACATTTAATATGAAAATGTAATGAACTTTTTTAATAAATTAAGATTTAAGTTCATACATCTCTAAAAAAAATTATGTTTTGTAAAAGAGTAATCATCCTCAACAAATTTAAGCTGCTGTACCCGCCCCCCCTTAAGAATACTTATAAAGTATGTTTGAAAAAAAATATATATTACTCAGAGTTTAAAACTTATATTCTAAGAGATACCGAAGAAATTTATTTACATACTTTTAACATTTACAATTCTTTTCAATGAAAATAATTTTAGAAGTCTTTTAAATAAACATTAGTATTATTTCTTCTAACAAAAATTCTTTCTTAAATTATTCACATTATTATTTGAATAGAAAAAAAAATGGAAACATTTTTTTTGTTCGCTTATAACAACATATCGCTATCACGTAGTAATATTATAAGCAAACTTACAAATGTATGTAAACGTAATTTTTTCATTTTTCTTGGCTTTTGTAAGAGCTGTTTCTTTCTTTCCATTTTATTTCGTTAAAAAAAAGCTGATTTATATGTCTGTAAACATCTCCAGAGTTAAAAGGCTGAAACATGACTCTAAAAAAAAGTTTTCTGATTCTAATTACATTAACAACGAAAAAACTCGAATGTTTAACAGTAAGCTAGCTCTAAAGCATTAAACTGAAACCCTTCTTATACAGTGAATAACATTCTAACAAAATGTCGCAACTGCGAATTTAAATATCTTTCGTAATTTCTAGAGAAAAATAAATAAATAAACAATTATCCTTTTCCCCCGTTTTAGTGTTTTAAATGGCTGTCCATCCAATCAAATGATCACTTTAAAATACTTCTAAAAGCATCATGCTTTCATGAATACGAACTGAAATGAAGCAACTTCAGAAGCCATTATTCGCAATGGAAGAAAGAAGGGGGAAAAAAAGAAACACTGAATTTTATAGCTCATTTATTAATCAAAACCGTGACCTTTAGTTCCACCAGCGTGAAATACATCTCATGTGTTATTTTACAGGAAGAGGCTGACATTGTAAGCGAAATGGCTATTTCAAATGGTTCTTTTTATATTTTCTTTCTCTTCTAAATCAAATTCTTAGAAGACTTTATTGTACACAATTAAAAAGAACTTTTCTTTGTGATGTAAGATACACGAGGCACGTGATTTTCCCATTAGGTCGCGACATACTGCATACCCTTTTAGAACAACAGAAAAATTAAAATTTTTCGTGACTTCATTGGAAGGATGTACGCTTTTGATGTTTTTTATTTTTCTTTCTGTTTTGCATTTCAAATAAATGGTAGAGCAGCTGTTAATTGGAAGAAAATCGTTCGCGCGTTTTTCTTTGTGTTCGTGTTCGTCTTTTCGGTTAAAATTCGAAATATTTCTTTGAAATATTTATTTTAATGAGAATAAAAAAAAAGAATATTTAAATAAGGTAGTTGGCTACGTTCAGAACTGTGATCATGGAAAAAGCATATGAATGCATATTTTTTTTATATCAGTGTCAGTTGAGCTGAAATATCCATGCATAAAAAATTGTTTTAAGAATATTATTAGAAGAAAAAATTATTTAAATGCAATTTTTTTTGGCAAAATGATGCATGTTGAAGACATTCTCCTTTTTTGAACGACGCTTCTCAAATTATAGTAGTTTGCCTATATATAGCTAGGATATCTATGTAGAGCCTGAACTGGGAGTTTTGAAAAATTCACTTTATTTTAAGAATTATTATCAAACGAAATATCAGGTGATTTTTTTATTTCTCTATTAGGATATATTAAAATATTAATAAAAATCCACTCCTAAATTATATTTTTCAGAAACCCCAGTTCACATTGCAGAAGTCCCTCTCAGCTATTTAATGGTAAAATATTATTATTATAAAAGAACTTGTCGTAAAAGGGGAAAGTTTCAGTATATGTCATTTTAATCTTAAAACAATTTTTAAGTGTATTTTAATTCACTGCCACTGAATATCAAAAAAAGTATTCATATTTACGCTCTTTCAAAATCACGGTTCAAACGTATGCATTCATCTCTTCATTTAATATTTTAAAACTATATTTTCTATACTATATTCGCTAATAAAATCATAACTTAGCATAATAAAATCACATTGCGCTTGGGAATATTTAACATTTTCTTCTTTAATGTGGGTTGAATATTTATGAATAGAAATTTGAAAAAATGTATTAAAAATAAATTTTTTAAGCGAACAATGCAGTACACTTTTGAATTTCCTTTTTTTTACATTAGGATACAATATGCAAAATTCAAAAGGGAAAAAGTCTTTTTAAGACATTTTTTTAAAAGTTTTTTAAAAACATAAATTTTTTTTTTAATTTCTTGTAAAGAACTTATAAGGTAAACAAAACAAAAACAAAAAAAAAAAAAACCCATCTAAAAGAAAAATACTTTTGAAATTGCATATATCCATCTACTCTTTTGAAATTTCTTTGAATAAAATGAAAATATTGCAGATTTAATTCAGCAAATATATTTATTGATGATCCTCCACAGTAGCAATATAGCTTCGGAAATAAGTTTTAATATACACAATTAAATATACGGATTTTGCTATAGTAAAAAAAAATCTAAAATACAACAGTAAAACCATGCCACTCAATATTTTGCTTAGTAAAATGCTTTTTTCTTCAAGAACTTTTTAGCAAATATTAAGAATAAATATATTTATAAGATTTTACTCAACTTTTCACTTATTGATGTACATAAATATGAATGCATTTAAAAAATTTAACCAAAAAAAAAAGGCACTTAAAGTAAAATTTTTTATAGTTATCGATCGGCTTTCAATTGCAGCAATAATAAAATAGAAGAATATTTATGTGTTCTTGAATGTGCTTTTTATTATTTCGAAGACATTAAACTCGGTTTTCGGCTTTACTGTAGGAATTCCAATAAGTTTGAACTTATTGATTTTTCCCTTATTTTTTCAACTCATAACAGCTTATTTTTCATTTTATCAATAAACTCTCCAAAAACTGTTATACAAGGGAGAAAAAATGCTTCCTTTTTAAAAGAACTATTTTCTCCTTTAGTTTCTAGTTCTTGTTTTTGATTAATGGCAACAATGGAGAAGAGTTTTTTTTTTTTTTTTTTTTTAAAAGCGAATCAAACGATTTTTTAAGCCTTTCGTGTTGTGTTATTATTTTAATGTGAAATGTTCTCAATTGTGTTATAAAATGCTTTTGATATTAATAGTTTTTAACTAATTCTTTTCAAAGCAAGAAATTTGTGGAGTATGTTTTTAACTTTTTTTCCAAAGAAAAGGAATAAAACAGAGTAAAAAAGGAAATTCGATATTATTTTTAAAAAGTTTTTCGTGACGGTTATTGAAATACGATGCACGAAATATTAAAGGTATTGTTAACATTGAATTTTTGGAATTATATCGTATTTTCTTGAACTTTTATAAATGATTGGCTTTATAAAAATGGAGATATTTTTATTAATATCTACATTTGATTATACGTTTTTGAATTCGATTATGATTTTTGTATTTAATAAATTATACAAACAAATACGAAAACTGAAATATTTTAAAAATAATAACAGCTTGCAAAAAGAGAAACTGTTTTGTTTTTTTGAAATTTATTTGAATGAATTGTGTGCATTGGTATGCAAATAAATCAAAATGATATTTTGTTGATGGGTATTTTTTGTGAGCAAATTTATTAAAATGTGATTGAAGTATACTCTTTTTTAAAATAGTTTTGTAACATAATATGTATTTATTTATTGACATTATTCTTATTTTATTCTTCATTTGAATTCTATTTTCCTATATTAAACAGAAGGTAATCAAAGAACACGATGACTTTATTCATGATGTAGCGTGATATGGAAGTCTGATGCACGGGATATAGCTTGAGCGTTGTCCTCCTCATTTTATTGTGCTTCAGAATAATAAAATCAGTCGCCAATAACGTTGTTTTGTTCCATTGTGTGTGTTTCACAAAAAGAAAATATGACAATGTTGTTGTATTACTTTAATGAAATTGTACACAAATATTCTTAACACAAATGCACTCTATTCACCTGAAAGAGTAATCCAAAAAATTTATTCCATAAAATAATTAATTAACAAATGTCAATCCACATCTTATGTTCATAAATATGTGAAATAAGTTGTTAAATGTACATTAGCTTTAAAAAATAATTTGTATTGAAAGAAAACGATCTTATGAGTTTTGAGATCAGCTGTTAAAATTCACTGTTTGATCGTAATACATATACATAAGCAACAGTTTTTTTATGTGTATATAGGAGGTGTGTTAAAATCTAATACAATAATTGTGAAGGTTCACAACGCGTTACATACATTATAAATTCAATAAATTACAAATGTATCCGTTCTTGTCGTAATAACTGTAACTGACTATACTTAAGAGCAGAAGCGCCCTCCAGCGACCACGTATCTTCAGTAGAGACCGAGTGAGGAAAGAATGTAGTTACTATGAAAAATCGTTCATGTTTCTTGCCCATTATTTTTGTTAATGGTATGTGTTGTCTTCTTATGAAAAGTAATTTAAACTAATAAATAACTGTTACACTATAGATTTACTTTTTTGAGAATTTATTACTTTTAGTTTAATCTTTAAGGTCCAACTCTCTACAAAAATAATTTTGTTGAACTATTTTGGCAATGAGCTCAGTTTTATTGTGTTATAGTTTTAGATAAGTTCTTAGTAATACGAATGAAATGCGTTTTAGCCAAAGCTGTGTGGACCAGAAATGAAGTATATTTGAGGGCTTATCATATAACATTAGATCAGTCATTCCCAAAGTGGTCTATATCGACTCCATGGGTCTACGTTGGTAGGACAAAAATTGGGGGTGCATGAGGTGTAAATGGGGATATACGATTGTTGCTCTCAGTTAACCAGTTCGTAACTTTAATTTTAACTTTCAATGGATGGAATAAATATTACTTATTTACTTTTACGTAATATTACATTACAATATAAACATATCTGTCAATGATAAATTATGGAATATCGTGAGAGAGTTTTTAATTGCTATTCTTAGAGGAAAGAAATTTCAGCACGGTTACCAATCTTCATAACAAAAGAAGAAAAAAAGACTAGGCGCTATACGGAATGACAAGATGTAGGATTCAATCGAACAAAATTGATGCCGCATGTTGAAAATTCTTCCCTCCCATTAAAACCCTTTGTTTGTTGATCAGTTATTTTATACAACAGTTACTAAATCTTATTTTAAATAATGCATGTTTAAAACAAAGATGTGTTCGTTTTCTAAAGTTTTTCACTCTACACTTGACTATACTTCGAAATATAAGTCTTTAAAGTAAGTAGCTCCATACCAGCTATCAAAAACCCATTCAAGTTGATGAATTTACAAAAATTCAATATTAAGTAAGCAGGGGTCTACCCAAACCAAAAAACATGGCAAGGGGTATATAAAAGAAAAAAGTTTGGGGAACTCTGCAATAGATCATGACTAAAAATTATTGAAGCCTGTAGTTAATAGACATTTTGTTACTGAAGAGCGGGGCGTTAATAAATAATGAACCAATGAACCCAATTAAAATATACAGATTCATTAAACTTTTCTGGATGTGAGGGCCCATAAATTAATTATTGTAATTAAAAACAGAAATGTTTGATTCTTAATGCTCTCTGGCGTGAATACTTATTATCATCTCAAACTATGGACTGATTTAAATTACCCTAACAAATTTAAATCAGACATAAATATGACATATGTGCAGTTTAATAGTATTTTTTTTTCATAAAAATGTAATATAGTAATAATAATAATAAACAAATAAAAAAATGCGAAAAGTTTTTTTGTTAGCGTTTACTCTACTTGGACTAATTTAAATATATTTTAAAATACTTTGGAGCATTTATTTTAAATCAGTTGTAACAAAAACGACTTATATAAACAACAACAACAAAAAACGTATGTAAGCTGAATTGGTAGAAGTATTATAAAAAATATCAATTTAGCTTCTTTTTTTTTTAAAAAAAAAAGAAGCAATATAGAAATAAACTAAAATCATTAAATTGTTGAAAAAAGTATTTGATTGCTATTACAAATTGCTAAAACCAATTTTCCACGTTAAGAAAAATTCCTGACTACACAAAAACAAAACACATATAAAAAAAGATTTAAATAAAACTTGTAGAGTTTCTTGTTCTTGCGGCTTCAATTACCGATGGTATATACTGAGAAATTGGTTTAAAAAACTGAAAATCGTTTCCTCTGAACAGCCTTACAAATGCTAAACGCTCATGTGAACAATTCACAACCAACCCAAAACAGTTATTAAAATTAGATTACACAAAGGAAGCAGAAAAAAGACATTCCATGATCTTTCCAATACCTTCTATTTAAATGTTTTGAAAAAAAGAGAGAGAATCAAAAACAAATATCGGACGATAATTTGGAATGTTTTTTTTTCTGCAGATGTGCATCGGTTTCGTTGTTGAATGTCTTCTTTTTTTCTTATTGGTGTTTTATTTAGACTTCCTTTCTCGACAATCTATCAGACGATTTTACAAAACATCCTGTGCTGGCATAACCATTGCCGGTGTCGCTTTGTCGTCTGCTATCTCAATGTTCGACGCACGACCGGTTACGAACTTCTCAACTCCGCCCATTCTAGTAAAGGCGATGGAATTTTACGAGTTTTCTCCTTTTTTTTAAGCATCTTCCCCTTGTGTCCTAAAAATTGGAATTTTCAAGGTTCGGCGGATGGGTAATGATCAGTAAAATTTCACACGGCACCGACCCAGAACTCTATATTTCATCTTATCCGTAACGGACGGTTTGTTGGCGAAGGGGAGTTGAGAGGAATTTGTAATGGATATCCAATTGTCAAAACAATAGAGGATGTTTTGTTCTAAGAAAATAGATTACGCATTGTTCCTTGTGTAAACATTGAAACGAGAAATTTAATGGTAAACATAGATTATTTTTATATTCACTAAAACTCAGATGTGTAAACATTTTAAAAAGGTATTTAAAATAAAACTAATAATAATAATAAAAAACAATTCATTCGAAATTATTCTGAAATTCGAAAATGTGCCTGGGGGAATCTTTCTCTCTATATATTATATAATTCAGTTTTAACTATAACTATAATTCTAATTTGATTATAAAACCTTTACGTTTACTTCTATTTAAAAACTTCTCTCTGAAATAAAATTTTTAGAACGTTTTTGAAGTTAAAGTATGGGACTCGGCTTACAAAAGGATCCGTAATCTTGGAAAAAAATAAAGTTAAGGAAAAACGATTTTTTAACCCGAGAGTAATTGCGCAGGGTGGGGCAAATGCTACCTAAAGAACTCCATCAAGAAAAATAGGAAGCCATAAGTGAATCACAAGACACACTTTACCCTGTCAAAAAAGACACAAGGAAGAAAAAGTTCACTATGCTATTTGTCGATCATCAAAAGACAATAAAACTAAAAATTTTAGTGTGAAATTTTTTGTACTAAAAATTAGCTTTAATTAGTCAAACATCTTCCATTCTGTTCGATTACATGTTGCCATCTTTTTGGTAATTTTATGATTCTACACTCATAGCGTTTCTCGTCTTTATCAGCAAAATACTCAATCAAGTGCGATTTGAGGTCATCATTAATACCGAAATATTTAATCTTTAAAATTTTTTGTAAGTTTCTATATCTAATATATATTATAAATGTGAAAGTTTGTGAAAATCTTTGTTGGCCTCTTTCACGCAAAAACTACTGAATGGATTTTAATGAAACTTTACAGTAATATAGCTTATACATCAGAATAGCACATAGGCTATAATTTATAGCATAGACTATATTTTATAAAGATTTGGGAAAAGTGTCAAAAATATAACGATATTTGTCAAGTAAGTACGAAAAAATTCTGTCTTCTGCTAGCAATTCAGGCATGCGCTGCAAAAAACCCACGTCTGCATATATCTATCTTTTTGTTTGTGAAAACCTTTTTGTTTTTGGCTACGCAAGGTGCTCGCTTCTAATTAATTCCTCTGATATAATGCCTATTTTTTTTATTTCAGAATCAAACTAAGTTTTGAAGGGAGAGGTTGTTATAAATCTCTCTTTATTTTAATGTTTTTTTAACATCTTATTATGCACATTTGGGGTAGTAAGAAATTGATCTTTTTTCCAAATAAATGCTTTTATCAGTTCTGATACTTAAAGTAAATAAGCTTTCTCTTTCACACTGCATCATTTGGACAAATTTCAAAATTTATTTGTGGCTAGTAGTTAATCATAACGCTATAATTTTAATTGAATAGGCAGATATAATTATTTTTACACTTAAAAACGCAATAACTATTGTTCTGTATTTCTTGGAGTGTGAGAGTGAGTGAATATTAATGTTGCACTGTTCAGCTACACGAGGGCTTTTGGCAACGGATTACGTAATTTTGAACCATAGTCAAGTAACGTGGACGACATCTGAGCTGGCACCCTTTTCTCCTAACTACCACACCACACCAACTTAGAAGGAATATTCTACCAATAATTAGCAGGAATATTCTTTGAAATCTACTCTTCCAAGATATATGGCAGCACGGGTTCCATGATGAGTATTTTAGCGGAAAAAATAGTTTGTCAAAATTTAAGTGTCTTATTTTTTTGTATGTTAATGAAGACCTTAGAAAATCATTTGACTACTTATTTTAAGTGAACGGTATATATAATTAATTTTACAGTGGAATATCTTTATTTAATTTATTAGCTCTAACGGATTAAATTTTCCAAAGTGGAGTATTTTGTTTATGTATATCCCTTAATTTTAAATGTAGCGATCCAAAAAAAAATATTGTATGAAAAAAACTGCAGTAAATCATAATGCGGTTGGATAAAGTATTAAGTGCAATTCTCCCCTACATGGGGGGTCTTACAAAGCTCTAATAAAGCTCGAGTTGTGAAAGTAGCTAGGGATTTGTGCCAACTTGACTCTATCGTTAACATTTCGCTATGTTTTTCATTGGATCGTCATTATAATTTAAGAAACGGCGTTGCTTGCGAAAATTACAATTTTAACATAAAATAAACACTACAGAAAGTAATATTAATGTATTATACTTTCAGATAAAAATTATTTACACTATTTTAAGCGTTCATTACTCAAAACTTTTATTAATGTGTTACTTTTGCTGAGCAGAGATCAGCTTAGGAAGGTATTTTCAAAAATCAACCCTCAAGAGTGTTACGGGGAGTTATAAATAAAAAGAAAAATCCTTTTTATCAGCTATTAGACCTACATACTTAAAATTTAACAAAGGGGTTTTATTTCTCTCTTTTTTTGTTACCTGAGTTACGCCAACAGCTTTTTTTGTTTAATTTGCAATTCACGTAAAATTAACACATTAAAAACTTCTTTATCCTTCAATCTGTGTTGTTTAATTTTTCAGTTCACCCGTGCGAAGAACGGGTATACTAGCTAGTAAAGGATAATTCGATGTTGCAAAGTTGGAGAGGGAAAATGAGTCGTCTTATTTTGAGTAAATCGAAAAAGATCATGGTCCATTCGTAATGCATCTTTTACTTACATCTTTCACAAAGCAGTTGAAATTAATGGAGCTTGGTTGTGAAGTGATGTCACATCCTCCATGTAGCCTTGACCTTGCTCCACCCGATTATTTTTAAATTCGAAGTATACAAATTTTTTTAAATGTTAGCAATTTTAATAGTAACCATGATCTCAAATCGCACTTGGTTGAGTTTTTTCGTCTGGTAAGGTCCGGAAGATGGGGGATGTGCGGAATTTATGAAGTTATCAATTAGAAAGATAGAACAAGCAATTTAACAGAATGGAAAATATTTGACTTATTTAAGTTTATTTTTCATCTAGAGAAACTCCATACCTAAAAGCCGATATTGTCTTCTGGCCACCCCATACAATTAAAATCTCTGACAAAACCATACCTTACATTAGATTTTGAAGTCAATCCTTTAAGTTGTTTTGTATCTCACAATTTCCCTAAAATAAAAAAAATTATTGTTTCTTTTTAATTTTAAATATATTTCTGACGATAAAACTAGTTTCTAATTTTAATTTTTGTCTTTATCTTATTATCATATAAATAACCTGTTCACTTTTTGGAAATAAGTCTTCAAGGAAAATTACAGGATATAATCTCTTCTTTTCGGTTCACTGGTTACTTTATTTAACTGGGCCGATACGATCTGGTATCTATCCTCCAGGTTTTTGATAAAGGCTATTTCATAATAGACGTATGGGCTATCCTCTAGTTTTGTAGTTTTGACTGAAAACATATCAATGTACAGAAAAAAAAAGAAAAAAACTTCAGAAGCGTTCAAATTTGGAGAGTATATCATATATAAATATAAATAACACTTTATTAATTTATATCTAATGTCTTAATAAATAATTTTAATTGTGAACACGTATTTCCCTTTTTTCCCCTCCCAATAAAGTATTCCACACAATTATATTTTAAATCATTCCACACAATTATATTTTAAAGTATTCCACACAATTATATTTTAAAGTATTCCGCACAATTAACATGCAGGGACCCTTTCATGTGTTCCTGCATGTTTGATAGAGCAAAATGTTCATAAAAGTATTTCATACGAAATTATAGTGATTTAAAAAAGTTATCTTGGACATTATATATATTATCATTTTCTTTGAGCAGCAATTGTTCCTACAGTTAAAAACGCCTAGTGAGAGATAGAACTTCGCAAGGAAAATGCAGTGTCAAAATTATTGTTGCATCAATTGCGATGGAACAATTTGTTTTTAATACATCGCATATTTTTAGTCGATATCGTGGAGGATTTACCCTTGAATCTAAATAGACTTTTCTTCTGGTGGGTTCCTTTCTTTATCCTTTTTTTAATCATACTTGTAAATTAAATAGCATTATGAAGTAAAAATTTTGATTATATTTAAAACCAAATATATAAAAATATTGTTATAATAAAATAATGATGGAGGGATACACACACGTGCGCGCATGTAGGTGGTTATCAAAATAAAGAAAACACCTATGAATAAAAGTGACATTTTTGAATGCCTTTCATAAGGAATATATATACTCTAATATATATGAAGTAGCTCTAATGAAGTTCTGAAAGTCTTGGATTTGTTTTCAAAAGTGTAAAATGTCAAACCTCTCAGATGTTCAAAGAGGCTAAATTGCAGGAACCCGTTTAGCTGGAGAAAGTGTAACCGAAACATCACAATTTTTAGGTGTTTCTAGAGATAAGATATCTAGTCATGACAGTATACACACAGCAAGGTAAGATAAGCTCCCAAAAGTAAAATACGAAAAGAGAAGCTAAGTGAAAGAGTCCGATGGGTATTGAAACAAATTATAATGTCTAAGAATCAAACAACTGCAGCAAAAGTGACCACAGAGCTCAATCAGCATCTGGATTCTCCAGTGTCAATGATTACAGTTATATAGAAAGGACCTTCATAAGCAGAACATTTACGGCAGAGCAGCAATTCCCAAGCCTCTTGTCACGGATGTTAATGCCAAACGTCGTTTACAGCGGTGTTGCTCTCACAAAACCTGGTCGAAAGATAAGAGGAAGAAAGTACTCTGGTCGGATGAATTGTTTTTTATACTTTTCCCTACGACAGGATGAGTGCATGTTTGGAGGACACCTGGAAAAGCATATGATCGTGATTATCTCCTTCCAACTGTCAAGAATGGAGGTGGATTTGTCATGATATGGGCAGCCATGTAGTGGCTGGACAAACCGTAACTCTGAAAGGAAGGATCACTGGGAGAATTATTACTGACCAGGTCCATCCTATGATGCAAACTTTGTTTCCTGCAGGAGCTGGGGTGTTCTAGGACGATAACGTACCTGTCCATGCAGCAGGACTTGTCCAATCATGGTTTAAAGAACACAATGGTGAAGTTAAGCAACTCCTTTGGCCCGCAGAGTATCCGAACTCAACATAATTAAACTATTATGGTATACTTCAGAGCATTCAATATGGAATCGATATCCTCTCCCCCCCCCTCCACGGGTATCTCACCCAGAGTTTTACAATATCTCAATAAAGAAAGGTACAATATTCCTCTAAGCATCATTCAGCACTTGTATAGATCATTTTAGCCGAATTCAAGCTGTATTACTTGCCAAAAGTGGTCCTACACCGCATTATAAGGGATCCTTTATAAATTTAAGGTGTTTCCCTCATTTTGATAACCACCTATATATATACTATAAACCAATGAACAATATTCAGGATTGTAAAAGGTGTTTTTTTAGAGGTATTGAACTTTAAATTGCAATAAAACAACGATGTATTATTCGATTGACATGAATTTTTTTTATTCGAAAGATAATCTTGTGGCATTACTTTTTAAATATGATTTCTGGCATAGGACTGCCACGGCTGGCTCGGATGTAGTTCAATCTGGACGTCCAATTTTCGATGACTTTTTCCAACATTTGTGGCCGTATATCGGCAATAACACGGCGAATGTTGTCTTCCGAATGGTCAAGCGCTTGTGGCTTATCCGCATAGACCAATAACTTTACATAACCCCACAGAAAATAGTCTAGCGGTGTTAAATCACAAGATCTTGGAGGCCAATTCACAGGTCCAAAACGTGAAATTAGGCGGTCACCAAACGTGTCTTTCAATAAATCGATTGTGGCACGAGCTGTGCGACATGTTGCGCCGTCTTGTTGGAACCACAGCTCCTGGACATCATGATTGTTCAATTCAGGAATGAAAAAGTTAGTAATCATGGCTCTTTACCGATCACCATTGACTGTAACGTTGTGGCCTTCATCGTTTTTGAAGAAGTACGGACCAATGATTCCACCAGCCCATAAAGCGCACCAAACAGTCAGTTTTTCTGGATGTAACGGTGTTTCGACATACACTTGTGGATTAGCTTCACTCCAAATGCTGCAGTTTTGTTTGTTGACGTAGCCATTCAACCAGAAGTGCGCTTCATCGCTAAACAAAATTCGCTTATGAAAATCGGGAACAACGGCAATCTCGTTTTGGGCCCATTCGACGAATCTGCGCCTTGCTTGATCATATTTAAAATGTAATGGCACAAGATTATCTTTCTAATATATAAAATTCATGTCAATCGAATAATACATCGTTGTTTTATTGCAATTTAAAGTTCTATACCTCTAAAAAAACACCCTTTACTAGGTAAATGTACATCCAAAACGTTTCTTGAGGTTTAGATGAAAACATTTGTTTTAAAAAGTATATAAGAATTTTCTATGGAACTTCTTGACAGGTTATTCGAATGTAGATATTTCTATCGAGATAAAATATAAATTTTAAAATTAATTAAAACATTCAATGTTTTTTTTATCATGATAAAATGTCACCAGGCGATTTAATTGAATGGTCTTAATTTTTTTAATACGATAGTACAATTTACTAAAGTTGATAAGTTTTTCGGAAATATAACAAAATAGGAGATGTTTCATTTTCATCATCATAAACCATATATCTTCTTTATAGTCTTTATACAAACATTTTTTTCATGAAACTGTAGTTTTTTCCCCTTTTATCTTTTAAATTAAACAGTATAATTGCATTATATATAACAGAAATAATTAATAGCAGCTAATAACAGTCTGAATGCTTTAAAAAGCTGTACATTATTAATATTATACGTAACTTAAAATTTAAAGGGGTTAGAATTTTAACATTGTATTGAATTTAAAGTACTCGAATGCATTGAAATGACCAATTTCAATAAAAACACGTATTTCAGGATATTTATTTTATCGAACAGAGCAACCTTTTGGCTTTACAAGACATATTTTATTTTGTTTCTGCGTTACCTAGATTAGAAAAATAAAATTTAAAAAAAATAAAAGTGGATTTTTAATATACCAAAAGTGGCCATTTAAATTGATCAAAATCCATTATGGTGTATCTGATAATTCAAAATATTACAAAATGTATTACTATGCAACTTTTTGAACTTGATATTTATATTACTTGTTAGAAAATGCACTAAAATAATACTTACTGGTTGAATATTTTTTGAGTCATGGTCTGTTATTTCAATAATAGCATAAGCATGTCCCATTTTTTCCTTATAATATTTGAGGCCGAATAACCGAGTGGTATCGTATCGCGTTTCCATACCACAGGTCCGGAGCTTTATCCTCGGTCTGAGCAATGTCGACTCAGCCAGTGGCGTAATGGAGAGGAGAGCATTTGGCCCCCTCACAATGCGGGGGTTTACGTTACCCAGACTTTTACACTTCATCTTGCTTGGGGACTAAGCACTACGGGTTTCATTTCAGACCGATCACCCGATTGGGACCTTTACTCATGCACCTCAGCACTCAAAATCCCGTAAATGAGATGGGCACAGTAGGCCTTAGCCCTCATCGGCTGTTGTGCCACTGAGTTTAGTTTACTTTTATAGTATTTATTCTACCATAGATTTAAATTTTAATAAAACATTAAAATTTTAATACTGATAGATAGATAACTGTATGTAGGTAATTTTGGTAATACTTTTTATTGATAAAAGTTTATTACTTACTTCTGCTTAAAAAAAAATTTTTTTTTAATTTTTTAAAAAAATTTTGATCTCTCTAAAAGCATTTATAATGTTTTATAGTAAGCTATTTTTAAAAAAGTACTCCTAATGTGTTCGGATACTTCAACGCCAACAAAAACGTCAATTTTGTCATAATTTCTATTACTGATAAACATATATTATGTGCTCCCAAGTTCGTCATTTTTCATATTTTAAACTATTCTTTAAAATTTCATAATCTTTTCTTTTTTAAATACTACATACCTCTACTTTTGTCGCATCTAATGATAATTACTTATTTTCTAAATTCTGTTTTCTCTATTGCCTGATGGAACTGATTTGAACATTAAGACTGTAGTTAAGCATGGTATATCTACTTCCATGCATTACAAATCCATCATATATCTGATTCAATGGCGAGGTTCTTTATTTTGTATTAAGTCATTTTGTCGTGTGAAATAGAAGATAAATTTCCAGTATTTTTCTATGCTATCTTATTTCCAAGTACCTATTTGCAACGTATTCTTTTGAAAGAAATGGAATCTTGCACCATTACTAATGTTTGATGTTCGCCGTCTGCACGATATCTTGTGGTTGAAATTGTTCCACTGTGGTTCTGCACACGTAATGGCTATTGCTCTGTGTCTAGAACAGGAACCACTTGAAGAAATGATCTAAAAATATGACAGGAAAGTTAGTAAGCGTTCCCATCTAAATGATCAAAATCATGTGTCATTTCTTCTGAAAATGCTAGATGATGCTCGCACTAAAGGCTTCTGACTATTGTTTATAAACATGTTTTTGAGATTATATCTTGAAAATCTATATGCAGAAATCATCAAAGATGCAAAATAGATTTGACTATAATCGACGTTAAATGACATCCATGTGACCTTCGATATATGTTTATGTGTATTAAAAACTATTTTTCTCGAAATGTCAATGTGACTTTGCAAGCAGAAAATATCAGAGCTTTTTTCATGTTTCGTATTTTTGATGCTTAGCTTTTGAGAGAGAGATATATATTAATTTAAATATTTTCGAAAGATCTTTTGCGTGATTTCTCTGATTTATGGTTCTGCATCAGTGATTTCCAAACTTATCACACCCACAAGAACCTTTTTTTATATTAAAAACTTAACCATGAACCCCCAAGTGAAATCACTATTTCAGTGTACATAATAGGAAAACTATTCATTTAGCTTTGATATCCCTCAATGGTAATTGCTGACGTAAAAACAAGGTATAAAAAATATTTTGATAGGTAAAGAGTTATTTTTTGGAGTTATAACTTTTGCATATTAAAACGTACAAAATCATTTTTCTTTCATTGATATGGGTAAACCAATGATATGATTATCAACCAGTAGCGCACACAGGAATTTTTCAGGGTAGGAGGTCCGGGGTCGAAAGTCCACCATTTTTGTATCATGATCCTTTTGATTTTGTCGATTTTCGGGAACAAAACACAGTAAAAAACTAATTATTGAATAAATAATTAGCATTAATTAATAAAATTAATCGTTAATAACAAATACTTAATTAAATTTTACTTACTATATACTAAGAATTATAATCAATCGTTAAAAAATCAAGGACTTTGGGGGGGAGTCTGGACCCTCAGGACTCCCCTTGTGTGCCCCACTGTTATCAACATAACAATACAAAGAGTAATACCGCTTTCTATTAAAAAAAACGAATAGTTTTTTGTATTGACTTCATATATTGGAATCATACACAAAACAAAACTAAACTGTTGATTATATATAGGTATACGACTCTTTCATATTGATATATTTCAGACAAGTTATTACATCCAATGGCAGTGGCGCACTCAAGGGGGGTCCTTGGGGTCCTGACCCCCCCAAAGCCCTTTATTTTTTCCCGATTGATTATAATTCTAAGTATATAGTACGTAAAATTTAATTAAGTATTTGTTTTTAATGATTAATTTTATTAATTAATGCTAATTATTTATTCAATAATTAGTTTTTTACTGTGTTTTGTTCACGAAAATCGACAAAATCAAAAGGAGCATGATACAAGAATGGTGAACTTTCGACCCCGGATCCCCCCCCCCCGAAAAATAAAGGGTGTTTTTTAGAGGTATAGAACTTTAAATTGCAATAAAACAACGATGTATTATTCGATTGTCATGAATTCTCTTTTATTCGAAAGATAATCGTGTGGCATTACAGTTTAAATATGATTTCTGGCATAGGACTGCCACGGCTGGCTCGGATGTAGTCCGATCTGGACGTCCAATTTTCGATGACTTTTTCCAACATTTGTGGCCGTATATCGGCAATAACACGGCGAATGTTGTCTTCCAAAAGGTCAAGCATTTGTGGCTTATCCGCATAGACTAATGACTTTACATAGTCCCACAGAAAATAGTCTAGCGGTGTTAAATCACAAGATCTTGGAGGCCAATTCACGGGTCCAAAATGTGAAATTATGCGGTCACCAAACGTGTCTTTCAATAAATCGATTGTGGCACGAGCTGTGTGACATGTTGCGCCGTCTTGTTGGAACCACAGCTCCTGGACATCAGGATTGTTCAATTCAGGAATGAAAAAGTTAATAATCATGGCTCTATACCGATCACCATTGACTGTAACGTTGTGGCCTTCATCGTTTTTGAAGAAGTACGGACCAATGATTCCACCAGCCCATAAAGCGCACCAAACAGTCAGTTTTTCTGGATGTAACGGTGTTTTGACATACACTTGTGGATTAGCTTCACTCCAAATGCTGCAGTTTTGTTTGTTGACGTAGCCATTCAACCAGAAGTGCGCTTCATCGCTAAACAAAATTCGCTTATGAAAATCGGGAACAACGGCAATCTCGTTTTGGACCCATTCGACGAATCTACGCCTTGCTTGATGATCGTTTTGATGAATTGCCAAACCAAACTGAGAATAAATCACTTGACAGCTGTTAAATCGGTCGCCATCTTGGAAAGTAATGTCAACTAAAACTTCTATACCTGGAAAAAAACACTCTTTACCTGTGTGCGCCACTGTCCAATGGTGATTTCTATTTAAACCTAGACGGCAACACCCACCCTCGGCCCAACTTTCTCCGAACGACACTTGTCATCCTTTGTACTTTATGTATTTATCTGAAGAATTTTGTTCTAAAATGTTTAAATTTTTTACTCTAAGTTTTCTTAGCTCGTAAAAATCATTTCTAACTTATTTAATTTTTTTAACTATAATTTTACTTTATATGAAACCTTTTGTGCACCCCCAATGATGGTCAGGCACCACTAAATTGATTTTGATTTTCCGAGGACCTCATCAGCAATCACAGTGACTCTCACGGTTCCGCAGGAAACATTTACGGAATTTATGCTAAAGAATGTTAAATTGTGAATAGCCGAACATACATAATAAGTAAAAATATAAAGAATTTGATTGAAGCAGATTAATTTTTTTCAGTGACTGCTTGATCTAATTTCAATGAACGATTGTTTAAAACTTCCCGAATTTAAGCAAAAAACTTTATCGTTTGCTTCATTTAAATTTTCTGCGTATTTATTGCCATGCATCATTGTATATACTAATGACAAAGTATGAAAATGAAACATCATGCAATACTTAAGGTATCCGACTACGTTCGGAACCGTGATTTAAAAAAAGGTATAAATGGATAATTTTCATGATATTTAGTGTCAGTTAGATTAGAATACATGTATAAAATTGTTTTAAGGACATTTTGACAAAAAAATTATTTAAATACAGTATTTTGGCAAAAAAATTAACTTAGAATAACCTTTTTTCAAAATGTTCTCCTTTTATAAAAAATGCTTCTAAAATAATAATATTTTGCTTATATAAAGTAAAGACTTCTCCCAAAAGTCTGAACTATGTTTTTTGAAAAATTCACATTATTTTCAGAATTACAACCAACTGAAATGATTATCAGCGTTTTTTTTTTAAATTTCTCTCCTCTGTTGTCGTAAAACATGGATAAACCCCCTTCTAAGTTATATATTTCAAAAACTCTAGCTAAGCCTCTGTACACAGGTCTGAGCTATATACAGGTAAAATATTATTATAATAGAAGTATTTTTTGCAAAATGAGAATGTTTTGAAAATGGGTCATTCTATGTTCATTTTTTGTCGAAATATTGTACTTAAATAATTTTTATTGTAATACTATTCTTAAAACAGTTTTATATACATTTTCTAATCTATGTAAGGGACACTAAATACCATGAATAATATTATCCATTTATACGCTTTTGCAAAATCATGGTTCCGAACGTAGTCAAATACCTTAAGGCTAGATTGTGCTGTTTCTTATAGTTAAGTGTATGATTTAAAACCAAGGTGAAGATTGATAAAGATATTGTTAATAATAGTGTCATTATTATATATTACATAGTTTCCAATTGTTTTTAGAGAACGTGGCATTGGTAAACAGCACGAAAGCTATTGGAGACGGACCTCGTAATTTTGAGTCATGGTCAAACAACGAAAATGACGCCTGAGTTGAACCCCCTCTCTTCTAATTTTCACATCACACCAATAAGATGACTTTGAGCATCGAGTGCATTAGTCCCTTTGCACGGAATCTCTTCAGTTTCTCTAGGTTTTGAATCGGAGACTTAATTAAGCCAGCCACGAGGTCATGATTATTATCATTGGGATAGAGTGGTCATTGCAATTTTGTCATAAAAGTGTGGTATTTATACATACTCAAATAATACAAATAATTAAGACGATTAAAAGGCTTCAAAAATAAGTAATTGATGAAAATAGACCAAAAATTATATTCTCTTAATATTATGGAGAGTCAATATTTCTTGAAAAGTGGTATAGCTTCCACACTGATCACAGCGATAGCCTAGTTTTTAAGGTAATGGACTCGTGGCTGGAATGTCATGAGTTCAAGCCTGGTACCGCTAAGGGCCTACCGTGCAGAGGAGATGGATACACGTTAAATATATTGAGGATGAAATACCCTCCCGTGTGTGTGGTGTGAAAATTAGGAGAAAAGAGGGGGGGGGTGACAGCTCAGGTGTCGTCACTTGACCATTGTTCAAAATTGCTGTCCGTCGCCCAAAGAATAGTGCGACGTCAATGTTCACTCATACTCACACAACGTCCTCTGATTTTTTAAATTTTTGCTTCGATTCTTTTATTATTAAATTAACTAGGCTCTCTTTAAAACATGTACTAACTATTGTTTTAAAATATTCGACTATTTAAGGTATCCGACTACGTTTGGAACCATGCTTTTGCAAAAGTGTATAAATGGATAATATTTATGATATTTAGTGTCACTTAAAATAGAAAATTTATATAAAATTGTTTTAAAAATAGTATTACATTAAAAAATTATTTAAATACAATATTTTGACAAAAAATAACATAGAATGACCCATTTTCGAAACATTCTCCTTTTGTGAAAAATGCTTCTATTATAATAATATTTTGCCTGTATACTACTCAAACCTCTGTACAGAGGCTCAACTAGAATTTCTGAAATATATATATCTTAGAAGTGGGTTTATCCATGTTTTACGACAACAGAGGGGAGAAATTTCAAGAAAAACACGCCGATAATTATTTCAATGAGTTTTAACTTTGAAAATAATGTGAATTTTTCAAAAATCATAGTTGAGCCTCTGTACAGAGGTCTGAGCTATATACAGGCAAGATATTATTATAATAGAAGCATTTTTTGCAAAAGGAGACCATTTTGAAAAAAAGTTACTCTAAGTTAATTTTTTTTGCCGAAATATTGTATTTAAATAATTCTTTTTGTCAAAATGCCCTGAAAACAATTTTATACATGTATTCTAATCTAAGTGACACTAAATATCACGAAAATTATCCATTTATGCGCTTTTTTAAAATCAAGGTTCCGAACGTAGTCGGATACCTTAAGTAATAAATGTGGCATGCAGCCAAAGCCAAGCATTCTTCGCGCGCAGGCGCAGCAAACCAGAACAAAAACTTTTGGACATTAGAGCAGAATTAGAGAGAGAAAGGAGAACGCGAGAGGTGCGCGAGCAGGCGTTACCTTCTGAATATCATCGTCAAACTTATCTGTAAAAACTACCTTTTTAATTAATTTTTGTTTAATGTTAAAATAAAATAGAAGATAGACCAACGTCTTGGACCCCTTGTTGTCTCCCACAAATTATGGGGGCTCGGCCGGGATCGACAAAATTTCGATTTTGAACCAAAGTCTGGACAATGAACAACAGCGTCCGTGAAGGAGACGCTCCGCCATTTTTCGGAAACTTCGTTCAACCTATGTAGAAGTTGAATTTTTCAACTTCATTCCACCTGTGTAGAGGTCGGAACAAATAACAAAATAACCTGTGTAGAGGTATATTTTACAACGAACCATCGACAAATATTCCGCCTGTGTAGAGGTTGGAAAACCCATCGACGAAAATCCCGCCTGTGTAGAGGTTGGAACTAATTCAGTGTGAATAATCCGCCTGTGTAGAGGCCGGAACTACAATTTCAAGATATTACCTGCGAAGAGGTGAAATCAGTGGAATCGAAATTTTTCTTCATTGGATACATCGTACGTGCGAGCAACAAGGGAGCCAAAAAAAAAAAAAAAAAAGGTAGGACCTTTCCATTTCTAAAATGTATAAAAACGCTCTTAAAGAGGATCTCAAAAGAGTTGTTGAGAAACTAGACGGTATTGTCGAAAGTACTGACACTATAGTTAAACTAAAGACTAAAATTGAGAACAGTAGTACATTTGAAAGTGATCCAGATTTCGTTAAAACTTTAATTCAAAACTGTATAGATGAGAGAGTATCAAAATGAAAGAGAGGTAAATTCAGAACAAAAAATTGAGCTCGCGAAACTTCAGTTAGCAAAATTAGAAAAAAAAAAATCGAACTACAATTGGCTAAAAATAAAGCATTAAGTTTAAATCCTGCAGCTAAAGTCGAAGAAAAACAGTTCGAAACTAACATAGAAAATATGATAAAAAGTATAAAAACTTTATCTCTTCCTGTTCCCACCAGATCTGAAAATTTTAATCTGTTCTTCCAATCATTAGAACGCGCATTTTTAACCAAGAAAATAAATGACGAATATAAATCTGAAATTTTAATAAATCTTCTGGGCGAAAGAGCTCATAACGTCTTACTATATATTAAAGAAGAGGAATTAAATGACTATGAAAACTAAAATCTATAGTACTCAGAGAATTCCAATTAACCCCTCGCGAGTGTTTAAACTCATTTAAAAATGCTGTAAAATCATCAGGCGAGACATACATCCAATTTGCTGCAAGATTGACGGCAAACTTCCAATATTATTGTTCGTTAAGAAAAGTTAATTCCTTTGAATCTCTATGTGATCTTCTAATTTCTGATAAATTATTTGAAACTTTAAATAAGGAAACTGCAACTCATATTGGCATTCGAGAAGCAGAAGATTGGTTTAGGCCTATTGATTTAGCTAAAGAGTGTGATATTTATACTTCATCTAGAAGCGGATCACGTAAAGAAATTCCTATTACTTATGGATATACCCAAGACCCCTTTAAAAATAAATCACAAAACTTTAAAACAAAGATTAAAGAGAACTATCCCCAATATCATGAAAGAGAAAATAAAAATTGCTATATATGCGGTGATTCATCTCATTGCGCAAGAGACTGTGAGAAGCGTTTTAAACCTAAAGAATCTAATGACCACATCCATAATAGAATAAATGTGAATACTTTGAAAGTCGAGAGCGAAAAACAAAATAGCGAAGAATGCGCAAATCTTCAATACGTAAACATTTTTGTGGAAAATCAGCCCGTAACAGCATTGATTGATTCAGGTTGCCAGAACCCAGTTTTAAATTCCTCACTAATTAGAGTGCAAACACCTTCCGAAGAAATCATAACATTAAGCTCATGTTTTGGCGAACAGCGTATGGTAGAAGTTAAACCCATAAATATTTCTCTTAATCAACACTCTCCTAGCTTAAGTGTTGGAACGGCAATATCACCGACCTTGACCGAAGAATTTATTATACATCCCAGTGTATATTCTGAAATAAAGAAACTAGGCCACGCAAAGAGCGATGTTTTATTGAGTGAAAGTGGATCCTCTTTGAGTGCAGATTTGGGTGTTCAGTTTAATTCAAGTGTTTCTTTTCCAAATGTTTCTGTTTCAAATGTGATAAAAAACTGTAGTTATGATTTGCCATATGTTAAGAACTTTAATACTAGAAATGATTCGAGTTCTCTAATTAAGGATTATAAATGTAATAAAATTAAGAGTACTAAGTTAAAATTGAGTATTGTAAGAGAAAAATGTTCTGATATAGTATTGTGTAAGAAAGCCAATTGTGCCATGAAAACGAGTTCCGTGGAATTTATCTCCCGCTCACCTAACCCTTTACCTATGAAGAGTGAACATCGACGGTTTGTGTTGTTCCGGAAAATTTTTGAGCCTTGGCAGTGGAAACGAAGGAAAAAGAGAAATCGTTTTGAACAGACGTCCAGAACTCTACAGAGGAAAATATCGATGCGTTCAACCAAAGATCAACTTGTTGAAAAAGATGTTCTTATGCCGGTGAAACACAATGTTTTCCTGTGGAACCTTCCGGATGTCGAAGAGGTGCCTTCACATGATGGAGAAACTGTCTAGTTCAGAAAAATTATGATATGTTTAATCTCTATATATTTGTCGTATAGTCCTTGTCTGTTCCGTTCTTTTTTTGTATGTTTCAGATTCTCCTCTGGTCTCCATGGAAATACCGCTGCGGACAGCGTACGGTCAGAATGGCCGTTGTGGCATGCAGCCAAAGCCAAGCAGTCTTCGCGCGCAGGCGCAGCAAACCAGAACAAAAACTTTTGGACATTAGAGCAGAATTAGAGAGAGAAAGGAGAACGCGAGAGGTCGCGAGCAGGCGTTACCTTCTGAATATCATCGTCAAACTTATCTGTAAAAACTACCTTTTTAATTAATTTTTGTTTAATGTTAAAATAAAATAGAAGATAGACCAACGTCTTGGACCCCTTGTTGTCTCCCACATAAATGATAATATAATTCGCAAAAACGTTTAAAATTTCCATAAAAACTTAAGTTGAATGAATTTCTAAGAAACATAAATTAGAAAAAAAATTATATATATATATATTTGGAATGTGCCATACTGCAAGTAAAACAAATATTTTTATGTGTGTAAACGAACTGAATATTCAGAAATAGGCAAAAAGCAAAAGAAAACAGTCATACATGAAAAAACAAATTCAGAATTTTTCCTTTCAATGGAATATTTAAATTTGATTGTATCCCATACTGATGTGAATAAATATTTTTTTAACGATGAAGTCAATATCCCTATAACGATCAAAATGAACTAAAACGCATATATAAAGTATTGTTTTGAACGAAACATTGAAAAAGCACATAAAATGAATGATAACTGCTATCTTTTGCATAGTAAAAAGGCAATAAATAAATATGAGAAATGCATTTCTAAATAAAACTCGCTTTTGAAAGTAGTGGAAAGGAATTCTCTTACCTCATGTACATGATGTATTTCGGTAAATTAAGCACAAAATGTGTTTAAAAAAATAGGATTTAGCTAAAAGATTTTACGTTTAAACATACAAATAATGGGAAATGTAGCAGAGAAAAATACTGTTTTCAAAATGTTTCTTAAATCTTTGATAATAGTAAGGAACATATAAATCCTTCTAAGGAGCTCATTGGAGAAATATTATGCATGAAGAATGCTTTCGAATCTAATAATGCGAATTTTTGGGTTATAAGATATTATTTTTAGAGTATTAATAAATAAATAGCCCCTTGATTGTTTTTGTGAGGGTAAAAATTGTACTATAATATTTGGTACTAATAGCTCTTCATAATAAAATATTTATCATAGGCTTTTTTAACAAATAATAAAAAAACAATATTCACTAAGAAAAAGAGAAACTTAAAGAAGAACATCAGTGAAGAATTTTTTTTGTTTTGTTTGTAAGTTTCCTCCATTTATATATGTTTTATTTAATGCAGATTGTTAGTCATCCAAAATGTCTTACAAAGGTGTTGTAATATATTTAATTAGTCCGAGGTCCGTGTTTTTCAATTCCAAATAAACACATTTTAAATTTTTCCTCCATCATTTTATTCACAAACCAAACCACGTAAACTATAGAATAATTACTAGACCAGCGAACATGAAAATCAGACGGTAACATTACAAACAGCAATTGACTGAATAAAAATATATCGATACAAAAGCTATCATTTCCACAGTGCCAATCGAAATAACTACTTCTTTCTTAACTGTTTGAATTTCCCCATTGGATAGGGAAGATGCGCTTAAAATTCTTTTCTTGGAGATTATCAAAAATCTTGCACGAGTTCCTACAAATGTATTAACCTGCAGAATTTTTCCACACAATTTATTGTCCTACAGGAAAAGGACTTCTATAGTTCTGGCCTCTAAGAGATGAAAAGAAAAAAAAAGAGAACTTAATCCTTCTTATTAAGCAATTAGTCCGAGGTCCGTGTTTTTCAATTCCAAATAAACACATTTTAAATTTTTCCACCATCATTTTATTCACAAACCAAACCACGTAAACTATAGAATACTTACAGCTTTTCTTGAGAAAAATAGCAAATATAAACCTTTATTTTAGAGCTTTATTTAACACACAGAATATAACCAAAACTAAAGAATATTCAAAGTAACTTGAAACAATACTAAATATGAATCTTATTCCAGACTCAGTTTATCACTAATAGCATCAACGGGATTATATTAAAATTTCAATAACTCCTACACATTACCTCAAATTAAATGATCTTTTCTGTAATATAATATGTCAGTGGTGCACATAAGGAAGGGGGGGTCCCGGGTCCGGACCCCCCAAGGCCCTTGATTTTTTCCGATTGTTTATAATCCTATGCACATAGTATGTAAAAATTTAATTAGTTGTTATTAATAATTAATTTTATTAATTAATGCTAATTATTTATTTAAAAATTAATTTTTTATTATTTTTTTTCTCCCGAAAATTGACAAAGTCATAAGAATATGTTGGGTGGTATATTGGAGCATGATACGAGAATGGTGGATTTTCAACCCTGGACCCCCCTTTTGAAAAATTCCTATGTGTGTCATTGTAATATGTTATATCTATTCTCTATTTCGTAGTGAGAAACCCTACGGATGAAAAGCTATAATCTATTTGGTTTTAACTTTGGAAAATGAACATAAGTTCTCGGAAAGAAATATATTTTTGTCTAAGCAAAATAAAACCTTACAGAGTGAAAATGAAAACAAAAGCCTCACCTCATTAATTTATCAAATAATTAATAAGAAAGCATTCAAGAAAATGTACTTGGATATATTGTCACGTAGATTAATGATACTCAGGTAAGACAAATGAAGATTACTCCAGTTAATCACAAGAGATGAGGACGCCTTCCAAGAGCTGATGCTTCTTTCTTCTAACAACCACTACCCACCCCATGAGTAAGTACTTTGATGTCCAGCTCCATTTATATAACATGAAGCATCCTCAATTTTCGTCCATACAACTCATCTTTGAAGCCTACGATCAACTTGAACGTCGACATTTGCAAAAAACTAGCGATTTCCACCACTTGGTTAGAGTTATCTCTTAAATAAAAAAAATAAATTTGCTTTATTGGTTCTTTCTCATTTCTACTGCAGTTTGAAAAGTATTGCAAATGACAAATATATGAACGATTTGAACACTCGCTTTTAAAAAAAGAACAAATTCGAAAAGAATTTCTACAGGAATGGTATCAATTTCCAAAACTTTGAAGTGCTTCAGGCTTCTGTTTTGATGTTTCTTCATACGAAAATATTCCGTAAAAAATATTGATGTCATTGTAGGTTGTAACTTATGCAACCTTATATCAGTTATAGAGCGTGGATAAGATGATGTAGCAACAATTAGTATATAATACAAAGAGTATTATATAATTATCTTCAAAGTTTTTTTAAAAGTTGTATGGGAGTTTATTTATATGAAAATAGATTATGCAAAGGTGTAACATCAAATGTTTATTACCTGAAAGTGACTATCCTTCAAGCGAAAGCTTTTTGATGATATTTTTCCCCAAGATAATCCAAAAGAAAGGAGTAATGTGACATTTTTTAACTTAAAAAAATTCGCCTTTTGTTACATTGTACAGGCGTTTTTTCTATTTACCTAAAACCACAATCAAAATAAATTTTTTGTTTGACTTTTTATGTCTATTACACAATAAAAATTTGTTTGGCTAATTGAAGTTTTCTTAAATTTACTTTTATGAACACAAAGTTGAGCATATATAAAACTTTCATCATGCCTATACGGAAGTGAATATTGGACACCCAATGAAGCAGAGGAAGAAAAGTTGTTCATTTTTGAAAGAAGAATCTTAAGGAAAATCTTTGGATCTATTCAAGAGAACAATGAGCTGAAAATTCTTTACAATAATGACATTTACAGGAAATATGGCAAATATGAAGGGCTGACATAGTGAGAACTATAAAAAAGCATCAAGTATTAGGGGGCTGGTTCATCTGTACAAAGTATGCCGATGCTTTTCCTACCAAAAATGTGGCTTTTTCGAAAGTTGAAGGGACTAGACATAGAGGATGATGGTTAGATGATGTTGAAAAGGACTTCAAATTAATGCGAATCAAACGACAGAAGGCCGTTGTGACTGATAGAGACAATTAGAAGACGATCATCGAGTCAGCCATGACCTGCAAAAGGCTGTTGAGCTTATGAAGAAGAACACAACAAAAATGATTTAGACACTGATTTTATAGAAACAATGAGTGTGTGTGTCGATAGATTTCTTTGATCATGGTGACAAATTACGAGGTCTCTCGTCAATAGCCCTCGTATTGCTTTGGAATATAACGTTAATAAACAATCTAAATAATATAAATACTCCTGACAAGAAGTACAAATATGGTTACCACATTACTATAAATCAATGTTGATTAGTTTTTACCTTATGTCTCTTGGCAATTTTTTTTTATTTTCTAAAATACATAATAATTCATCGGTTTTCTCTAGTTTTGTCGTACTTATAGATTAAATTTAAGTTAATAAAAATTTCTTATCATGTAAAGTCAAGCTATGTCTCTTTGGTTAACTTCCAAGATAATATTGAAAGACCTAACAGAATTCATTATTTAACTGGTTTTTTTAACACACACACACATACGAGTCCACATTTAATTTAAATTCAATTATTTTTTAAATATAAATTCAATTTTAATAAAATTCAATTATTTTTCGTTCGAATGTCAAGTAAAAAAACTGCTTATGAATTTCAACATAACATTCTAACGAATAATTTCTCATACAAGACTTTATTACAAAAAAATACGTAATATTTGCTTCTAAAAAGAATATACCAACACTATTAGCAATCATAAATAAATAAAATTTATCCCATTAATTCAAAATTTAGTGTTAAAAGTTGATTCCGTTAGCTTCATATTTTTTACTAAGGGAGCCACACTTCACAAAAATCATTTAAAACGAGCGAACTTAAAATCATTTAAAAACTGAACTTGAACAGAATTAGACAATCAGAGCTATTCAACAAAACCAAATTATAATTAGATGCATAACACAATTAATACTTAAAACACCATAGTTTATTGCATAATACGAAATGTATATTTAAAATTGATTTTTGTGGCACAGGTAACAAAAATGTACTTTTTGTGTTATATTTACAATAAATAAAAAACATTTAAAAATTTAGTCTAATATTTTATTTTTCATCTTCAGTATTACATTTTTGGTATCTAAATTCACATTAACATAACTTATTTTTGTCGCCATGTGATCCTTAGCAAACTCGCCATTTTTTTTCTCTTTTGTTTCCAAAGTTTCTATTTGGCGACTTAAAAAAATATATGGATATTTACTATTTTATATCCTCATCACTATTATTTGGTAACTTGATATAAAAGATTTTCATTATGACCGCTTTTATACATCTTTTGTTACTTGATATCTACGCTCAGTTTGGCGGCAAAATTTATTGTCATTGCCACCTAAATTGAATCATATCTATCCATATGGCAACCTATGATATGACTGACTTGTTGCATGTATGTTAAATATTTAAAAGATTGCAACTACAGTTTGATAAACAATATAATAGCTCTTTCAAGTACACGTCGATGTTTCAATTTCTTTTGAATTATTCTTTTTTTTTGGTATCTAACATTGAAAAAAAATTAACTTATCACAGAACTTTCAACAAATAGAATACTTTCAAAATGATTACAAATTCCGGGATTGTGAAAACAACCATTTGCAGCTAATTTTCTCATTTAGTTAACTTGAGTTATGTTTTCATTAAGCCTAAACAGCTCGGGAACAGATCATTAAAGTCTCATCTCGAGCTAGTAGGAAAAGGGCGGAGTTGAGAACTAAAAGTTTTATTTTCATTTCCAGATCGAAAGACCATCAACAATGCACGATTGCCGAACTCTGAAATTGCAATTGTCTTCGTTCGATTTCAGTGGAGCATAGAACTTTTCCAGAGAGCCTGAAGACGCCGTTCAGTGGAGCAGAAATGTTTTTCGAATGCTCCGAGAGGAGAGCTGTAAACAAAACCACAAAGAAAGAGCTGTACTGTTTCGAGATACACGACGTTTGATGTTTAATGTTATTTATATGAAAAGAACAAAAAATACATAAAAAAGACATCTGCGTTGCTCAGGCTGGTGAGAAAAAGAATTACAAAAGAATCAATCACTCTGTGGGAAAGGGTTTTTATTAAATTCCGAGAAAGGAAAAGAGAAGAAAAAAATGTTTATTTTTATAGACGCTCGAGCATTTCGTTTGTTTAAAAGTTTTAGAACGAGACAAAGGGGAAAGAATAGAATTAAGAGTGCGGCAGGAAATGATATAAGTGTAGAAAAAATAAACATCGTTTGGTTTTATTTTTATTAAGGCACTTTTTTTATTTTTCACATTAAAGGTTTTTCTGGTCTTTTAAATTTTGGAATTTCGTTTTGTATACATGATGATTTTTTTTTAAAAAAAAATCCATTGTATGAAATACTTGTGTGAAAAACGTGTAGCATAGGAAGAGGTAAAATATTTTCATTAATGGAGTAAATATCTCAACGCATAACGTAAAGTAAAACGGTAGTTATTGTTAATTTTTTTCACTTTTTTTAACATATGCCTTGAGAAAAATAATATATTCAGTCTGGTGCATACTACGACAGGATTCTTCTGAATTAATTGTTCCATTATGAAAGCGACCGAATCTATTTTTTCTTCAATTCAATATTTTCTTCGTGTAATATACTCTTAGGTTAAAATATAGTCATTTAATAAATATATCCATTTTGATTTTTTTATGTATTTTTTCCTCCCAATGTGAAATATTATTCGTGTTATGTGTAACTTTCAGTTTTAAAAACAATTTAGTTATTTATTCCAGCATTGGGTCCCAAGGTTAATATCAACCTCATTTGTTATTTGAGAATCATAATTACTAATAAGATTTTAAAGTTATTATTATATAAATTTTATATGATGCAGGTATAGTATAAAAGCAAGAAATGTATATAACTACGCATAGTTATTAAAAGAACATACCAGAATAGTATCATTATAATTCCATAAGATTACATTTCATAAGTTATAATTTACAGTATTAAAATATTAATTTATGGGACAGTTTTTTAACATATAGAATAAAGTAAACTTCGATTCTTAAAGTTATTTTAAAAGATAACGACATTAACTATTTAGCAACAAAATTAACTATTGTATATATATTTTTAGGTAAAGAATTTAGAAAGACATTTAATAATTATTACAATTTTTTTTATTTATGTATATTAAAATTTTCATTCATGTACTTTGTATTAAAACTATCTTAGTAAATTGAAAAAAATCAGTATTCTTAATACCCATTTTGTGGTTTGGTTTTTGGTTAGCCTGCAATTATTTCTCTTTTATATTGTCTCTTAGGCAGGGTTGATTTAAAAAAATTCCTCTAGGAACCGGAGGGGAGATGATTGAATTTTTGCCATTTCATTAACATCTCTTTAAATAGATTAACATCATTGTTCGCATACATTGAATGCATTTGTGATTCTAGACCTTACTGTTTTAGATACCACTTTTTGACTTATTCTTCTTAATGTTACAAGAATTTTTACATCATATTTCAAAAAATGTCTCCCTATCTACTGCTGACTTCTTCAAGAACAGTGAATGGATAATAAGAGAAAATTAACTTTAATAATAATATATGAGCTTTTGACAAAGCACAACTTCACTGTAAAATTAATTTAGAAATTTGTAATGCGTTGAATGATAAAAGCATCACCATTTGCATATAGGTTCATATTAAGAAGTCCAAATGGAATAAGGAAAAATCCATAGCACAGGAAATTCCTGCAGGACGCTGGGAGGATATACCTGAAAAACAAAATAAAAATAATGAATTAATATGTATGGGAATTTTTTAATTTTTTTATCATTATATATATATATATATATATATATATATATATATATATATATATATATATATAGTATAATAAAATAAAAAAGTGAAAAAGTTCTAAAACCTACAATGTTAAAGAAGGAAGAAATTGGAGCTCATGACACACAGCAGATGTAGATACAAAAAAGGCTTTGGACAAAACTGGAGACCTATTATGATTTCTAAAGCTGTCGCTGAATTAGGTCAGCGATTTAGGGTTAGCAATGCTTTATGGAAAAAAGAAAGAAGATTTCTTCAGCAGAAATTTTCGACATAATAGAAAAAAGAAAAAAATATACCCATGTTGAAAAGTTAAGCTTATTTCTAACACGTGATGATGAACCTGACAATATAGTAAAATGAAATTGTGTAAAGAGAACGTTAATGTATCTCTCAAAGAGCGGGACAATAAGAAAATTTTCTATAGAAAAATTAGGATAAAAACTTACAAGTAAAAATATAAACCAGGACGACAAAAAGAGAAGCACAAGTCTAACATAAAATGGTGTTAAGATTGGAATATAAATACAAGGAGAAAAAAAAACATGGCGCCACTTAGATAGTGATATTGTAATTAAGCTAAGAAAAAAGATATTTTAAAAATAAACTAAACATAACAAATTTTAAATAAATTAATGAACAAAGTTGTGACGAATCTATACGGAACTTTATCACTAACCTTCTGAATCGACCTTTTTAGGGAAATTTAATTCCCTACCTATTTCCAATCAACTCCAAAAAGCGGACATGATTCCTTGTTATGCAGATTAGATTCAGTATTTAAGTCAAACGAAATAGTAAAGTTAGAGCAGTAGGAGATAGATATTGAAACATAAAGTTATAGTGAATTTGAATTGAAGTTTTATTGTTGGAGATAATTTAATCTCATGAAGAATTGAGATTCCGAGCGGTAAATATAGATTTGTATTTAAAGTTTCATTAAAGTTTTAAGAGTGAGATTAAAGTTAAATGTTCAATATGAACATAATTAAATATAATTCTGGGATCTCTTATCGTGGTAATTTCTGCGTGATCGTTATTTAAAAAATTAATTAATTAGATCATTAATTAATTGAGTTAATTTAAAGGTAATATCCTTTAAATTAACGATTTAGAATTAATTGCCAAACCTCATAATACTTTACAAGTTTAAATTAATCCCTGCACTCTATCCATTTGGCTAAGGAGGCGTGGGAAAAACCACCCTAGTGGTGGCAAAAAACCAGCCCCATAGAGTATTACTTAGTTATTATACAAAAAAGAAATACAATCTTCTGTGGCACTGGAACATCGAAGACTTCAGGGTCAGCTACCCTGAAAGATTGATATCCATTTGAGAAGTAGGTAAAAGCAGACATGAATTTATACATTTGTTACATGAATGTCATATACAATAAATATCTGGTTCCTTTGCCTTCCCATTCGAAAAACTTGATGCGCTAGTTAGTGTTAATGGTTAATCCTATCTAACTTCGCCGCGCTCCAAGTCACCAGATGTGAAACAAAACATACATAGAAACACACACAGCATACAATAATAATCATTTTGCAATAAACAAATAACACAAACAACCAAATGAATTGTCGCATCTTAGCGAAGTCATACATCGAAGTAAACAAATGCAAAATTTACAGATGTTTTCTCCAAAATACAAAAAGTAACACAAAAGCCGTTTTTTTTTCTGGTATAGAAAAAAAAACACACACAATGCAGTGTCCACTTTTGTCAGTCTTCTTAATTTTAGAGTCCGCCCGTGACTTGCTTTAATTGCAAAAATTCTTCACTTGTTCGCATCGTGAAGATAAAGAAACAATACAACCTGGATTTTGTCTGTTAAATCCTATGCACTGGATCTCCATTCAACGCTTCCATACTGAGGCTTCTTCTGCGGAATGTGCTGCCAGGTATGCCGTTGATTTCGATGTTGCTCTGCTCCTCAGGAATTCCGTCTTTTTCTTGTATACGTCTCCGTAGATAGTATGGGCAAGGTCTCCTTGTATTGGTTTGATTCGACCGGACTGGTTTCTCCGCTTGTTCGTTGCGTCCTCTCGTTGTCGCTCTGGTCTGACGGGTCTGGTTATCACGTCCACTAACTTCCATTCGGGATCCGCCTGTAGTCGTAGCAGTCCTGCGATCAGGCAACCTTGATGGACCTGCAATGGACTCTACTCCTGGTGAAGAGGTATTATGTTTTTGAAACTTATAATTCCTGGACGAGATCGAGGAATGGATCGACCTCTTGACTCCCTGCCCTTGCTCAGGAGCGCGTCTTTTCCGGTCCTGATGATCAGATCCTTGTCGTGATCTCTTCTTACATATCTTGGATCGTTTTAAAGCTTGGTCCTTCGACGCAGTACTATTAATTTTACGTTTATTTCTGGGGATCTCCCGTGTGGTGTTACCCTGCCGTGATCTACACCCCTCACTTTCCTGACTAGAGGTTTTCCTATGCTCTTTAAACTGTCCTTGATGTGATCTATTCGACCCATGACTAACTTCTTGTTCGTCATGCAGAGTTTCTACCGGATTATCCGAACTAATCGTGTCTGACTGACGAGGCCGATACACTCGAACCTGATCAATATTAACAGTTATATTTCTTCCGTTTTTCCAAATAACTAAATTATTTCCTTTTATTTCCAAAACTTTATAGGGACCTTCAAACTTAGGCATAAATTTTCCAACCTGTTTCCTACCCGCAGCACTTAAGAAATGTGTTTGAAATAAAACCAAATCGTTCACTTTGATGTGAACATCCCTCCTTCTGAGATTGTAATGTTTTTCCCAAGACTTATGCTTTTTTTGCATATTTCGTCTTGCCTCATCGAATAATCTTTCGATGTTCCTACCAACATATTTCGCATCCTCCGCAACATTTATGAGCTTGCTAAACGGAGTTATGATTGTCCTTCCCAAAAATAACTCAGCCGGAGTTTTATTTGTCGTCTCATTTACCGCCGTGCGCAATGCGAAAGCGAACTCGTGTAGAAATTGGTCCCAGTTTTCATGATTTTCTTCAACAAAAGAAGCTATCATTTGAACTAAATTTCTATTCACTCTCTCCGTGAGATTAGACTGTGGTCGGTATGTTACCGTTTTCATATGTTTGATGTCCAACCTGTGACTGAAATGTTCAAACACGTCAGAAATAAATTGGGGGCCGTTATCACTTATCAAAGAAATCGGAGCTCCGTAACGCGCTATATAGTTATCAAAAAAAGCATTAGCTATTGCCTGGGCTGAAGCTTTACGAAGATGAATCAGCTCACACCACTTAGTGAAGTGGTCAGATATAACTAATATGAATTTATATCTCTTGGGTCGGGATGTGGGGTAGGGGCCTAATAAGTCTAGCGTTACAATTTCATTTGGATATTTCGAAACTATAGGCATTGAACGACCAGCTGGTAGCGCGTTTTTATAATTAAACTTTTGACACCGGTCACAGGTTGAAACATATTCAAATATATATTTTCTCATAAATGGAAAATAGCACGTGTCACGAAGTTTAAGATATGTCTTCCTCTTTCCGAGATGTCCTGCCAGTGGCAGATCATGAAATTCTTTCATTATATCTTTTCGAAGAGAACCAGGAATATGAACTCTTAGTTCTCCCAGATTAGAAAAATACTTCGCGTAAAAGAGGAGACCATTTATTAACTTGAAGTCCTGGGACCAACTCTCGCATACCGTCGCATTAACAGAACCGTCATCAGGGTTTTCTAAGTATCGATAAATATGTCCTAATTCAGGATCTTCCCTCTGTTCCTTAATGAATTGTTCACGGGAATTTATTGCGAGGGCTCTAAGAGCTGCGCACGAAATTTGCGACCCCTCGACACTGTCTACTGGATTTCTTGATAAAAGATCTGCGACCACGTTTTGAACACCAGGTCTGTGCTCCCATTCTATGTTAAACTCTGACAATTTCAATGCCCATCGGATCATCCTACTTGATAAATTCTTACCATTGGTTAACTTCGTTAACGCTGCGTGATCTGTAATCACTTTCACAGGTAGGGGTCCAAAATAAGTTTTAAACTTATTTAGAGCCCAAATTACCGCCAAACATTCTCTTTCGGTAACCGTATAATTACGTTTTGCTTTATTAAGGGTTCGAGACGCGAAAGCAATAGGTTTTTGATTTTGCTGAAGCACAGCATCAATTCCGACCCCACTAGCATCAGTGAATAAATTGAACTGTTCAGAAAAATTTGGTAATTGCAAAATCGGTGCCTCCGTTAGTGTGCGTTTGATCTGATCAAAAGAATCCTGTGCTTCTCCCGACCAGTTAAACTTCGCCCCCTTTTTTTTTTTTTTAATTGGTACAATGGTTCGCATATATCTGCGTATCGCGGAATAAATTTTGGTACCAACCCGTCATCCCAAAAAAATTTTGACACTTCTCTATTATTTTTGGGAGGTTTCATTTCCGTAATTGCCCGAATTTTCTTATTGTCAGTTTCGATTCCTTCTTTACTAATAATCAGGCCTAAATATTTGAGTTTGTCACGAGCGAAGTGACATTTTTCCTTATTTAACGTTAGCCCTGCGTCTCGTAATAAGGTAAAAACCTGAGTTAAATGATCGAGATGGTCTTTGAACGATGGAGATGTTATAATAACATCGTCCATGTACACTGACACGAAACGCCCAATAACAGGTTGGAGAATTATATCAATAGCCCTTTGGAAATTAGGCGCCGCCCCAGAAAGACCAAAAGGCATGCGTAGGAATGCAAAAGTGCCATTGCGAGTGATAAACGCTGTTTTTTCTATGTCCCTTGGACTAATCGCCAACTGAAAATAGCCACTTCTGAGATCTAGAGTGGACCTAACGTTGGTGTGAGGAATATTGGTGAGTAAGTCATCAATAATCGGTAATGGATATCGAGGATATTTGGTAATTCCATTTAGTTTCCGATAATCGATCGCGAAACGATACGCCTCGGGAGAATCTGGAGGAAGGTCATTTTTCTTTCGAGTTAGAACGACTGGAGATGCATAGGGCGAATTAATAGGACAAATTGTACCATCCCGTAACATCTTATCTATGTGATAATCAATAATGCCTTGTTTGACCCGGTCGTACTTGTATGGTCTCGACACTACCGGTCCCTTATCTCCAGTATCTATCTCATGATATACAACATGCGTTAATCCCGGTTGATCGGAAAATAACCCTTTAAAATTATTAAATAAGGCTTTTAATTGCCTCTGTTGCTCGTCATCAAGTTTTGATTCTGTGAGATCAATATCAACGAGTTTCTCCTCTTTAGGCATTTGTTTGATCAGATGATCGGGAATGATCAAGGATTTCTGATCAAAATCTAATGTTAATCGCGACGCCTTCATAAAATCTATCCCCAAAATGCACTGATACTGCATGTTATCAAGTATATGGAATTCCCAGGGTTTCTGAAATTCCCTGATTCTAATTTGTAACTCGACTCTACCCAAATGACTGCACGGGGCTCCCTGTGCTGTCACGACTCTGTCTTTCGTCTTTTGACGAGGTCGGTATGAAAAATAATTGCGGTATACCTCCTCCGAAATAAAGATTTCTCCGCTCCCGTGTCCCATAGTGCTGTAATAAAGGTTTCATTTAATAGAATAGGGACATACGGTAATTCGACTGGGGTCATTCTTATAGAGGATACTCTGATAGGCCGATGATCCCAAATTGGAGGATTTTCCGTACCCCGCGATCGATTACCCCCATATTCACATTGATCGCTTAAAAGTTTAAATTTCTACTTCGTTCATTTTGACCTCGAAATGAACTATTTCTCGACCCACTTTGTCGACCGCCTTGACTGTGGAATGGTTGATCCGATTGTCCACCTTGGCGTCTACCCTCGAATCTGCGATTTGCGAAACCTTGGTTTTCGAATCGATTAAATTCCCTTTGTGGTCGGCTATTATTGGCGTATCTCTCATTATTTCTGTTTTCCTCAATTTTCCTGTCTATGCCGGGTATTAAAACGATTGTCTTCATGAGGGCCTGAACTTCTAAATCCCTCACTCGAACCTCTGATTTGTCTATGCATAAAACGTTCTTCGTATTTATCAACGATTTGTAGGAGATTGGCAGTATTTCGTGGATGTCTAACTTCGACATAATCCAAAATTTGAGGTTCTAATCGACTAACGACGTGATCTATTAATTTTTCCTCCGACATTTCTAGTTTAAGGACTTTATGAATTTTCAACAATTCATAAATAAAGTCCGAAGGCTGTTGATCTCGTCTTTGTGATGAGGAATAAAATCGCGTTTCTAGTTCTGACCTGTTTCTGACCACGGGAAATTGTTCCGACAATGCCTGTTTTAAGTGCGCGTAGTCTGTTGTCTTATCATCAATGACTCTATAACCAAGAACTTCGAACCAGTCGAGTGCCCGTCCTTTGAGATGACCCTTCAAGTAAGCACATGCCAGTTGTGCAGGTATCTCATAATACGCGAGATTATGATCAATATTCTCCAAAAAAATCATCTATGTTCTCAATTCCCGAAAAATATTGTTCCGGAATGATTCTAAAACTGGATCCGACTCTATTCTCGGGATTTATACGTTGGGCGCCATTGTGAAGGTCCCTTGGGACCTCACTAAGTTAAGAATAGTTAATATAAAATAGAAATATATTTTTAAATAAATTTACTTGGATAATTATATCCTAGGTTAGTTTGCAATTAAACTAAGCATATAAGATATTTTAAAAATATTTTCAAAATAAACTAAACAGAAAAAAAATTTAAATAAAACATTTAACTAAGTTAAAAATAGATTTAATATGAAATAGAAATATATTTAAAAATAAATTTACTTGGATAATTGTATTCCAGACAATTATTGCAAAATTTCATAAGATTACTTTATTTTGATATGTTATTAGTAACTAAATCATTGTTTCTTTTTATAAAATTTAAGATAATATTTCTAAATATTGATAGGTGAATGTTACTACCCCAGAAAGGCATTTTTATAATGTTAAAATCAAACGAGTATCTTTTATCAAAATATTATTTATTAGCAAATCATTCTTAACGTTTAATTGAAGGTCCAAAAAGTTAGCTGACTCATTATTTTAATTAGTTTTTAATAATTTTAAACAGTTGGGATAATAATTAAAGCTAGGAACAAAGTCTACTATATTACTAAATATAATTAAGTCATCTATGTACCTAAAAAAGTAACAAGATTCTTAACTGATACTATCATTTTCATAAAAATGCAAGTAAATATTTGCTAAGCAGTTACTAGCTGGTCCCCCTTGTGGCAAACCTTTTATTTGTTGATAATGAGTGTTATTATGGAAAATATAAGCTTCATTTAATACTAATTGAATAATAGAAATATATAAATCACATATATTTTATTTTCCAATTCAAAAAGTATTTGCTATATACTATTCTAAGAATCTGAAACATGTCTTCTATATCTATGGAGTTAAATAAATCTTCAAAATCATAGGTATTAATAGAAATAATTTTTTTACCTTGCATATACCTAATATAGTCCATACTACTCTTAACTATAATAGAATTATCAATTTTGTCTAATGAAGATTGAATAATATTTTGTAGCTTCTTGCCCAGATGTGAAATATAAATTTTAAAACCATTCGTAATAGTTCTAAATTTAACAGGATTTTTATGAAATTTAGGAGTTAAGAAAATATGAGGGAATTTTTAATATCCAAAATATGTAAATCTATATTTTTACAAAAAGCAGAGATTAGATTAAAATTTTTTCTTTTGCTTGAATTAGATTTTGTAAAATCAGTATTATTATGAAAATGTTTGTTTAGCATATTAGTATAAAGCCACTTGCAAATAATTGCATAATTACCCGTTACTTTATCCACATAAACGATGATAAAGTTCATTTGTAGGCCTGCAATTTGGTTCTTAATATTATTGTAAATTATATCATTATCAGTTTATAGTAAAGATAATAAAAAAAATTAAGACTAGTACTCATTCTCCCGTTCAATGAATAAAATTGGTAAAATTTTAATACCGTCATTTCAAGAAGAGATTCAATTATAACACAATATAGTATCAATATTTTATAGTATTTAGTAATTGAAAAAAATGTGAACCACATAAGGCAGTGTAATATAAGATTTGCTAAAAGTTTTCTAAAAAAATGGAATTCCATTAAATGAGACTATAGAATTGAAAATAAGATTTTTTAACTCATTATTCTCCAGTTAATAAGCTATGACCTTATCAACTATATATATCTATTTTGAATATTAAGTATATTTATTTATATCTCTTTTTTACATTGTGCAACAAATTTTCCGTTTATGTAAATATGAATATAATTAATGTCAAAATTTTTTAAATGTATCCGCACTTCATAAAAGGTTGGACTGCAAACATATAGTAGATACAAAAAACAATACCCTCATTGTCTTATTGTTCTAGAATCAATTCCATTAAAGCTCAAATCAGGATTTCCCGAACGATTATCGTGTGTAATAATGAAAACCCTGTCCTTTACTCCAACCGAACAGTAAGAAGCAAAATAAAAAAATTTTAACGCCACTTCCGACTTTGTTAGAAAAACATACTGGCGCTATCTGTTGCAGCTAATTGTAACTTTAAAAAGCCAGTGAAGTTAGGGAAGATTTTAAGATTGATATGCTAGCGTATGTGAGTCCGAGGACAGAACTCGAGACGCCAGAATTCGTAGCCGCGTAACATAACCACAAGACAAAATTGATCACCCCTGTCCGGAGGCTATTATTGGCTTATGAAGATTCCACCATAGTACTCCCCCACCAGTGAATAGGCAGATAGGAGAATAATTTTTTGTTATGGCGAGCGTGTGAGTTGTTGCTGCGTCAAGTGAGTCTGACGATTTTGGTTGCTGCATCAATTGAGTTTGACAACTTTGATTGCTGCGCCAAGTGTGTCTGATTTTGGTTGCTGCATCAAAAGGGTTGGACGAAGATACCGTCACACGTATATGAGCCTTCTTATCAATACATGACAGTGACTAAAAAAATTATGATAATTTACCAAAAAGATAAATTACTTTATCAAAAGGTGATTTAAGAATACGATATAGTAATTTCGCCAAATTGGCGACTTAATTTTCACCGCCATATTAAATAGAAGCACAATTACAATAATAAACATCACGAAAGTGCATGATTACCAAAAGAAGAAGAGAAGAGCAACCCTCTGTAAAAGACATCTCTACAATCTTCATAAATCAAGTCACCAAGGACCTATTGTATAATTCAGCGAAACAACGTTAATTATAAGGAAACAAAATCCAATCGGAAAAAAACCTTCCAAGAAACTCGTTTCCTTCGTCTATTTCAGTAATTCTCAAAGTGGTCTATATTGATCCCCAGAGGTCTACGATAACCTGCAAGGGGTTTACGTCAGCAGGAGAAAAAATTGGGGTCCATGAAGTGTATATTGGGGTCTATGATTGTAAATCTCATTTAACCTGTCCGTGACTTTAATTTTAACTTTTAATGAATGGAATAAATATTTTCCACATACACAGAGGTGTTACTTATTTACTTACATAAACACATTTATCTATTTATCTCGAATTATGGAATTATTAGTGTAAAGGAATTTCGCCGTAGTTGTACAATCTTCATAATGAAAAAAAAAAAGACTGGACGCGCTACTAATAGGACATTTAGGATTCAACCTATCAAAATCGATGCCAAATGTTGAAAATTTGTTAAAAAGCATCTCAGATTCCTCCCCCTTCATTAAAACAGTTGTTGCTGAGTTATGTTATGCAACAGATACTGAATTTAATTTAATTAATGCATGTTTAAAATTAAAAAAAATATTTTTGCTTTCTTAAGTTTTTCACACTATAGTTAAAAATTTAAATCTTTTAAAGTAGTTCTATACCAGCCATCAAAAACACATTTAAGGTGACGAATTTGCAAAATTTTTAATATTAAGTAAGCAGGGGTCTATCCCAAACCGGAAAACATGGCAAGGGGTCTATGGGACAAAAAGGTTTAGGAAACTCTGGTCTATTTGGACTTCTCGTCAAACAGCTTGACCACCTACTGTCACTGCTAAAAAAATTGTTCAGATACGATTTCAATAAAAATAAATGAATAAATTCCCGTAATTAGTGTACTTTTTCAGTCCTGAGTTAATTTTTTTTCCTCCCGACTCTCAGACGCTCGTGCTCAACTGTAAACGATAAACTTCCTGAGTTTATTTTTATGCGTCTAGCATTGTTTGATTACATTACAACATCCTACTACAGGAAACGAAACAGAATTTTCTTTCATGCAAAATGAAAGTCAAACAATCCCAGTCAAGCAGTTAAAAGGAAAGAAAAAATACCCATCCAAACAACAAGGACCTTAGTGGGTGGATGCCCGTCTGAACATAGCTAATCATTAACCCGCTTGATTAATTTCGAGGTAGTTGAGTAAAGATTCAACCCCCCCCCCCCGACAGAATCTGAGATCATGACCTACCAAGCAGCCATTTAGAGACTTTAACTACCAGTTAAAAATCATTGTATTTCTCTCGTTTTACGAACCATACTTTAGATAGGGAGCAGACTGAAGGTTTTGTATTTAAAAAAAATCTAAATTAGAAAAACCACCGGTGCGAGACTAGATCAACAGTTGGAGGAATATTTGGATTGCAAGCAGGGAATTCTTTTGCTGGTTGTGATGGTGGTAATAAATCATTTTACCTACACGGTTAAATCTTCTTAGTATTGTGCGGAAAAACATCTATTAATGAAAGATATTGAATGATGCTAATAAAAAGATGGTATGGATATAAGAATTGGAAATGAAATTAGATCTAAAAGGCATGAAGGAAGTAATGGAAATGATTCTGGTCGTAAAATGATGTTTGTATTGTACTGAAACGTAATGGAGTTTTGCGTAGCGTTAAAAATTATGTATTTGCCATGGGATGTTCTGTCATCCTAGTATATTATTGTTATTTCAGAAATTAGTAGGTTTGTTGAACATTGCCTTGAATGAGTTCAAATTCCTTTATTTTTTGTTTTGTTTCTATAGCATATTACATTACATATCAGTAAATTAAATTTCGACTATTTGGAAATAGTGCAGATGTCTGCGTATCGTTATTATTCGAAAGATTTTGTGATATTGGTGATAACCCTCTGCTTAGAATTAAATAATAAAAAGCATCTTAACTGTAATCATATTTTTAATTAGTACAAGAGAGACATGTGTACCAGGATTCCTGAGATGGGGGAGGGGTATATGATGATTGTATTGTTTCCTACTAGAGTGCAGTTTTAATTAGTTTTAAATACCTAGAGCCGCGATCTATACATTTTTTTAATCGCGTACCTCTAAAATGAAAATACTTAGAAGTTATACCCCGTATTATATGTGTAAATATATATATAATCAACAAAATATTCTAAATATCTATGAGATTACAGAAACAAAAGAAAAATAGTAGTATAAGTAAAAAATACGTTGGCCACAATAGTTCAATAGCAAACTTTTAGCCTTAGGAACTAAGATAGTTGGTCTATACGTTATTCTCAGGCCAGCCTATCTCCACCTATAACTTACCTATACTAATGGGCTTTAGGAAAAAAGAAATGTGAGTAAGAAGAAGCCATTATTAATATTAAAGTTTATATGTATATACCATTTGAAGATTAATATTGAATGTATTAGAGGTATAAGATAACGGTATCATGCAAAATTACCAAGGAAAAATAAAATTTAAAAAAAAACTAGATCTACTTATCTAATGTAGAAAATATTAAATATACATAAAAATGTAGTACTATATATATGTGTGTGTAATATGTCAAATTATTCCAAAATAAAATTTATTGTTTACTATTAAATTATATTAAATAATAAGCGTACATTTAAACTAAATTATAAATTGTGACGGATCTATACGCGTTTTTTCCATCTAATCCTCTTGGGAAATCTTTGGGCAATCAATTCCCGTTATTCACAACCTACCCTTCGGAAGAAGAGAATCGTGATATGTAAATTAACTTACTATAAATAGGTGAGGTTTTCTAGCTTGAAGGGAGAAGGAGAGAAGATATACTCGGGCCAGGTGAAATTGCTACTGAAGGTATAATATTAGAATTATAGCGATTTGATTTTTATTAGAAGGAAACTTTAAAAAGTGACAATTGTTCACTAAGATTGAAGTAAGATTAGATTAAATCGGATAATATGTTAGATCCTTAATTAAGATAAGGATCAAATTTGTTAGTCTCTTAATCGCTCACGTTTTACTGTTGTTGTTCCACTTTCACGGTTAACATTGAGACATTTTCTTACTATTATTAGTTGAAATTGTGTATGTTCTTAGTGTGTAAATAAACAGATTAGTTTGTGAGAAATCTATACGACACTTTATCACTTATACTCTTGGACGTCTTTGGGGATTGTAAATTCACGTATATTTCCAACCAGATCTAAAAGGAGAAATCGGGATATGCAAATGAATTAAAGTATTTAAGGAGAGTGTTGTAAGTTAGCAGGGAGAAGACTATTGAGCCCAGAGATACATTGAGGATTTCTAAGAAGATTCAAGTTGATTGTGTGATTAGTTTCTGGCTAATTATCAGGCAGCGATCTACATTTGGAAGGTTTGAGCCGACTGGAAAGGAGTGAAGTAGTAAAAGTCAGGTGATATTTAAGTTTCGATAATTGGATCATAAGAGTAAATATACAATAGAGTTAGTGGAAAGTTAATGATTGCTAGTAATTCAAACTGCGTATATCTCTTGGTCCTCTTATTCCGGTAAACCCGTTCGATATTGAGTTTAATAGTTGATAAGTATCATATTTCGTGATTTAATTTAATAGTAAAGTTCAAACCCATTGGCGTAGACATATTGATTCATCTTTGTATTTAGAAGAATTGATAACTGGTTCAAGTGAATAAATATAATTTGTTATTGTAAAAATGTCGTTTGGTAATTTTTTGCCTCAATTCAATCTTAGTGTCCAGGGTGGAGCCCAGGGGGTTCTCACAAGTTGAATCATGATGAGTGTTTCTTCCCTCCTCCCACACATCTAGGTGACCGCGAGAGAGGCGTGAACCTCTTACAAAATTTATATTGTGTATTATAATTTAATATGAGCAATATGCAGTACTTTCTCTTTAAAACTCAGAGGTATGCCCCCCATCCATCCGAAGGCTTAGCTTCCCATGCCTTCTTAAATACAGCATTAAAGTTGATGCACACTTATGTCAGCGTTTCTCAAACTGTGGAGCACGCTCCCCTAGGGGGCGTGATAAATTTGCTAAGGGGGGCAAGCATATTGAAAAATAAAAAAAAAAGAAATTATTTTTAAAAAATTATTAATTTACTGAAAACAAACAAACAAACCACATTCTGTCACAATTAAAAATAAAATACACATTTACCCTGATATAATAACTTAACTCAGAGGCGCAACAGCCCATGAGGGCCAAGGCTTACTGTGCCCAACTCAGAATGCTTGACCTTATGCCCAGAGGGGCATGGGCAGATGGGCATGGGTGGTCAGTCTGACGCAAAATCACCAGCAAGCTTGCTACTCCTTTATCGACCCACTGGAGGGATGAAAGGCTGACTCAACTGATATAATACACTTATAAATTTGTCAGTTCTGCACAATATATTTTATAAGTAATTTAACAATGCAAAGGACAAGTTTAATAATTACCAGTGATACCATGGGCTTGTAATATATAAAATTATAAACAAAAATTAAACTTATCTTGATAATTTGTACGGTTTAAAATTAATCCCTCAACTGCCGATTAAAAGTTTTGCGCTTCTCTCCCCAATGTCACAGTCTTCCACAAAGGCACGCGTATGCGACGTATTGGGGGGAAGAGGAATAAACAAGCAAATTCTTTGAAATAAGTAAAACCTTCGAAAACACTGTCAAGAACCTTTTATTGCATTCCAAAACATTTGGAACAATGTTATGGATAGCCGTGCATGGAAAAAGTCGTACTTCGGAAAGACGTATATATACGTCCGGGGCAATTAACACTTTTATGAGCGAGGTGTTCATTTACGCCATATAGTAGCTTTAAATTCGTAGTGTCAAAGTATAGTACAACTGAATGCAATACATTGTTATTATATCAGTGCTTCTCAAACTTTCAATACCCGCGACCCAACATTCAATCATCATTTTCATCACGCCCCCCCATACAAAAACAATGTATTGAATTCAATTATACTATACTTTTACACTAAAGCTACAGTGTGTGTGTGTACGATTTTAACCTCTCATGTGCCACCGACGTATATAAACGTCTCACTCAGTCAAAGCATTAATCTTCTGGACGTATATATACGTCTTTCCGAAGTACGATCTTTTCTGTGCACTGCTATCCATAAAATTATTCCTAAGGCTTTGGAATACAATAAAAGGATCTTGACAATCCTTGAAAAGGATTTACTTTATTTCAGAGGATTTTGCTTATTTATTCCTTTTCTACTCCCCCTCCCAATAAAACATCAAATACGCGAGTCTACCTGGAAAACCGTGGCATTAATTACCGAACCGCGTAACTTTTAATCGGCAATTAAGGAATTAATTATCAACCGTACAAATCATCAAGATAAGTGTTAATACAAACCAATGAGGTTACTGATAATTATCTCAAACTTGTTCTTAATTTAGTATTGTTAAATTAATAATAAAATACATTGTACAGTTAAGATACTTTTATAAGTGTATTATATCAGTGTAAATGTGTATTTTATATTTTATTATGTCATAAAGTATTTCGTTTGCTTACTTTCAGTAAATTAATAATGTTTTGAACAACCTTTAGTTTCTTCGATTTTTCAATATGCTCGCGCCCCCTTGTAGAGTTATCGCTCCCATCAAGGGGGGCGCGCCCGACAGTTTGAGAAACGCTGTATTATATGGAGGGGGGCGCGATGAAAAATATGATTGAATATTGGGTCACAGATATTGAAAGTTTGAGAAGCACTTATTTTTATGTTGTTAAGTGCCACACACAGAGAGATGTTAATGAAACCAGATACAATCCCATGGGAGACCCTCGTACTCATATACATGATTGTACACTGGCAAAACATCAAGAGTCTACTTTTTTAGCGCACCCTTATATATCTTTTACCATAACCCCTGGGTTACACGTACCCCATTTTTCAGACCATTTCATCGAGACCCATTTCATCTAGAGAAAGGGTTTCTAGCTTTTTTTTTCTGTTTTGTTAGTGAATCCTCTAAGTCTTTTAATTTTTAATGTGTGGATTCTTATATTTGCATGTGTAGTGTGTATTACTAAAGGATTTGTTTGAAGGTTGTTAAAGTCAAATAATTAAATAGTTTAACAATTTCTAAAAGAAATACTCATTTTTATTTTTGAAATAGAAATCAAATGATTCCAAAATGAAGTAAAAATGTAAATTACCAATTTTTTGAAAATTGTTATTGATAAAACTGAATTAATTTTATTTATAGAGATAATTTTAAAAAAATATACTATATTTTTTTTCTCTTAAACAGCACATAGACAATCATTCCTGAATTTTTAATAGGAAGTTTTTTACTAGTGAGATCTTTGTAGTAATATTTTCATGATAGCTTTTCTGGATTGAATTTTGGCTGAGTCGGTGAGTGAGTGAATATTAACGTCGCACTGTTCAGCTACACAAGGGCTTTTGGTGACGGATCATGAAATTTTGAACTATGGTCAAGTGACGTGGACGACACCTGAGCTGGCTCCCCCTCTCCTAACTACCACACGAACGGGAGGACGTTTCAGCTCTCGACAGATTTAACGTGCATCGCTGCCCTACACGGCGAGTCTTCAATGGTACTGGGCTCGAACTCATGACATGCCTGCCATCATCCGATACCTTGACCACTGGGATTCCGCAACCCTTTGGCTGAGTTAGACAAATGTCACCAAAATACAAAAGCAATATGATGATAAAACAATGATATACATTTTAGCATTTCTACTCTCTCGAGTATTTTCTTAGGTCAAAAATTTATTTTGTTATTTAAAAAAAAATTCTCAGAAAATACAAATAACTTCCAATCATGAATTTCTAATTTTTTTTAAAGAAATTTATCATTTATTAAATTATTGTATTATTAATATTTTATCATAAACCTGGATCACTGAAAACTTCTACTGACCCCGGTGAGCATGTGGATCCCGGTTCGAAAATGCTGATCTAGACTCTATGATCTAGATTTTTATCTACCTCCGGAAATTTGGTGTCGTCTGGAAGTTAGGAGGGTGAAAAAAAAGTGCCGGTTCAGGTATCGTTCTCGTCTCCGGATCGCTGTTCAAAATTATGGGCTCCATCGCCAACAGTCATTGAGGAAACTTTAAAGGGCAACGTTAATGAACACTCACTCACTGTACCGCGACCCTGAGGTCACAGGTGAAGTTTGGGACACCGAATGAACAGATATTGTTATAAAAATAACGAAGTTTATTTGGTTGATCAGTTTACCATCAAGCAAGATTGCAAAGGGAAGGAGCAGTCAAATTAAATTGTTATCCTAAATTCTTAAGTCAAATAATTATGCTTTTAACTGAGTATGATCCGATGTAACAGCCAGGGACGTCTTAAGACTCTTTGAGGCCCTGGGCCCAGAGAAATTTCAAGATTTTTGGAGCCCTGGGCCCCTATCCAAAAGTAGGCCCTACCTCAGATATTTAAATGCAGACGGTACATAACGTGCAATGTCAAATATTCGTTCAAACGGTAATTTGAAACAAATAAAGGTGCTCGACTCACAAACTCAATAACTCTAGGTTATACAAATAACCAATCTCAATAACTCGACCGATGGTCGCGTTTCGACTAAATAAGTCGAATGACTTTTCATAGTATTAGACCTAAGTTTAGATATGGACAATGGCCATAACATAATAATACAGTCTTATCACTTTTGCCAATTGACATATAGTTTGAAATCCCCTGTTTTTTGACGAATATGTACGGTAATAATATTTGACCATTAAAATTATCCGCATCATGATCTTATTAAGACAGAGTCGAGAACAAAACGAGCCCCCCCCAGAGGGCGAGGCCCTGCACCCGGGGCCAGTTGGGCCATACCTTATGACGTCCCTGGTAACAGCACTCGGCTGGCCTCAACCCGGTAAACTCATATTCCGGTCTAAAGCCCCTTTTCAAGTATTCCAAAGGTTTCCGATAGTCACTTCGCAAAACAGACTTCAATAGCAGCCTAATGACTAACCCTAACACTCACTTAACTAGGGTCTAAATAACCCTCAAATTTGGGTAAAATCAAGTTTTCTGTACGAAAAGTGGTTTCAAACTCCTACAACAGTTAAAGAAGTGTTTTTTCCAAGAGAATTAGGGAAAGAGCATGAATAGGACCCATCACAATTGTTTCTATCAATGAAAAATAATTGCACAATTAATTTCTGAAAGAAAGATGTTAAGTTTAATATTTTTAGTTTAATATTTTATTTTAGTTTAATATTTATTCTTTTTTAAATATTTTTTGCAGCAATTTAATAAATTTTTGGATTACCTATTTTATTGAGACATTTCCATGCTTCGGATACAATACATATAATTTTACAAAGCGACATAAGGTTATATATTTTATTACAATATTTGTATGTTTCAGATGGAATCTTTTTACTTTTTTTTTATTAGCTATAGGTATTTAAGTATATCGATGCAATATTTGAACACTTCAATTTTGTCAAGATATTGGAGTATATAACTTTTCTTGAGATATTTGAATATAGGACAGTATTAAATATCAATTTATCACGATGCTTGCGAGTTTCAATGTTGCGAATTGATTTTTATTACGATATTTGAGGCTTTCGAGAGTTTAATGAGTTTATTATAATACTAGCTGGTCTACCCATTCTTCGCAAGGGTGAACTAATAGAAAAATTAAGCAATACAGATTGAAGGATAAAGAGGTTTTTAATGAGTTAATTTTACGTGAATTGCTAATTAAACAAAAAAAACTTTTTGCGTATTTAAGCAGAACAAAAAACCATATTTGTTAAATTTTAAGCCTGTATATCAGTGCTTCTCAAACTTTCAACTTTTGCGACCCAGTATTCAATCATAATTTTCATCGAGCCTCCTCCCCCCCCATACAATAACAATGTTATAATTCAATAATATAGAGTGTTTTTTTCCAGGTATAGAAGTTTAAGTTGGCATTACTTTCCAAGATGGCGACCGATTTAACAGCTGTCAAGTGATTTATTCTCAGTTTGGTTTGGCAATTCATCAAAACGATCATCAAGCAAGACGTAGATTCGTCGAATGGGCCTAAAACGAGATTGCCGTTGTTCCCGATTTTCATAAGCGAATTTTGTTTAGCGATAAAGCGCACTTCTGGTTGAATGGCTACGTCAACAAACAAAACTGCCGCATTATGAGTGAAGCTAATCCACAAATGTGTGTCGAAACACCGTGACTCCAGAAAAACTGACTGTTTGGTGCGCTTTATGGACTGGTGGAATCATTGGTCCGCACTTCTTCAAAAACGATGAAGGCCACAACGTTACAGTCAATGGTGATCGGTATAGAGCCATGATTACTAACTTTTTCATTCCTGAATTGAACAATCCTGATGTCCAGGAGCTGTGGTTCCAACAAGACGGCGCAACATGTCACACAGCTTGTGCCACAATCGATTTATTGAAATACACGTTTGGTGACTGCCTAATTTCACGTTTTGGACCTGTGAATTGGCCACCAAGATCTTGCGATTTAACACCGCTAGACTATTTTCTGTGAGGCTATGTAAAGTCATTGGTCTATGCGGATAAGCCACAAACGCTTGACCATTTGGAAGACAACATTCGCCGTGTTATTGCCGATATACGGCCACAAATGTTGGAAAAATCATCGAAAATTGGACGTCCAGATTGGACTACATCCGAGCCAGCCGTGGCAGTCCTATGCCAGAAATCATATTTACAATGTAATGCCACAAGATTATCTTTCGAATAAAAAAAATTCATGTCGATCGAATAATACATCGTTGTTTTATTGCAATTTAAAGTTCTATACCTCTAAAAAAACACCCTTTACTATACCTTTACGCTAAAGCTACAATATATACTATTATAACCTCTTTAAGTGCCACCGGCGTATATAAACGTCTCGCTATGCCGAAACATTAATTGCCCCGGACGTATATATACGTCTTTCCAAAGTAAGATGTTTTCTTTGCCCTGCCATTCATAAAGTTATTCCGAAGGCTTTAGAATGCATTAAAAGGACCATGACAGTGTTTGCGAAGGATTTACTTATTTCAGAGTATTTGCTTATTTATTCCTTATATCTCCCCTCCAATACATCACACACGCGCGCCTACGTGGAAAACGATGGCATGGGGGAGCGAATCGCATAACTTTTATTCGGCATTTAAGGGATTAATTATAAACCATACGAACTATCAAGACGAGTGTTAATTTTTGTATATGGTTTCGTGTATGACAAGCTCATGGGCAGTGGGGTAATGGAGAACATTTGAGCCCCCCTGCAAAGTCAGGTGCTGGGCCCCCAAGTTGGATTTTACAAAGGATAGGTACTTGGTGGCAATCAGGCTTTGGATCCCCCTCGATGCGTGGGTGTACGTTATGCCACTGCCCATGAGATCACTGATAATTATATTAAACTTGTTCTTAACTTACTTTTGTTAAATTATATGTAAGATACGTTGTGCAGTACTAATACATTTATAAGTGTAAATGTGTATTTTATTTTTATTATGTCAGAATGTATTTTATTTGCTTACTCTCAGTAAATTAATATTTTTTATAAAATATTCTTTTAATTCCGACTTTTCGATATACTCGCATCCTCCTCATAGAGTTATCGTGCCCACTAGGGGGTGCGACTCACAGTTTGAGAAACACTACTGTAGATCTAATACTGGATAAAAAGGATTTTTTTAAAAAATTTATAACACCCCGTAACTCTATTGTGGGTCGGTTTTTGAAAATATCTTCCAAAGCTAATCTCTGCACACAAGTAACACATTGTTACACATTTGGCGTAATAAACGCTTAAAATAGTGTAAACAGTTTATATCTGGATGGGTAATACGTTAAATTGTATTTATTTTAAGTTAAAATTGTAAGATTCGCAAGCAACGCCGTTCCTTACATTAGAATGGCAATTCGATAGCAACATAGCGAAATGTTGGCAATAGAGACCAGTTGGCATCCTTTTTGGCGACCCTGTTGACAACTTGGTGATTGATTGAACGGAGTAGAAGCTGATGTGCTGTAGTGCCACCTGGTGGGAAGCGGCAACAAAGAGGATAGCACAAAATCCTCCACAAAAAATACAAATACATGCCTATTTTCATAGTGATTGGTTGAATGGTGTTGGAATGAAGCGATTTTTTTCATTTATACAAACATCCATTTTTATATATATACAGATTAGTAGGTTTTGAGCATGTCAATTTGATTGCGATATTTGAAGGCTTTACACCAGTGTTTCTCAAAGTGTGGGCGCGTCCCCTGGGGGGCACCATGACCCTACAAGGGGGGCGCGAGCATATCGAAAATTTAAAGATTTTTTTAAAAAAAATAACCGGAAAGAGAAGTAAAACAAAATGCTTTCTTCCATAATAAAAAAAAATACACACAACAACACTGACATAATTTATATTTATCATCTGGCTTTTTTCCGTCATCAAATAGCTATCTTTGATCCCAAAACCAAATTAAAGAAAAAAAAACATTTTGTTTAATTTGGTGTATTCCTCAATGAGAGATATTTTTTTATTACGTTTTAACATAAAATATTACTCGTTAAAAGAAAAACGAAACCCAGACCCTGAGAAAAATTCTAAGATAAACAATTCATCACTGTAATTATTATTGAAATACTGTACAATACTGATATTAGTTGTAGAAAAAGAAAAGGAAGACATGATTCACTTTTCAGCCAGGCTGCATAATACATTTGCTAATCATTTGATTGACCTTCAAACTTATGGTATGGTTAGTTCAATATTAGTTCCGTCCCATTTTTTATGTGTTTGCTTTTCGCTTAGGGAAATTGTAAATAATAGAGTTTTACGATAGTTGGAAAACAATCGATTGATTTAACATTTCTGTAATTTTAGTGAAAAGTGTCTCTAATTTACGTCCTTTATTATGGTCTTGTACTTTTGAATCATTTTAGTTCAGTTTTATTGGATTTTTTCTCAAATCATCAAAGAATTGAATAGTCCTTGAAAGAAGGTAAGTATACTTTCTATAAATTAAATTATTCACTGGAATTCCAATTTGTATCGTGTACAGTAAAAATAATTATAAACAAATGAGTGGGGTGACTGGGTCCCCCCACACTACCATTAGCGTTTATATCGAGTACGCGCCTGCTCCCGGGTTAAAACATTTTGAAGTCTCTTTTCGCTTTAAATATTAAAGAGTAACACAATTGTTATTCATCGGAATTTAATATTCTTTTTCATTATTTAACATTAATTCTAAATGTTAATTCTTTGAGGTTTAAAATTACAGTTCTTTTAAACAGTTATTTTTACAACTATAGTATTTATCTAAAAAAAAATCATTTTACATTTTTGTATACAATGTCGTGCACGCAGTTTTATTCTCCTTACAGTTCAGCTATTATATCAAGAATAATATTTTATTTTTTAAAAAAATGAACTCGTGCGAAGAGTCGGTGCTTCAGCCAGTATACGTTTAATGTATCAGTACTGAAGAAGGTATTTTATAAATAATTTCTTATTACTAAATTAAGAATAAGTTTAATAATTATTAGGGACTTCCATGGGCTTGTCTTGTAGAGGAAAGTTTTTCAAAGGAAGGTTTAATATCAGAAATTGACACTTAGAGTTATTTTTCTATATTTAGCTGATATCTATATTTTGTCTTCAAAGCATCCACTGCAGAAAATCCGGTTTAACAAAGGTAGGATGTTGAAAATGGTAATAGTATACGAAGTGCTTTTGTTTTCAGTACAGATAGTTCCTCATCCATCTCTACCCAAAATTCAAAGAGCGATTTATTACAAAATTGCCTTTTAGTTTTTCACTGGATGTGAAATCTATGAAGATTTCTTCTTCGGAAGTTGAGAGCCCTTCTGGAGTATCTTGAAATAGATCCCTAATCCACTCGTAACTTGCTACCAAGTTGTCCTCATCCAGAAAATACTTTTTGAAATTCTTTGCCAACATAGCTAAATGATTTTACATGGTTTTAAAAACAACTTTCCCATGTTGTACTTCAGATTTATAAGTTTTAACACATAACGAGCTGGGGCTTTTTTCCCATCATTTACTTCAGTAGTGGTAAATCCAAAATTTAAGTATTTTTGAGAAAATCGCCTTGATTTAATTTTCGGAACCATGCTCGTTCGTCTGTGTACTTGTTGATTCTTTATTATCATCGAATGTTTGCTTACGACTTAAAAATGTATGTATGATTTTGTTTTAATCTACTGCCGTAAATACCGGGTGGGCAAAAAGTCCGTAAAAATTTTAAAAATTCATAAAATCCGGAGAAATGAACGAAAAAAAAACTGTTGCAGGATCAGCATTAGTATGTCTAGGGATTTTTTTAAGCTAAAAAAAAATTCGAAAATCATCCGGTAGGTGGCGCTGATGTACGCAAATCAAAGAAACAATGCATAAATAATGAACAGAAAACTTTCACAACTTTATTACACCAGAATATGTTTTACATGACCACCAGCCCAGGGAAGAAGACATTCCAGACGAGTGACAAATCCAGCAACGGCAGAGTGCAACATGTCCGGATGTATGGAGGATACTTCTCTGCGGATCACATCATTCAGTTCCGACAGACTTGATGTACCGGATAGATACACGCGAGATTTCAAATATCCCCACAACCAGAAGTCTTCCGGTGTTAAATCTGGAGACCAAGGAGGCCATGGGTATCTGCAGCACCTGCTAACGATTCTGTCTTCCCCGAACGTCTGTATCAGGAATGCCTTAACCGGGTTAGCAGTGTGACTGGTTGTTCCATCCTGCATGAACGTGACATTCGAAATCTGACCTCGTTGAATTAAACATGGCACGACAGTCTCCCGCAGAAGCGTTAGATAACGATGAGCATTTACCGTTTCCGTTACCCATCCATTTACTGGGCACTGCGTTTCAAAGAAGAAGGGTCCTATGATAAATGAACCCGTGAAACCACACTTGTCACTGTGTCCCTTTTGGGGAATGCAATGGCTTCTGAGTGTACTCACGTGGATTAGAGGTCGCCCAAATGCGACAGTTATGGTTGTTAACGTCACCATGAAGCGAGAAATAAGCTTCATCTATCCACAAGATGTTAAAAACCCAGGTGGGATCCTGTTCCATTTTAGAGAAGGCCCACTTCGCAAATGCTTCCCTCTGTGCGGCATCTGCTGGAAAAAGTTCATGGCACGATTGCAATTTGTATGAGTACAGCTGGAGGATTCGACGAAGAATATTGCGGACAGATGATGGTGGTAAGCCCAATCGTCTGGCCGCTTCACGAGCACTGCTGGTCCCTGAAGCTGCTTCGGACGCAATCGCTTCCATTTCGACAGCAATGCAGGGTGCACGTGCTTCTTTCAAGCATGGTCGTCCGGCTCGTGCTCGATCCTCCAGCTTTCCAGTTTCCTCAAAACGTTTAACAAGCTTTAAGAGACCTGCAGGTGTTAAAGGGCCTTTTCCACTCTTCACATTTTTCTGAACTCGGAATTTACGCAAGGCAATGGTCGCTGATTCCTCGTTCATGTAAAATAATTTCACCAACAAAGCTTTATCCGGCGCACTGAGCATCATTGTTCACATTCACTGTTTGTAATGGTGAAATGAATGTGGATTCATTAAGAGCAAAGGTTTTTTTATAGCCGTCTAATTTGCATATTTCCACCACAGACGCTTGTAACAGCGCCACCTACCGGATGATTTTCGAATTATTTTTTTTTCTAGCTTTAAAAAAATCCCGTGACATACTAATGCTGATCCTGCGAACAGTTTTTTTTTCGTTCATTTCTCCGGATTTTATGAATTTTTAGAGTTTTTACGGACTTTTTGCCCACCCGGTACTTAATTACCGTGAATTACAATTAACGTGTAAATTAAAAAAAAATGTACATTCAAGCTAGATTCGGTAGCTATAGGAGTATTGAGTCGACCAAAACTGACTGGAATTGTACGAGGAAAAGCATTTTTACATGTTTTGCGCAGACGTCCGATAGGTTGCCCAGACTTACGCAAACGTACCCTAAAATGCCAGATGTGATGGATATGATAGAGAGCAACATAGACTAGACTATTTTGCTAATGACATTTGTACTTTGAGAAATGAATACTGAAGGAAATAAATCTTTAATTAAATATATCATTTTGCGATATGTTCCAATTTAAAAATTAGAGAAAGAAAAATAACATAATAATAAGTAAGTAATACATATTTTAAGTAATTTTCTTAAAATATATATATTACTTAAAAGTTACATATACACAAGATTTAATATACTTATCGTATTAATTTTTACGGTTTATAATTAAGATCGTATTGTAACTTTCGCGTCTCTCTCTCAAAGTGCATTTTTATTGCAATAAATACATTACTGTTGTACAAGGGGGGGGCGACAAAATTATGATTGAAAATTGGGTCACCAGTATTGAAAGTTTTAGAAACACTGCTTTACACAAAGCGATTTCATCATGATGACTGCACCATTTGAGAGTAGACATGGTCTTGTCCGTATGGTTGGCGTTGTCCAGTTGACGGTTTGAAGGTTCCAGCTACTGAAGATCGGTTGTATAGAAGAGCTAAAGCACTTTAAACCTCCGTGGCTCAAAATCCTCCTGTTCGTATGGTGTGGAAGCTAGGAGAGAAGAAGTACCAGCGTAGGTGTCTTATTTCTCACTTAAGGTATCCGACTACGTTCGGAACCATGATTTTCCAAAAGCGTATAAATGGATAATATTTATGATATTTAGTGTCACTTAGATTAGAAAACGTATATAAAATTATTTTAAGAATATTATTACAATAAACAATGATTTAAGTACAACATTTTGACAAAAAATGACCAATTTTCAAAACATTCTCCTTTTATGAAAATACTTCTATCATAATAATATTTTGCCTTTATATATATAGCTCAGACCTCTGTACAGAGGCTGAATTAGAATTTTTGAAATATATAACTTAGAAGTGAATTCATCCATATTTTACTACAACAGAAGCGAGAAATTTTAAGAAAGAAACGCTGATAATTATTTCAATTGGTAGTAACTCTGAAAATAATGTGGATTTTTCAAAAATCGTAGTTCAGACTTTCTGGAGAAGTCTTTACTTTATATAAGCAAAATATTATTATTATAGAAGCATTTTTATAAAAGGAGAACGTTTTGAAAAAAGCTTATTATAAGTTAATTTTTTGCCAAAATATTGTATTTAAGCAACTTGTTTTCTCACCATGTCCTTAAAACACTTTTATACATGTATTCTAATCTAAGTGACATGCCAGAATTTTGATTCCCAACATCATTAAGCCATTATGTAAATCTTGGTCTAGTTTAAATGAGATTTAAAAAGAAACTCATTATATCACAAGAGAACTTATAAGAAAATATAAATATTATTTAGTTTCTTTAATTTATTCCATTATTCTGTTGCAATTCTTAAAATAAGATTCATAATCATGTTTATAAAAAAATAAATATTTCATGATTGTTTGAGTTAATTGTGAATTCTTATTTCGTTGGTAAAAAGAAATTTTGAAATATATAGTTAAACTATTTTTAAAAATATATACGGCACCTTTCGCATTTAAAATTTTATTTTATATTCACAACGATAAGAAATTAAATTTATACTCTTAAATCATTCTTAACAGTTTTTTAAACCATTGCATTAATTTTAATACTTCGTTTTCTTTAAAAAATTATGAGCTGTCTACTTCAGTTTTGTTTCAATTCTAATTATATTATTCATTTCTAAGGCACTAGAGATATGAAAATAAAATTCTGGTACGAGCAAATTACTTTTAGCTGAATACTTTTCTTCAATATATATTTCATATATTAGCATTTTTTTCTTAAGACTGGATGCAATAAATGCATAATTTAGTGCGAAATAAATTTTATACCAGAATAAATAGAACGACATATACACAGATAAATAGAATTATAAAATGTAAAATAAATAATTTTCTTTAAAAGATGGAGAAATCTCAAAATATGATATTTATGTTCGAGTGTTTTCTTGTCCGAATTTTTTTTTTCTGTTTTGGTTTATGTTCTTATAAAAATAGCCTAAATGCTGTCCGTACCAAAAGTCAAACAAGCTGATCTAAACACTCAGAACAAGTTTTCAGACAGAAAAATGTTTAAATTTTTATGAACATTCTCAACATTATAATTCATGCATCTGTTTATATAATATGCAGCGTTTTTAAAACTACAAAAACCATGAATAAGTAATATTCTTTTTTATAGTACGAAGTAAAAGCCCATTTGACTTGTAAGGGATATTTTTATACCTGAAAAACTGCATCATCTCTAATAAAAATGAGTAATATAATAAATTGTGCGAAAAAGGACAGAAGATAGTGAAGTTAGATTATGATATTAATGTAGGAACTTATTTCTATCCGAAAACTGTTTTGATGTAAGGCTCCCATTTACAAACCTGCTTTTAACAGATCTCTAATTAACAAAAGAAAATGCTTTCAAAATTTAAAGACACACGTACGCACGTACACGATATGAATGACGAACCACATAATTTTGAATCTCCGTCAGCTAAGCTCTCTCTAGAACACTACTCTCCATATTTTCACGTCATTCAACATGAAGATTGTGAGTTGACAGATTGTGTGTTAACGAATAGATTAAGAGTACATTAGTTAATCTATTCGATAGGTCTTTAATGGCGCAAAGCCTTTAGCCCACAACTTAACAGAGGCAATGCAGTGATGGGTAAACGTGCTTTTCAGACGAGAAGCAAAAGTGTTTGAAGGGGCAATATAGTTTATAAAGTGTAATAATTTTTTTAAAAAAGTATTTTTGAGTTTTGTAAGACTTTAGCACTAATGCGATGAATAAGAAGCTATGTCTTCTTTTCTTGTGTCCATATGGCCGTGGTCACTTAATGGTTACGGCCACGAGCTCGTGGGTTCTAGCCAAAGCCAATTTAAGCTCATTTCGGGCCCTTTGTGCAGAAGATCTACGGGTCCCCTTGGCATTGGCGGATCAAAATTTATAACCAGAAAATCTTGTTAAGTACAGTTTATCCGGGCCCAAGCGCCAATGGATAAACTGGCACTGGTTTGAGACTGGTGAAGTGAAGACGTTCCTTGTAGAAGGGGGGCTGATAAAGATAAATCTGTCTTCTTCAAGGTTCTCCGGTAGATGTAGTTTGGTAGTTTGGAGAGGGAGAGCCCGCTTAGGTGTCCTCAAAGTTACCCAATAGCGCTCATGTTGTATTATATTGTGATGTTACTATAACACCCATGGTGGCATTTTTGCCAATAAAAAGGACTTGAAATGCTTTAAAATTAATTTTACTTGCACAGTTTATCGATAAGCTTTGTGAATGGAAATTTCTTTAAATACAAATATTAAAAGAACAAGTAATATAAAAAAAATTAAGTCAATTCCTACTTCGGTCAACCAAGAAAAATTTTATTTTAATCATTTTTTATTAAATAATTACAATTAATATAAATATGTATATACATATGACAAAATCAAATATTAAATGGTAAAATGAAAAGCGATTTTCCATTTTCCTTTCTATATAGGATGTTGAACTACTATTTTTGTTTTTGTTACTATTTATTCATTCATAAATCATATTCTCAGAAATTCGAATCCACGACCTTTGGATTAGAAGTCCAACACACTATCCATTGCGCTACAGGGACACCACGAGCAATTTTCCTTTTTATATATGGAGTTGGGTTATTATTTTTGTGTGTTTGTTATTATTTATTCATTAATTAAGTTTAGCTCATGAATAAATACTTGAAAAAATTGTATTAACATCGAGTGTCATCCACTACAAGTTAAAAAAATATATTTGAACTTAAATGGACGAATAGTAAATATTTTATTAACGACTGAAAATTTGAACAAGATATATATTACATATATATATATATATATATATATATATATATATATATATATATATATATATATATATATATATATATATATATATATATATAGGGAGATTGTGAAATGATCGTAGGAATTGAATAAGGAAAACATAATTATTTTTTTAAGTAATACATAGATGTTGATTGTCTACGCAAGAAACTCTATGCGGCTTGCAAGTCTTGGTTTGTTGACCTCACTATCTAAATCAGGGGTTGCCAATCCAAATGACCTTGCGGGCCACTTCGGAAAAACATTACAGTCTCGCCGGCCGCACATAAAAATATGTAACAAGGTAACAAGCAAATACATTGTAGATTCATATATATAATTAAATTTCCCCTCAAATAACTTTCAAAATGAAAAAACTTTAAAAATATGACATTTAAAATTTTTTTAAAAAACGAGTCGTTGGACTGCAGCTTACATGCTGGTTGGCCACATGTGACCCGCGGGTCGCGTGTTGGACATCCCTGATCTAAATGAAATTATCGCGGACACAAGTCACAGTCGCAATTAGATCGTCACGCGCGCTCACCACACGAGGGATTATTTTTTTTTCTGAAAAAAGAATAATAATAAATTTTTAGTCATGAGTAAACTCGTAGATTTGGTCGAATATTTTAACCAATTTGTTCGAAAATACTGAATTTTTTACTAAAATTTTGACTATGATTTTCCAGATAACCCTTTTCCTGGTTAATCCGGTCTCGGGTAGTCGAGATTCTACTGCCGTACAGTTTCAGTTGAAGGTATAAAATGTCAAAAAGCAAACAAACAAACAAACAAACATTCTATCTACAAATGGAGCAGAAAAAAAAAAGAAATATGAACAGAATCTACAAAAAATAATTCTCACAGGCCATGCATTATTTTTTTCACAAGTACATTTTTCTCCCCTCAACCATTCTACAAAAAGAGAAAACTTACGCCAGAAAAAAACGAGAATTTATGTATATACATCAATTTACGCAGTGTAAATATTTTTCGGTTGATAAAATAATGTTCATAATTTTCGTGTTTTTTAAAAAGGAAAACAGTGCCGTAATTTATTTTTTTCGCTTTAATAACAGCCTTCATTTACACATTTTTTGAGGGAAAAAATTAATTATACATTAAGTGCTTTAAAGAGTCTCTTATGGTTAATTAGTATTATAGTTACCTCACCGAGAGAAAAAACCATTCATTTTTCGGTCTTTTAAGTGTCACTGGTTAGAAAACTAAGCAGATTGCTTGAGCTTTATTTATAAATAATAATTAAATGGACTGAATTAAATTAAAACAAGAAAAAAAATTCAAATATTCCGCAAAGAAAGATATAAATTATAAGTTATATAAAGATTTAATTTTTTTTTTGAAATCTAATTTTTTTTAATTAAAAATTCTGATAATTTTTTTACATCAAGCGTGAAATTTTGTACGTACGTTTTCTTCAATGAGACAAGACCAGTGTTTCTCAAACTGGGGGCCTCAATGAACCAACGGAGTGGAGGAGCGAAAGCAGATCGAAAAGTAGAAAATAAAAGTTATTAATTTGTTGAAATGAAGCAAAACCAAATTCATTCTGACATAATAAAAAATAAAATCCACATTTATCCTGATAAAATACACGTATAAATGTATCAGTAATGCGCTATGTATTTGATAATTAATTTATCAATACTAAATTAAGAGAAAAAATTTAACAATTACTTGTGACCCCCAAGGGATTGTCATATATAAAATCATACACAAAATTTAATTCTTATCTTGATAATTGGTACGGCTTATAATTAAAGTCGTATTGCAACTTCAACCTAAAAGTACATTATATTCGAATTCAATACAATGTTATTGTATGGAGAGGGGAGGGGAGGGGAGGATGAAAATTATGATTGAAAATTGAGTCGCAGATATTAAAAGTTTAAAAGCTCTGGACTAGACGCGCGAATTCTAATTCAGTCAATGTTAAAAATGCCGAACTCAAACATTATTTCAGAAGTTATTTCGGTACTTGTTTTAAATACCGTAGACCAAAATCGTATACTCAAAAGACGTCTCTAAATGCCGCGATTTACCGCCGATAGTGGAAACCATTCCCACGCATGTCCTCTTAATAATAAAGAGAACAGCATGTGCGATATTTTTTTGAGTTGGCGATGTCTTTCCGTTAGGCGAAATCGGTCGACGATATATATATATATATATAATACGTAAATACTGTTAATTCAAAAAGATATGATTTTGAGCTCACATATGAGCCAGGACAAAAACTAAATTAAAAAAATTAAAATTTCTGTATGGAAATGTGGATTAAATTTGAAAAGGAACTAAAATGAAAAGAATAGTGGTTGAGAGAAATCATTAGAATTGTTTCCAATGAAGGTTAAATTGTTTTGATAAACTGATTACTGCAGGGTCATGGCTATCGGTCCTGTGCCGATACTTGTTTTTAAATTTTATTATTTTTTTTTATTTTACATGGCGTTTATGGAAAAACTATATATATTTAGAAGTAAAAACTTTTGTACCGATTTTAAATACACACATATATTTTTTGGAATTCATTTCGAAAATCGAGCAAATAATTATACATTGTCATCCAGATTTTTTTTTTTTTTTAAGAAACTGGTCTTAGATGTAGTTTAGTTGAGAAAGTGGAGGAAAATGATCACTATTATTGTTTTATTTTTTTATTACATCTTTTGCTGTGGATTTTTATATACATTTAAAGTTTTAAATTTTGTCATTTTACCAGTTATTTTGCGTCAGCATCACATAATAATACAGTCTTGCCACTTTTGTCAGTTGGCATGCAGTTTGAAATCCCCTGTTTTTCGGAGAATGTGTGCGGGAATAATATTTGACCACATTAAAATTATCCGGATCACATGATCTTATTATGACAGAGTCGAGAACGAAACGAGCCCCCCCCACACACTGAGAGTGAGGCCTGGACCCTGTTGACCCATGTCTTAAGACGTCCCTGGTCATTGCTTAGGATTTTATCTTTTGACCCTAAATCAAAGACAAAATCTATATAAAGAAGATCCGTGACTCAAACCCAATGATATCGGTACTGTTTCTACGGAAATGCTACAGAAAACGGCTAGAGCTGGACTATTGGCAGGATATGCTGAGCTACTAAGGGAGCGAGTACCGCACACATACCTTCTTATGGGGGATTATTTTCTAAAAAGTACGTTGATGAAAGCACCCCAGACTAAAATTAAAAATCGTTTGGTCTATGGAAGAGGGCATGTGTTCCCAAACCTCATTCTTGTGTACGCAAATGACCCCACGAAGACGTGCATTGATTTTTTTAAAAAAAAATACCTAAGACCTATTATTTAATTTTACATATTTTTTAATGCTTTATACTTTATACTTTTCTGTTGAGCATAGCGGCCACTTCAAATTAATGACATTTTATTCGGGCACCTTATATATGTATGAATATATATGCGTAAAGATGTGTGTGTGTGTGTACACACTTCAACTTTAGATGGAATAAAAAAATTGAACTGCATTAGAAGTAGAAGGGGATGTGCATTTTTCCCCATTAAAAATTGAAAAACCTATTTTGCGATCAATTTTCTTGAAATGATCCCTATAATAAATATTTAACTATAAGCTCTTATTCTAGAAAAAAAAATAATAAAATTGGATCTAAATCATAAAAATTATTTTTTGATGTATAATAAATGATGAAACTTGTATTTAATCCATTGCGAAAATATCAAGATTTAAAGAGAGAGAGAGAAAAATAAAAAGCGAATTAAAAAAATCGATAAAAAATACATTAAAATAATTTTTTTTCGAACAAAATCCTTCCCTTCTATAAAGAATAAATTGGCAACTGCATGTCACACTAAATTAGTGTATTAGACGAGCCAATAAGAAGTTCCCGCGCAGTCGGAATTAAAAGTAATTTAAAATGCACTTTTCTTCGAAATAAGCTTCTCTTAAAATTAATAAGAGACGAAACTGTCTTCGACACTTTTTAAGGTTCACTTTTTTTTTCTATCCTCATTCCTCCCACCCCCTCTCTTCCCCCTCATACGCAATTTCGATTCATTCCACGAAAGAGACGCATTTCGTTTTTATTAACTTTCTTCAAGAGCTATCGTAAAAAGAAGATTACCTAGTTATAATCTTTCCTTTCGACTTCTTCAGCGGAGTTATCTGGAGTATTGCGAATTATCCGCGATTGAGTGTGATATCGTCGCGCCATCTAGAAGAGAAAGGGTGAACTTTTATTCAAGAACTTCGATGTCGTTCGGTTTTATTGTAGGTCAATTGAGAAAATGAGAAGGGAGGAAAAAATCCGAATAAACGTTATATTGAAAAATGATGAAGGGGGAAAGAGGTGTTCGTACTTTTCGACAATTTTATTTTACTTTTTTTAAATTCTCGACGTGATAAATTAGGATAAAAATGAATTGTGGATTTGGAAAAATATAAGTTTATATGTAGGATTAATGTTTTTTTTTAATGATGTATTATTTCAGATAAATTGACAAAATTATAAGAAAAATATTTCCTTTTTCTTGAAAAACTGATAATAGACAGTGGAAAAGCTTTTATCAAAGAAATCATAGTTTTGTAATTGATAAGAATAAATTTTTAAGAAGTATTCGAATGGATTGGTATATATAATTTTGCTTATATTTTTCAACGTAACGCATATTAACAGGAAATTGAGTATAATAAGAATTAACTTTGAGTCTAATACTACTTACCTTTAAATTCATTATTAATTTGTTATTGTTGTTTACCTATGTTAATCATAATAAATATTTGTTTGTTATGGATTAAGATTTTATTTCTCTCTCGTGAGTATTATAGACATTAATATTATTATCGGCATCCCGCCACATTTAGGCCTACCGCCCCCTATTTTCATTCGTCCGTCGAGCCGGAGAGACAGCGTTTTAAAATGTCGCTAGTTTCCCTTAATAGACAAAGAGGCACTTTAAGCAATGAAACACATTTCTACGACGGGACGACTGGGAGAGTACGTCCGCTCGGTATGAGGAAACTCGAAGTGATGAGTTGTAGGGGGCGCGACCAGCGACAATAGCGGGGGTGTACAAGGTACAAGCACTATTATAGTATCTTTCAAGGCTCCAGCACAGCGAGTATCATTACGCTCTGAGGCACATCAGTAATCCTGCCTTACCAACACCTCATCAGTGGTGCTTCTCTTCAGATTCGCCGTGTTGCGTATATATAGCTGACGCATATTAAAATTATCTAGGTACAAAGCACTCGCATTGATCCAGTATTGAAGTTTACAGAGAGAGCTTCCAGCTCCTTTTCTCTCTGATCGAGGTTCAAAATTACGAAGTCCATAATTAACAATCCTCGTGTTTTTTCTGTAAATTTAATGTTAATTAGCATTTCATTGAAACCATCCTTACAATACGTGAATGACAATTTTGAGTTAACCAGCATTAATTTCTTCATTCAATAACGAAAAAGTTTATTGAGAAATTTCTGGGATGTTCCTGTACCCCACAACTAGATATGTCATGATATTTATATCATGATTACAGGGCAAGAATAATATTTTAGCAAGATGAAAAAAATATTACAATAAACAAAATGTTGTACTGTGTGATCTCGATATCAAATGCCCTTCCATCCGACATCCCATGTGGTACAGCCTTTAGACGATTGTTATTGAAAAAAAATCCAGTCCAATATTGATAGAGACATTATTCTTAAATATCATATCTAATTCAATCAATTGCGATATTATTCAACATGTGTATATAATATCCAACCTTGTCGAGAGAGATTCAGGTATTATTCAAGTGTTAATGCATATAATATCGAGTCGAATAGACTGAGATACGATTCTAATTTACATTACAACACTATACTGTCGTCAATTCGAAGGAAAATTAACCAGGAATTTGATTGTTCTGGAAACTTTCAATAAACATGGAAAATGTTTAAAAATCTCCTTATTTTAAATCAATTTTTTAAACTGAAGAAAATTTGACAATGTAACTGAAACAAAATCTAACCAAAGATACCATTTTTCTCGAAATAAACCCGAGTGAATTTAGGAAGGTACTATTGGAACGATAACATCTACTTGGGAATAAAGATAATCAATTTTTAAAAATTCGTGGAGGAAAACACTATAGGAATTCCTTGAATTTGAAGACATATATATGTAAAATTACGTATATAGTCTTGAATATAATGTAAGAAACCTACATGTATATAAAAATATTGATGAGGGATCAGTACCTTATTAGTTATAAACGAAGATAATTTAGGTGGACATATTAATGACGATTAAATCGTACAATACGTTACCTAGACTTGGCAAACCCCACAGAATAGATTCTCATATTGGAGCACAGTGTACACTGGTGTGCAAAAATTAAGGACGAAGTCGAAAAATTAGCATATCAGCTGAACGAAGAGGAAGAGCGGACAGAAAGACCAATCAGGAGATTAAGTAAGGTGATGTACGGTAGCACATGCGCAGATATGCAGATAGACGTAATGGGGGAGTGTCTGAGTAGTATAAAGCATGTTGTCGGTGTAAGATCAGTATTTCTGGCAAAGAGATTGCACGCCGTATAGCAGTTAAAACCACACCGAGTTGCTGCCTCAGCGAGAAATGGCAAATAATCAATCTGTTAGACGACATCTGGATGCTTTTACTCGAGGTCGAATCATTGGGAAGTTGGAGGAAGGCCGCAGTGTGACAAGTGTGGCTGCAGAGTTCGGAATTGCTCACAGCATCGTTTCACGACTTTGGAGACAATTTCAAACTACAGGAACAGCTATCCGGGGGTTCAGTAGTGGTCGTCCACGAGGAACCACATCCGCAGATGACCGGTACATTGTCTTAAAGGCCAGAAGAAACAGGCGGCAGACAGCGGGAGAAATCGCTAGACACACGACACAGGCGACTGGACGACCGATATATCGCGTTTTACCGTGGCCAGAAGACTGTACGGTGGTGGTCTGTTTGCACGACGCCCTGTACGGTGTGTACCTTTAACGCCTGCCCATCGGAAAAAGCGTTCTCTGTGGTGCCGGGAACACCGGAATTGGAGAAACAATGAATGGGGACGAGTACTCTTTACAGATGAGAGCAGATTCAGTTTGAGTAGCGATTCTCATCGCATACTCATCTGGAGAGAGCGGGGAAGCCGCAATCATCCCTCGAACATCATCGAAAGGGACAGGTATGGAGGTCGCGATGTTCTCGTTTGGGGAGGCATCATGCTTGGTAGTCGTACAGACCTTCACATCTTCGACACAGGTTCAGTCAACCGGACCCGTTATTGTAAGGAGATTCTTTTTCCATATGTGCGTCTTTTTAGAGGCGCTATGGGTTTGCAGTTCCTTTTCATGGACGACAATGCACCATGTCATCGCACAGTAGCTGCCGAACAGCTCTTAGAGAGTGAGGATATTGAACGTATGGATTGGCCGGCACGACCTCCGGATCTCAATCCCATTGAGCATGTATGGGATTTTCTAGGCAGACGCTTGGCAGCTCGTACCTTACCACCAGTAACGATTCGGGAGCTTCGATTGGCGCTGCAAGACGAATGGGCAGCAATGCCTCAACAACTCATTGACACTATCATTCTCAGCATGGTCAGACGCTGTGAAACCTGCCTAGCAGTCAGGGTAGATCATATCCCCTACTAAAGACCGGATGTTTCTTGCTGGACACCCATCACAGGGATGTTTCGGCCTTCAGTCGCATTGCGCTCCATGCTACTTTTTCAATAAAACTTCTTTTTATCCCTCTGATTTCTCTTTTAGTAAGTGTTGCTTACATTACACATGTCCTTACGTATTGGGGATCTTATGGTATTAAATGCGTTGATTTGGAAAGCTTTTGTACAAAGTTATATTGAAAAAACCGTCTCGTCCTTAATTTTTGCACACCAGTGTATATCACAGTACTATGCTAACACAAGCTCTACGCTACAAGAAAGTACCTAGCTACGCTAAGCTCTTTTTGGCGAATAATCATTTCCAGGACGAGTTCATTACCTGTTTCAAGTAACAGTAAATTAAACAAAAAAGGTTAAACTTTTAATCACTGTATATACTCGTACTCTCAATTTCGTATATGTAATGGTTTAATAGGACTTTTCGTTATTCTGGATTGTCTTTTTCCTATTCATTCTGGATTAACAGAGTATAAAACAGTTTAGATGTTATTCATCATATACTCAAAAGGTGACGTTCCCGACGTCAGTTCACGTAACCCGTTCAAAATTATTTAGCTTTCATTTTCCTCCCTCTGCACTTTTCTGTGAACTAGTATGAATTTTTTTATATTTGTCTGGAAGCAAGCCTCTCTACGTCACTGGTTAAATCTACTATTTTGAAATGTGTCCATGAACTTTAGATCATGTAATGCGCCTGTACTTAATATCTAGTTTGTTTAATTGAATAAAAACCACTTCAAAACAAAGATATTCCATTCAAAGAATTAAAATTAAGAAACATATTTCAAACTAATTTCTTGAAGGGGGAGGCGGAAATTTTTACCATTTTTAACGTATTTTTCTAAGTGTTGAAATCCATAAACACATTTTTTCACTTACGCAAAATTAAACCAAAAAAAGACTATGTGTTTCAATAAAGTAAAAGCATATATAAAAAGTAATTCATTCGGAATGGAGTTTAGAATGATTCAATTTTTTTTTAAATTTCAAAAGAAATATTTTTTCCCCACCTAATTTAAAATATTTTAGTGCATTTAGATCAAAGTGTATTAGAATTGGTTTTCAAATCTCAGAACTAATGCTTTTTTATCTTTTTAAAAACACGAGTCACAATTTATGTATTTTTAATCATATCTTAATTGCAATGTTTTATTCAGCAGTTAAAAAAATCTGTTCATATTTAGAACTTTTATAAATGAATGCGTTTTCTCGAAAAAAAAAATGGTTTTATCGAACTTAGTCAAAACAGAAATGGGTGCAAAATTAAAATAAAAGAAACTATAATGAAGTTTGAAATCGAACTATTCATTTTAAGTGTAGATGATTTTTATTTTAATATAACATTAACAACTACAATTGGAAAAAAAATTATTATTTAAATCCAATATATTGATTCAAATAAGCAAAATAAACTAAAACACTTTAGCAGAGTAATGTGAGGATTTTAACTAGTATGCTTGATCCTTAATAAAAGCAATTTTCTCCAAAAAATACCAAACAAACTAAATAATACCTACTAATCTTCTGAATAGTTTTTAAATTAAAAGTAAACTATTGGAGATTTACCAAACTTTTGATGAAAGTTATTTTTTTTTTTCTTTTACTCTGTATAATAATGAAAAAATTGGAAGGTTTTGAACACACACCAAGATATTTAAAATACCCACAGCTAATGCTACTACGATAAATCGATATAAACACATTTGTCGATTTTTTTCCTTAGTATATGTGGTCGAATTTAAGATACACGCATGGTTTTTACAGGTAGATCAATTTTTAAAGATTTCAGATTAGCAGGGTTTTTTTTTCTGTTAAGAAACTCTTTCTTTGCGAAGGAATCCATACATGTTTTACAACCGAGATCATCCTACTGTATCCCCCCACTTCCCAAAAATATCACACTGTGTTATTTTCTCTTTAAACACTTCACGACCAGATTTTTGCCTTCTTTTTTCATCTTCTTTTCTTTTGTTCCATTGTTTTTTAAGATGTAGATCTCATTTAAAGTCTTATACCTTATGGTTTCTTAGCTCCGTGCAAATATATAGGAATAAAAGTATTATAAAATCCACGCATAAAATATTTATTTTTACCTTAATGATGAAAAAAAATGAAGATAAATAAATATTAACTGTGTGTTCAACTTAGCTTGAGACCTAAACTACTGAATTATAAGCAGTATTAAAGTACACACACGCGTGTGCGCACGCACACACACACACACACACACAAATATATATATATATATAAATGTAATAGATATTAAATATGTGTATATATTATAACAATTGATAAATAATCGCAGAACTCTGTGTGTGAATGGAAAAATTATCTTTCTAAACTTGAAACATCTAAAAAGATTAAGAATAAATCGGTTGGTTCGAAGAGTTCATTGAATTTATGCTTGTTAAGCACATTTAAACTTTATCTAACAGTTCTCCAATAGCTTCAGTGCATATCGATCAATTCGAAGAGCTCGTCGAATTTATACTTGTAAGAGTAGAATTAAACTTTATCTAATATCTTACCAATAGTTTCGGTATAAATCGATTGATTCGAAGAGTTCGACGAATTTGTAAGATTACAATTAAGCATTATGTGTAATAGCTTTCCAAAAGCTATGGTATAAATCATTTGGTTCATATAGTTCGTCGGAGTGATTGAGTGAATATTAAGTCGCACAGTTCAGCTACTCTAGGGCTTGGCGACGGACCTCGTAATTTTGAACCATAGTCAAGTGACGTAGAGTTCGCTGTATTTATACCTGTAAGATTGGAATTAAACTTTAATAACTTTTCATTAGCTTTCGAAAATGTCATAATAGTCGATATCCGAACAATTCCGTATAATCTTTTTGAAGTTAAATAACTAAACACACAAACATTTGATTCTTTAATAACTTCACATTTCGAAGCTGCATGAAGGTTTTTTGGCAACGGAACCTGTAATTTTAAACCTCAGTCAAATGATGGGGACTACATCCTCAAGCTGAAAGTCCAAATTTTTACACCACACCAACTTGAAGTCTTTGAGCCTAGACAGATTTAATATGTATCAGACCGTGTCTACACAACGGGTTTTTAGTAGTATTCACAAATAGACAGCACCGTTCAGGAGTTCATGACCATGATCACTTGACTACCTCCACCACACAAGCATTGCAAGTGAAAAAAAAACAGTTAAATAAAAACTATTAAGGTAATTTCGATACTTGTATCATTCTTCTGACAGTTCTTTGTAGGTTATCTTAACAAATAATGACATTTCTTTCTTTAAATATTGGTATGAATGTTTTAAGGATAGAAAAGTGTTTAAAGATAATTTTGTTTTATTTGTTGATTATTCAAATCAATTTTGAATTCATTATTAGTTTGAATAATGTGGCCGATAGTTTAAATCAAAGACGAGCAAACCGAAATTTTTAAGACAACTTTTATTCATCTTTACTTTTTTTTTTTTTGGTTTGGCAGTAATTTTTCAATTAAAAAACTAACAATGAAAAAATAATTTACTTATTATTTGAATAAGAGTATTTTTTAAGAATGCAGAAATTGCCAGATTTTCATTTTCAAGGAAACGTATATTTTCTCTACATTTTTCTTAAATAAAAATAGTGACTTATATATATATATCCTATTTTCAAAATTACATTAATATAAAAACGCAAAATACGAGGTTTTTAAGTCCCATACGACAAATAAGTGAGACATTCTACTTCAATTCAAGTTTTATACAATACAATTTTCTAAAACTTTTGATTGAATCTTGATTATTTATTTGAATAACGTTAACTCTATAATTGCCCATTATTGGGAAAACTTCATATGGAATTTGTTTTATGTTGGTTATAATTTTTAACGTTTCTTTGTACTTATACTGTTCCTCTTAAAGGAATTAAATTGTACGTAGAATTCTCTCTCTCCAACCGACTAACATTTTCTGAACCTTTAATTCCAATTAAAGTTTAATATTTTCGAAATAATGATAGAAAAAAAACTATGCTTTGATTTTTAAAAATAATCTACATACATATTTGAAAATTGAAGTCTCATGGTTTTTACTTTAGAATACATAGTAAGTAATTTTAATTTGTAAATATCTTAATACAATTATCCAAGAAAATTCTTTTATTTTTTGAAGAAAAATTTGTTAATAACTTCTAATTTGCTTTCATTGTGTGATACCCTCCCCTGCCCTGGTGTATCATCTCTTCCTCCACACGACCTAGATTTGAAGGAATAAATTATTGTCCACTAGAACTCTCCACCATATATAAACCTAATTTATTATTGTCTCAATATATATTAATCAATGCAACACAAGTCTTACTAGAGGAATCGGATCAGGAGTGATACTACGTAATTATCAATACTAAGTTAAAATAGCGCCCGAAATCCTATTCACTATCTTTATGAGAAATTAACCTCCGAATTTTTATCTATAGTAGATTTCTTAACAAACTAGGGTCCGTTCTGTAATTAAACTTAAATAATCAATATCTTATCGATATCACACGGCGATCAGCACCCAAGCTTTATGTCTTCCTCTCTTGTATTCTATTCTTTTAATATTAATCTACTTTATATATTATTATCCAACTTTATCCAGCTTCTATTCAACTTTCCCGACTTCTATATGACTCCCAAATGACTCCTATATGACTTTTATATAACTCTCCGGCTTTCAGCGACTTCTATTTCACTAACTCGCGAATGCTAAAGCTCCCTTATATATCCATTCACTAATCTGTATATCACATTTTCTTCTTAAGAAGGTTGGATTGAAATGCCATTCTGGCCCCAAAGATTCCCCAAGAAGGTTAGTTAGAAGGCGCGATAAAGTTCCATCACAATTATTAATATAACCTTACAGTGTATTAATAATCTTATATTTTTCGATTTTAATAAATCAAAGCCCGATTTTATCCTTTCTAGAGACTATTTAATGGACGATGGTTTTTCAGTCGAGTCGTGAGTTCAAATCCTAGAGCAGCTGAAGACCTGACGTGTAGAGAGGATGATGGAATTAAAATGTGTCTTGGCTCAAAGTAATCCAAGGGCGTGATGTAGAATGGGTTTCTAGATTGCTGTTATTTTCGTCACTTGACTATGATTGAAAGTTTCGAAATTCATTACCAATAACACTCTCGTGTAACTTCAAAGTGTGACATTCTTAAATAATCAATTAGTTATTAGGTCACAAGCCTTTTTAAGTGGCCCGTTCATGGCTCATTGCTCTGAGAAATTCATTTATTTAAGAACATTGTATTAAAAATTTGGTTGGAAATTCTTAGCCAAGAAATCAAATATATCAATTTTGCTTTTTTGCTGTCGGTGTCGTACGAGTACGAATTGATATTCTTTTTCTATTTGGAAAGGTTACGGTTAGTGATGACAACAGTGGAATAGCAACAATTATATGGGTGGAATTAATTTTTAACTATCTTTCATATATTGCAAGTGAAAAATATTCGAAGAAAATATATCGTTTCAAGATGGTTGGGAGGTTGACTATTTTGTAGTGAAAAACCAACATTGATCATTTAAGTCGATTTGTCACGGAAGTGCTGTATTTAAAAAATACCAATAAACAGGAATCATCCAATGACACTTTTCCCCGCAGATCTCTTTCAAGAAGTGACAAATAGGCTTTCTTGAATAATCTTTGCAACAGCAACAAAGTGTTTTGTCAGTGGCAATATCACAGCGGTAACAAATACATCCTATGAAGTTTGTTAAATTATTGGTAAATGAAACCGTTTACTGATACATAAATTGTGAAGGAGTGTTTCTTAAATGCTTCTAATTTAGTTTTAGTGACAAAAATAAAAAAAATATAAAAATAATAATTAAAAGAAGCAAAACAGGAGTTATAATATTTTGATCCATTTTCCACATTTTAAATTTCCAATGTTATCTTGGTCTTAAAGCATCTGTCTACCCCCCTCCCTAATTTATCCTCCTGTTGCGACCCGCGTGAAATAACTAACATATGAATGCGGTCCGAGGAAAATAACTGACATATGCATGCGACCCAGCAGAAAAAAAGGTTGAGTACCCCTGGTTTAACTCGAGAATTCTTACAGCATTTCTGATATAGTTTCAGCTAAGCTTAAAGCTTTCAACTTCAAATATGATACATAATAAATTAATTGCACATACGCAAATTAAGATTTCAACAAATAACGATAAAGATTATTAACTATAATAACTAGAGAACAACTATTAATATATATATTAATTATAACAGCAATTTAATATAATATATTTCTTAAGCTTCAAAAATTCAAGAATAAAGAAAGATTAAATGAAAAAATGCAATGTGGCTTTTCACATTTCATTTTATTCGTTTCATATTCTTAAAACCAATCGTTCTTAATGATGGTAATTGGATTATTTATAGTTCACATAATGTTCATTCAATTTTATTTACACAAAGAAATACAGCTTTTTACTCCATCAAAACATTCCTTTGAGGCTCTACTGGATTTCAAACGTATAATGAGGTACCGTTTTTTGTGGAATTTGATTTAATTGGCTGTTGAACGAATGATTTGCAATTCTTTTTCTTTAGAATTTTTATCCAAAAGATTTTATTCAAAAACAAATTTAGAATTCTTCAAGAGAATCAATGAATAATATTCGACAACAAATTGGATCAAGATGAAAAATTAAAACTGATTGTGAGATGCATAATTTCTGATTCGCAATTTTTATTACAATGAATTATTTTTACGCTCCCTATAAGGTTAGGTTGAATAAACGTTGAACAGTATTCTAATTTATCCTGGAAGTAAATTTACGTTCCTTTGTCTTATCCGGAATTGCACTTGATTTGCGTTCTATCACGTTCCCATACTGCTACCTTCCCACGTTTTATCTTACTTTTTTCCCACATTCGTTTGGGCAGTGGGAAATGGGAACCAATTGTAAAAATAAACCTCGAACCGGAACCGATCGACCGAGAACATCAGACAAACAAATCTAAGGAACCGTTAAGAAAATTGACCAATCACAATTTCCTGAATACCAGGTGAACAGACGATTTTTTTTTCTCTTTCTCTTTTTCTCTTCTCTTTCTCGTTCGCAAAATAACCACTTACTGATGCAGGTATTCTAATTTTCAGTACTCCACTCAATTTTTTTTTGTTTATTGTTGTTTACTTTTTTTAAAGTTTTCTTTTAGATGTTTTTTTCGAATGTGTTTTTTTTCCCTTCCAGTAACGGAAATGAACTTGTTTTTGTGGTAATTAAGGAAAGGTATAAAACCACCGATAAATTACTTGATCCGTAAAATCAACACTTTTTTTTCTTTCCTCCTCTTTTTCGTTGCTTTCCCCCTTCATCATCTTGCAAATGAGTTTATTATTTTGTTCATTTATTGTTTTGCATTTCTGCGAACAAATAAGACATCGCTGTCTTTTTGAGATAGTAAAAATCATGAAAACGAAACAGGAAGTTTAATGTTAAGCTACACATAATTGTAAGCAAAAAAACTGAAATTTTTCCAATTTACAAAACATAACTAAAGAACAAAACTTCTTTTTTAAGAATATGAAATTTGAAAGAGTGGCTGAAAAGGAATAATCCATTTTTTTAAAAATATTTTAGTATTCATAATGTTAACTTTTTTAAAAAAAATATTTTAATATAAATTTTTATAAAGGTGGTTTCTCACAAAATGAATTGGCTGCGGTAATAATTTACTTTTCTCTCTCTCTATCTCTCTCTCCACACACACACACACACACACTCCCTCACTCACACACACATATGATGAATCCCCAGTTCTTTATGCGTTAGTTGGGGTAAACTTCCTACTAGGACAACTCAACCCACCTTTTTTTACTTTGACTTCTACTTCACCGGACTTAATAAAAACACTTGAACGAGCGACTCACTCGCTGCTGTCTGATGTTGAAATTGGACTTGTCTATGTCATGGCTTGGACTACGGGCTGTTTCGCTGAACATTAGAATAACATATGATATGATAAACGGCTGCAAGTTACATTTCTCCTGTCAATCTTTAAGAATTACTCCAATACATAATATGTATAAATATATGTATATGTGTAATAATTCCCTCTAACTTCATCCTGAATAACCTTTTTAATTTTTAATGGCCCTGACCTTCAGGACTCTCACGTAAATAATAACTAGCTTACCCGCATAACGAGATAATTTTTACCGCTTCTCTTAGAAAAATAACAGCTAGCATTTTTTAAAGCAGGATTATATCAGAAATTATCAAACAATTCTTTCCATCAATCATAACCTCCGTATGCGGATCCAAGATTTCCTGTTTCCACTGCATATAAATAGCCAGAGAGAGAGAGAACTCCGAACCCCTCTCTCTATGTCTTCAATATATGAAACGTCACTGTTGCTAATTGTAACTGCTATGTAACTGTGCTATTCCTTGTTAGTTATGTGTTTGTTGTTAATCCTATAAATGTCTTAAAGAAGAATAAAAATGGATTACTTGCAACAAAATGGTTCCTCATCAATCCAGCATCATCCCCATGCACTTACACTCTCTGCCAAAGGATGAACAATCCAGTTATTAAAATAAATAATACTATTCGCCGTGAGGTGTTATATATATATATATATATATATATATATATATATATATATATATATATATATATATATATAAATAAATATATAGATTTATAGTTTTTAAAAAAGATCAAATAGAGAGACAGAAATGATTTGTGAACATCAAAAAAAAAAAAGAAAGATAAGTTAACAGACATTGGAAATTTAAAAATATGGACTTTGCAATATTATATAAATAATACTGGCTGAGGACAGCTTTTTATTTTATGTAAAAGTGGATTTTAACCTGTTTTGTAGCTAGTCCCAACCTTTCCCCTTTTTGTTTAAAATACTGGAAGAAATCTTAATGAAAATAATGGATAAAAGTTCTGTGTGTGAATCTATTATAAAAAAAAGGTAACACCTAGAGGGGCATTAAAAATGCTTAAAAATCACGATGAATCAATGAATAATAAGTAAGCTGTAAGATTCAATATCTAAATATTGCTATAAAAATATTGCCCAGATTGTAGCATAGCAATAAGTAAAACATATTTTGATTAAACTAATTATCTAAGTAAATTAATTTAAATTCCAAAATTATAGGAGTAACACTAAGAATATGTTTGTTTATTTATCTATAAAATAATACCAAGATTAAAAGTAAAACTTGCTGGAATATGTTGTTTTAAAAGGCTACTCTTACGCTATGTATGTAGGTTATTAAATATAGATAATACTAGGATATATATGAATTTTTACCATATATTTTTCATTAATAGCTAACTATTAATTTGCAAATATAAGAAGTTAATTCATAAAACTTCGAGATAATTTCATTATACAAATAACTATCAAAAAAAAAAAAAAAAAATTGTAAACATACCGTAAAATCCGGCGTATAACGGGTACCAGGGTATACACTGGTGTGCAAAAATTAAGGACGAGACGGTTTTTTCAATATAACTTTGTACAAAAGCTTTCCAAATTAACACATTTAATACCGTAAGATCCCCAATACGTAAGGACATGTGTAATATGTAAGCAACACTTACTAAAAGAGAAATCAGAGGGATAAAAAGAAGCTTGATTGAAAAAGTAGCATGGAGCGCAATGCGACTGAAGGCCGAAACATCCCTGTGATGGGTGTCCAGCAAGAAACATCCGGTCTTTAGTAGGGGATATGATCTCCCCTGACTGCTAGGCAGGTTCCACAGCGTCTGCCCATGCTGAGAATGAGGGTGTCAATGAGTTGTTGAGGCATTGCTGCCCATTCGCCTTGCAGCGCCAATCGAAGCTCCCGAATCGTTACAGGTGGTAAGGTACGAGCTGCCAAGCGTCTGCCTAGAAGCGTCTGCCGGAGATCGTGCCGGCCAATCCATACGTTCAATATCCTCACTCTCTAAGAGCTGTTCGGCAGCTACTGTGCGATGACATGGTGCATTGTCGTCCATGAAAAGGAACTGCAGACCCATAGCGCCTCTAAAAAGACGCACATATGGAAGAAGAATCTCGTTACAATAACGGGTCCCGTTGACTGAACCTGCGTCGAAGATGTGAAGGTCTGTATGACTACCAAGCATGATGCCTCCCCAAACGAGAACACCGCGACCTCCCTACATGTCCCTTTCAATGATGTTCGAGGGATGATTGCGGCTTCCCCGCTCTCTCCAGATGAGTATGCGATGAGAATCGCTACTCAATCTGAATCTGCTCTCATCTGTAAAGAGTACTCGTCCCCATTCATTGTCTCTCCAATTCCGGTGTTCCCGGCACCACAGAGAACACCTTCTCCGATGGGCAGGCGTTAAAGGTACACACCGTACAGGGCGTCGTGCAAACTGACCACCACCGTGCAGTCTTCTGGCCACGGTAAAACGCGATATGGGTCGTCCAGTCGCCTGTGTCGTGTGTCTAGCGATTTCTCCCGCTGTCTGCCGCCTGTTTCTTGTGGCCTGTAAGACAATGTACCGGTCATCTGCGGGTGTGGTTCCTCGTGGACGACCACTACTGAACCCCCGGATACCTGTTCCTGTAGTTTGAAATTGTCTCCAAAGTCGTGAAACGATGCTGTGAGCAATTCCGAACTCTGCAGCCACACTTGTCACACTGCGGCCTTCCTCCAACTTCCCAATGATTCGACCTCGGTAAAAGCATCCAGATGTCGTCTAACAGATTGATTATTCGCCATTTCTCGCTGAGGCAGCAGCTCGGTGTGATTTTAACTGCTATACGGCGTGCAATCTCTTTGCCAGAAATACTGATCTTACACCGACAACATGCTTTATACTACTCAGACACTCCCCCATTACGTCTACCTGCATATCTGCGCTTGTGCTACCGTACATTACCTTACTTAATATCCTGATTGATATTTCTGTCCGCTCTGCCTCTTCGTTCAGCTGATATGCTAATTTTTCGACTTCGTCCTTAATTTCTGCACACCAGTGTATATATAACGAGCACAAGCTCCTTTTTTTAATTTTTAGGTATATTCACAGTATAACGCGTACCCCCTTTTTTACGAAGAAATCTGAAATGTACATGCACAGTGCTCTTTTGTTGTGAAGTCATTTATTCGAGGTGTTATCCCAAACTTTTGAAAAAATAGTATACTTCTAGAACTACAACTCTTTTAGTTCATTGAGCACGTCATTTCTTTTAAATAAACCATATTTCGATCTGTGTAGAAATAAATTTTTTTTATGCGTACATCTTTTGTTATTTGTAAAGCTAACTAGCTGTATAACACGCATCAATAAACTTCGATCTTATTTTTTGTGTTAAAAGTGCACGTTATACGTTGGATTTTACGGTATATATATAAGTATTACTCCTATATTACTGCTGCAGTAGAACAAAAAAATATCACCTTTTATCGGATTTAATTTGTGTGTGTGCGTGCAAGTGAGAGAGTGTGTGCTACAACATCTATAGCAGGGGTGGCGAACCTTTCTATATCAATGTACCATTTTTTCTAAAGAAGTGTTTAATGAGGTATAGACGTGCTGTCAAATAATTTTGGAAAAAAATTATAAAACTAAATACTGTCAACACAAAACTCTATTTACCATGAAAAAATACCTTTTCCGTTGTATAGTTATAAATGTTTTAGTTATACGTGTGTAATTCAAATTAAAGTATCATTAGTGTGACTTTGTGGTTGCAGATTGGATGACAAATAACTCATATAAGGATTGTAAGATGTTACTTTTTGGGGAATACATGTTGAATTTGAGTCATCTGCCAAACGGCTTGTAAGCAATTATTTATTTTTGCTGTGGTTCAGTCTTTTTGTAAAGAGTTTTTGTTTGGGATTTGTTTCAAATACCGTTTTACAGACGATGCTTTGCATACCACTATTCCAGAACATAAAACACACATCGCTTTGTCGCCTTTACTAATAATTCCCCGATTCTCGATCCACCAAATTTGAAATTCTCTCTGTTGCACTTACTATCTTGCACTTTTTGTTCTTTTGCTGAACTAGCCATCATGTTAAATAACAGTTAAAAATCGTAAATATAACGCAGATAAACTATAAAGTACAGTTTTATCAATGAAATTGACTATGCTTTGCGTAGACAAACGACATCATAAGCAATTGTAGTCTACCACGTAACTAAGGCAAGATAATAACAAACGAGGTGTGCTCCCCGCGAGCGATCACTCACGTTTGTTCGTAATACATCATAGTAAACTTTGAAATAAAATGCATACCATTCTGAACTAAGGCAAGATAATAACAAACGAATGTGCTCCCCGCAACCGATCACTTGCGTTTGTTCGTAATACTTCATAGTAAACTTTGAAATAAAATGCATACAATTTTGAACTAAGGCAAGATAATAACAAACGAATGTGCTCCCCGCAACCGATCACTCTCGTTTTTTCGTAATACTTCATAGTAAACTTTGAAATAAAATGCATACAATTTTGAACTAAGGCAAGATAATAACAAACGAATGTGCTCCCCGCGAGCGATCGCTCGCGTTTGTTCGTAATACTTCATAGTAAACTTTGAAATAAAATGCATACAATTTTGAACTAAGGCAAGATAATAGCAAACGAATGTGCTCCCCGCGAGCGATCACTCGCGTTTGTTCGTAATACTTCATAGTAAACTTTGAAATAAAATGCATACAATTTTGAACTAAGGCAAGATAATAACAAACGAATGTGCTCCCCGCAACCGATCATTCGCGTTTGTTCGTAATACTATAAAGTAAACTTTGAAATAAAATGCATACAATTTTGACCACTGGCGTGCCAAAAATATTTTGTCACGTGCCATCAATGGCACTTGGGACACTGGTTCGCCATCACTGATATATACCTTTTTTATTTACTAATATAGTTTTGTAATTTGTAAATCCATTAAAAAATATGGAAAATTGGAACACAGTTTATAATAAAAAATTATTTGTAAACAGTTAAACAGAAACATTTATTGCATTTTTCATGAATAGAGTACTTTTAAATATACTTTTCAGAAGAAAAAAACTATCTATCTTTCTTAAGAAAAGGTTTTGCTACAAAATATAATACTAAACGTACATAAAATAAAACAAAACAAAAAAACCCCAAGAATGTGTCTACTTCGTTAGACTTGTAAAATAACATGCGTAGTAAACAAGATTTATTTCAAAAAAATAGATACACTATTAATCCTTTTAAGTAATATACTTTTATAAGAAAAAAAACGTACTCAACTGACAATTTAATACGAAATTAGGAATAACTTAAAAACTACGCGTTAAAAACAGAAAAATTAAGAGTTTAGAAAAAAATTAACTGGTCAAATACTGAGAAAGAGACTTAAAAAATAGTTACGAGGATTAAATGCTTTTCTTTTGCTTTTCGGACGGAATTCTTCTTTTTCATTTTTATCTTTTCATGTGTTTTCTTTAACGTTTGCAGAAAAAAACTTAAATATAATTAAGAAACTTTGCTAGTTACACTAATTAAAAAATTAACTGAATGCTTAAAGGAATGTAAAGAAATAAATTTCTGTTTTTTAAATTATTTGAACAGTTGGTTTCAATTATAATCAGGGTTGAGATTTTTCTTTAAAAACATTTCTAAACGAGGAAAAAGTTGTTTGCGAGAATTGAAAATTTTAAGCATTTTACCCGAGAATTTTAAATATGTTTATTAAATTAAGTGAAAATTTAAATTTTTTTTTGTTAAAAATGTGATTCTTTTAAGGAAGCATAGAACTATTTCGAAAGAAATTGTAAAAAAAAACCCGTCTAAACTATACAATTTTTAATAGAAATTGACTTTCTATGTAATAAAACGGCGAGAAGTAATTTTTATTAAAAAAATCACACATATTTTTCAGATTGATTTGTAATTTAGTCAATTATAGTTAGTAAGTTCCACATTTTTTTTACCTCAACTTAACTATTCATACTTAAAAAAATAACAAATATTTTAAATAAATTTAATAATTATTATTACTTAAAAACTATATATTTTAAAAAAAATTTGTTTACAAATTCTAATTAAATATATAAGATGCTCAAATACTACTTAAATGAAAAATTTTATGCCCATCAAAATTTAATAATTCATAGTTTTTACCTGATTTTTTTGTATTATTATTTGTTAAGTCTATTCAATTCTTTAAATAATTATAGGGACACATTGAACTAAAAATGAACAAGGCAATTAAATTTTTTCTTCTTAACTGAACTGTACTCAGTGAGTGAATGAGTGATTCTGAGGTTTAATGGCGCAATGGCCAATTTTGGCCGCCAAACACTCGTTAAAAAAGGGACATTTGTTTTTAAAATATATTTAAAACATTAAAAGTAAAAAAAAATACTGAGAAATTTAATTAAATATGTTCATTTTGTAATATAGGTCTGTGGTCTAGACGGGCAACGAAGAAAAGAGGAATGGGATGACAAGAAGAGGGTCGAAAACAGAGAAGAATCACTAGGGTACCCCGGGTTCGTGACCCCCGTGTTTACCAAGGACAGTAAACCCCTTGGGAAAAGGAAAAGATCACTAGGACACCTCGCGATTGTGACACCCGTACTCACCTAAAGAAGGTGAGCCCCCTGTTGGGGAACTGTACTCAGTGGCGCAAAAGCCCAAGAGGGTCAAGGCCTACTGTGTCTATCTCAGCTAACGTGACCTTAGGCGCTGGGGTTCATGTGCAGATGTTTCGGTCAAGTAGTCAGTCTGACGTGAAATCCCCAGTGTTCAGTTCCCAAGCATGCTTGGTACTCATGCATCGACCCATTCAAAGGATGAGTTGACATGGTCCAGCCCGGTATGTGTACCCCGGACCTGTGGCGGGCAAGCGGGATGTACTACCACTGGACTTTTTTCTAACCTCATTTTAATTCTGTGACTTTTCTAAATATGTGTACTAAATTTCGTAGGTTTGGCAACATTATTTAGCCAGTTATTTAGCTTCTTTTAGCAGTATGTCTAAGTAAAAACTTAGACATACTGAATAGTTATACATAGTTATACATACATGTTAAGCCTGCATTTAGCTCTTTTATTTATTTTACTGGCCTTTAAAGTTCGTTTTCTCATGTTGTTCATAATAATCGTGAGTTTAAAATGTCAAGGTTTTTTTCCCCCTTCTAATATTTAAAATAAAGTATTGAAACATTTTCTGGTTACTTTGTATAGTATTTTTGGTGAGTCTGTTCATGGAATAAGGAATTAAGTAAATGGTTATTTTTTTAAAAAAAAATAGTCAATGTTAAATGCAGCTGTTTTTCATAGATTCCGAAACTGAAAAATATTGTAAAAATAAAAGCATCACTCGTAATTCCAATCCTATACACAGAACTGTGAGAAACACTTTTTAGTAAATTAGAAAAAAAAATAATTCAGAAATATATTAAAACTTGTGAAAGTAAAGTTTTACAATATTGAAATATTTTTAAGAAATATAAAATAATATTTTTTTTTTATGATTTTTGTTTTTCCTATGAAATGTATATTCCGTGTATGTTCAAATAGAGTACATGTAAATATTTTTATATAAATATATAAACTAAAAAATTTACTGGTCACTGAATCCCCTTACATAAATCACGAAAAAAAATTGCATTTCAAATACAGTAGTATCTTGACTTACGCGAATTCGGAGTTACACAATTTTCAAATCTCGTCGATTCGTCTTCTTTTTTCCCCATCATTAAAACTCAGGCGGAATCATTGCCAGAGCCTATTGGAATCGGTAATTTAATTAAAGAAGTTGCCGATGTTGCCATGCAAATAAATTCAGAAGTGGATAATGATGACGTTCAAAAACTGCTGGATTCCCACAATCAGGAGCTGACAATTGATGAACTCACAGAAATGCATGAGCAAGAGCAAGACATTGAACAACTTGAGTCTGTAGACTCAGTTCAGTCAGAAGATTGAACGACGGCTGGTAATTTGACAGACCTCATTTTAATTGAAAAAGCGTTGCAAATTTTAGAAAATGGCAATGAAATCTCCAAGGAAGAGCGTATATATATATATATATATATATATATATATATATATATATATATATATATATATATATATATATAAATATTAGCATGCTACGAGAGAACTTTACGGGTGGAAAAAAAAAATCTTTGAGTATCCTGAATATTTTGTTAGATTTTATGAAACCATATCTACTTCAAATTAACTTTGGTTACCGATTTTGTATTTGTGTGTGTTATCTAAAAATTTATTAAACATTTTTTTTTCTTAATTATTAATTTCTTCTTGACTTCGGCCTCAGCTAAAAATAATTTATATGTATTTATATGTGAAATTAAATCCAGACTTTCGTGAATTCGACTTATGCGGTTATCACACAGTGCGGGGGATTACTGTATTTCATGGGTTCTCAATCATATAGTGCCTGTGGAAACGAATCCAGAATAATTATGTTTCAGTTACCGTTAGAGTTTTGGGAAACCTTGCATGCGAATTAGATATCTGTAACACTGACAGCAAGTTAATGGACAAATCACGTGTAAGTCAGCGTGTCCAAAAGTGTGTAATCACGTGTCGTTGTTTACACAAAGGGTGTGGATACTATCCACCAATAGCATAACCCCCGCTATGTAAATAAACGTATATGTGGTGTTTACATTCATATCGTGAATTACCCGCAAACACACCATCATCTCCTACAAGTTCGGTTGTTTTCCTCGATGTTTAACTGATGATCCTTTTTCATTCATTTGTACATGCGGTTAGATAGTGGGCTTGGATTATGTAATAACAAGTCTAAAATAAAACTTCTGTGTTTTAACCAGTAATTCCTTCAAATACATTCCGATGACAGTTTTACTAAAACTTTTGAATGTATTCAATTTAAGGAAAAATAAATAATTGTTCATTTTCTATTAAGAAAGATGCTTGTCTAAAAGTTAATAGTTTTCAAATAGTATCAACATTCTAAGATTAGTTATAAAATTAAGAAGACTTGGAACCCCAGAAATGACCAACCTATCGTTTTTTTTTAATTTTTATTTAATCTTATTTTTTGTATTATTATCTTTCAATTGATATATCATTTGTGCAAGTGATATATCTTTTGAATGTATTCAATTTAGAAAAATAAATAATTGTTCATTTTCTATTAAGAAAGATGCTTGTCTAAAAGTTAATAGTTTTCAAAAGTATCAACATTCTAAGATTAGTTATAAAATTAAGAAGACTTGAACCCCAGAAATGACCAACCTATCGTTTTTTTAATTTTTTATTTAATCTTATTTTTTGTATTATTATCTTTCAATTGATATATCATTTGTGCAAAAAAAAAAAAAGCTTCATTTGATTAGGCAAAAAAAGAAAAAAGCTAAAAAAAGCGTTATGATAAAAAAAGTCTATTTTATGAAGAGAAATAATAACTAAAAAAAAAGAATCTGTAATATATAAAGCAGAATATTTTCCAGGCAATGCAATAATGTAATTTTTCTTCTGTGTTCTTGTAAAATTTCTGAATTAAGGCATTTTATATTTTATATATATATATATATATATATATATATATATATATATATTAACTTCATAATTTTTTTCAGTTCTTATTCCTGATATGTTTTTCATACAAATGTAATACTTCAATATTATGTGAAGAAAAAACTAAACTTTCTGTCGTGACAGAAAAAAAAATTTTTTAACATTTTTCTTGAATTTTCTTGTGTGTGCAATTAATACCTTCTTAAAATTGATCATTTACAAAAATGTATGAGTTGAAAAAATACGAAAATGCAATTATTTTCAAGAAAAATATATAACTAATTTCTTAAAGTTGTATTTTAAGTTTATTTAAGCTTATTATATTATTTTCTTCTCAGAATTATAAACTTTAAAGTGGTTTTTCTCAGTTTGTGTTTTTAGAAACATTAGTGCATTCAAAATGCTACTCCTTCCACAAATATTTACTAATATCTTCCATTTTTTTTGCTGTGTCTTGCATATAAAGCATGTAACAAAATTAGGGACCCATTTTGATGTTAACTGAATACATTTTTTTAAAAAAAATTAAAATGTAAGAGATATTGGTCTTTTCGATGATTTTTAGCATGTATATCAACATTTTATTTTTTTCTCAAAAAACGAATTAATTTATTGTAAAAACGAACCCTAAAGTTGTTTATAACATCTATAAGAATATTAGAAGAAAATTTTAGCTTTAAAATTTAATAATTACAGAAGGAGTAAGATTTTAAAATTTTCCAAATTTATTTCAAAAAATTTAAATTTTTAAAATTGTATGAATAGTATGTGAACAATTTCATCTCGTATCATTTTCTGGAATAGAATTACTATATAAAATGTTAAAATATAATTTTTAAATACATAAAGAAAGAAAGTAGCTCAAAGGGTACCAAGTCCTCTTAAAATATGCTGGTTTAAAGATGCTTTTCTTTTCTTTAAGCGTTGTTACAAAGTTAATTTAAAAATATGCTTTTTTTTTCGTATTACAATATTTTTTTTTATACTTAAGCTTAATTCAGCTTTTTTTCTAGTTGTGATTTGGCGCCATATGATTTTGATATTACAGTGAGTGTTAGAATTGCCATTACTTTTTATTCCTTTCTTTCGTTATGTTACTTTTTTTCTGTACTTTCTAAATACTTGAAAAACCATTAAATGTAAGGAAGAGCTGAACATATTCTACATTATGCCTTCTTGAGGTTAACCTTTTTTGAAAATATTTGATATTAATTTATTTAAAAAATAAGATTTTTTTTAAAAAAAACTTCCACTTATGAGATTTATATTGTTACGAAGATTGGGGTTCGAGGATTTTATGCTGTCAGTCTCAAAGAGCAAGACAGTTCTTCAAGAGTGTTTGAAATTTATTGTTGAAAAAAATCCTTGAAATATGGGATCCAACAACAATATTTGCTTCATAAATTTCAGAAGGCCTTCACCCCTTCTACGGCGTTCAGACACAACTATCAGTGTCTAAAATACAAGTATGTAAAAGAGTATTCAAAAGCACTCGTTTGTCCTACACAACAGCCGAAATAATAACTAATCACTGGTTTACTTTTCTCGGTCAAATCTCTCAATGCTACTCTTCAACGGTCAAAACAAGACTAACCCAGTTTCGGCGAGTGATTTCCTCTTTATAAGCCTCACGGATGTTTCCGAGAAAAATCCGCTTGCGTCATAGATCGTGATAGTGGTAGATTTCTGTACTAATCTCCAGAAGAGTCCAGAAGAAGATTGGAACTCGCCCGAAATGGTAGCCAAAATGGTCACCAAGTCGCCAAAAATGATGCCAACTTGATTCTATTGTCAAGATTTCACAAAGTTCCATCGAATCACTATTATAATGTAAAGGACGGCGTTTCTTGCGAATATTACAATTTTAACATAAAATAAATGCAACATAGAGTAATATAAACGTAATACACATCCAGATGTAAATTATTTACACTATTTTAAGTATTCTTTACACAAAATTCATTACAATATTTTAAACTCAGAACATAATTTCAATAAAAAAAACTTTTAACTTTAGTAATATGCTGACCCGTTATTTAGAGGGGATTATGCATGTTAAATTTGTCGAAGCTGCTTCGAATATATATACCACCATTCGTTTTTGTTCCAAGTCTGGCAGCGACTTAATGTTTTAACACAGAATTTGTATAGCATTGTAACCTCTCTTGTTATAATATATAACCGTAGCTAACTGTTCCAAGCAGCAGAAGCAATCACTAAACTTCAGTACAACCCAATTGAGGAAAGAATGTGATCGCTATTAAAAGCGGTATCTGTTCTTTGTTCCTAATTTTTGCTAATTATATATGTAGTCTTACTGCAAGCTAACCTAAATTAATAAATAATTGCAACACTAAAAAAGAAATTTCATTGAACCCACCCCGAATCTACCACACTTTGTGTAATCTTTAACGTGTAATGCACGATAACAGAAGTCAGCAACTTAAGGCACCCATGTCACATTTGGCCTGCAGTACAATTCTCGGTAGCACTCTACATTACTCTACAAATTTTGAAATTGTGATAATTTCAAAATTGAGCTTGTTGGACTAACATCTTCAGAACGATTGAAAACAACATCTACGGAAATATGAAAAAATTTGAAAGATAATTCTAACAATAAATTGGCAGCTATTTTAAACTTAAGAGGAAATTGCACGTACTCTGCTTTCAACTTTTGGTTCTACATATCTAAACTGCTCAAAATAATTAAAGGATATTGCGGTTTTAGGTGGATCTTGTGGCTGGGAAACTTTTTAGCTGATTGATACATGGTCGACAGACGTAGTAGGTTATATGAGAATAAAATACATATGTTTGGCAGAAAAAAATGCATTTTATTCCGCATTTGTGTACAAAAGGAAAAAAAACACAATTTGTGCATATGAGAAAAAAAGAATAAGAAAAGGTGTTTTCTTCAAAGGAAATCATTTTCAGTAGGGGTATGATTTCCACGGACGGCCAGCAACGTTGAGCACCTTTGAGGCATAGAGTCAATAAGGCTAGTAATCACGAGTTGGGGTTTTCTGTCCCACTCTTCCAGAAGAGCTCTTTCCAGTTCTTGGGGAGTTTGTGGGGGTGGTTGGCGGTCAGACACTCGTCTTCCTAGAGCGTCCCAAACGGGCTCATTGGATTCATGTCCGGAGAACACGTTGGCTATTCCATTCGTACGATTCCTTCCTCGAAAAGGAAATCCTCCACCAGGTTAGAACTATGTGGCCTGCAGTTATCGTCCATTAAAATGAAGTCATCTACAATTGCTGCAGCGTAAGGGACTACAATAGGTCTGAGGATCTCATCCCTTTATCGGCGAGCAGTCAGAGGTCCACCTCGAATGATGTAGAGGTATGTGCGCCCGTCAATGGAGATGCCACCATACACCAACACTCCCCCACCGCCAAATCTGACACTTTCGTGCACGAACGCAGGATTATTCCTACTGCCACGGTCCCTCCAGATGAAAATACGCCTATTATCCGGATGAACAGAAAAACGGGACTCGTCAGAAAAAAGAACATTGCTCCATTCATTTCTCCTCCAGTTCATATGCTCCGTTGCCCACTCCCTGCGGTCGCGACGATGCCTTGATGTTAGTCTAACACATACCATCGGTCGGCGAGCATACAGACCTACACCATGGATCCGGTTTCGGACAGTCTGATTTGCAACCGTGGTGCCAGTAACCGAGTGAAGGTGTTGTTGGAGAAGAGTAGCGCTCATATTTCGGTGTCTCCGAGTCGTTAACACTAAATAAAGATCTTCATTGGGCGTTGTTGCCCGTCTACGACCTTATCCTGGTCTTCGGCCTGCACTTGCAGTCTCCAAAAAACGGTTCCCGATCCTGGAAATCAAACTTTGTGACACTCCAATGGATTGCGCTACTTCGGCTTGAGTTTGGCTCCCTTCTAACCTACCAACAACTCTCCACGCTTCTGAATCGGTTAAATGACTTCGCTGAGACATCGTACTCATAGAAACAAAGCAGTCACTGAATGTCGATCATCCTTGTCTTCATTTTAGTTGAAAGTCAAATTCTATTCGCTGCCGCTGAAGCGACGTTTTTGACGTCGAACTCAAAATTAGCATACTCCACAGTTTGAAAATCAGAAAAATTTGCATTTGTGATTCTCTTCTTCCATTTTCGGCAAAAAAAATTTCCCTTATATCTTTATTTTACATAAAACTTATAATATCCTTTAATTGTTTTGAGCAGTATATAATAAATCTCTAAATCTATATTCTTGACCTTTTTTCTCAAACCCCACATTCATTATTGTGGGAATCGAATTGTTTCAAATATTCCCTACATTGTGGCACCCTGAATCATATTGGTAGATTGGTTTGGCACGCCACAGCTACTAGATTGCCAATACCTGCTTTACAATATTCTAAATATCTTTCCGAGATATTTTTTATTATTTGAATCTTTTACTCTCTCTTAAAACCATTTTACCAATTCTCCCTTCATTTATACTAAACGAATTTCAGATACACATTTTCAAATCTAAAAGTAAACGTTAAAGGAAATGGTTAAAGGGGGGCAAAAAAGAAACAATTTCACGAACGTTAAAAGTGAATCGGTCATGTCAAACACAGAAAAGCAACTCTTTAACAAAAGCTTTCTGACGAAACAAACCTAAATAAATCATTTCCTTTTCACCAACTCAAAAATACCCTAGAAAACCACACAAAGAACTATTACTGTTAGATACCTCTTATACATTTTTATTTTAGTTGATAAAATTAAGTAGGGCTGTTTTGCTCATGTTCCTTCGAGTCTAATACAATGACTTAAACGGCGAATGTTATTTTTTATTTATTTATTTCTTCGTGTCCCTCATTGCAAAGAAAAATTTCACCGGTGAAGCAGAGATCGAAAAACGAACAGTAGACTTTAAGATGATTTAGTAAATAACCTATAATGGAGGAGGAAAGAAACGCAGAAATGGAAAACGCTTACTTGCAATCATTTCTCTCTTTTTTTTTTTTCAGATGAAAAAACTCTTTTATTATTATTACCATTATCTTGTGTTTATATGTTTCCCCTAACTCGTGCAATGGAGCATTAACGGATCCAACTCTACACATTTTTTGTTTGTTTGTAGGAATATTGCGCTTAAATGGTTATTCCTTTTTCTTTGAAAACTGCTTTTTTTTCTTTGTTCTCAAGATACTGAAGCGAAAAAATTGTTTTTCCTTTTTTTGTGTTACTCGAGTGTTCGTCGTAGAAAGGTGTTCATATAAAGCATTTCAAGAATGTTTTTGAAGTAATTCGGGCAAAACGATTTGTTATTTATTCTGGGAATTTATTCCTTAATTTGAAATAAATTTTGCTTTGGTTCTTTTTTCCCCTAGTGTAAAAGTAAAATCCAGAATATCTATGTTCGTCTTATTCGAATTATTTATTTTAAAGAAATATAAAGTAATAGGCGAAAATAGACTTATGGTGAATGCGATAGATTTTTTAACAGGAGTAGTTTTATATATTGTTCAATAGTTCATTTAGTATTACGTAGAGCTCTGCAATAATCTATATTTAATCTAAGTTGATACTCAGAAAATTCTCGGCTGGGCGGCATAGTTGGTTTGTTGCTGGCCTTCTGCATCTAAGATTGAGGGTTCGACCCCGGCCCAAGTCGATGGATTTTCATGATGCAGAAAATTGACAGCGTTCATGTCGTATGATTATGCGGGATGCAAAAGATCCCTTGAATACCTGTTCGGCTTGGGTGCTCTCGGCAAAATAAAATTCCTAGAACAAGTTCACATCGTCAGAGCTCAGGTGCCTCCCTCTGGGGAGGAAAAGGGGAGTCAAAATTACCTGTGAGAATTGGTATCGCCTATAAGGTGCCGCTCTAAAAATGATACCAGCTCCTGGGGAAGGTACTATGTCTGTGTGTGTGAAATGGTAAAAATACCAAACAGCCCCATTGAAAAAGAAAAAAAAAGAAAGAAAAAAAAGAGAGTAAATAATCACACAGACAATTCCATGTCCAGATAATTAATGGTTTTGGTCAAGGGCAGTGGCGCACACAAGGGGGGTCCTTGGGTTCCGGACCTCCCAAAGCCCTTGATTTTTTTTCCGATTAATTATAATTTTAAGTATATAGTACGTAAAATTTAATTAATTACTTGCTATTAATGATTAATTTTATTAATTAATGCTAATTATTTATTCAAAAACTAGTTTTTTACTGTGTTTTGTTCCCGAATATCGACAAAATCTAAAGGAGCATAATACAAGAATAATGAACTTTCGACCCCGGAGCCCCCCTTGAAAAATTCCTGTGTGCGCCAGTGGTCAAGGGCGTAGTATACCCCCGGAACCCCCGAATTAGACCCCTAGAATTCATCCCCACTAGGGGGGTCCAAGTCTGATGTTATGGTTTTGCAATCCTTTGTAAGATCCGTCTTGGAGCTCAAAATCTGACTTTTCAGGGGGGGGTTGCTAATATTCTCCATTACGCCACTGGTTTTGGTAGCCTGATAATCGTGGTCACGTGTTTAACCTTTATCGCCTCTGAAGACCCGCCGCGTAGAGAGGCTGTTGCATGTTAAATCTGTTAAGTCTCAAACGATCACACGTGGTGTGGAGCGGGAGCTCGGAGAGGGGAAACCAGTGTCCTCATAGTCATGTGGCCATGGTTCAGAATTACAAAGTTCGTCGCCAACAGCCCTCGTGTTGCCTCACAACGGGCAGTTACTAAAATTTCACTCACTCACCGAGATAATGCGCTATGTTATAAAAACATCCAACGGCTTTCGTCTTAGAAAACGATGAAGTCTAAGTTGAGTACGAACATTGATTCAAATAATGGATGTTACTTGGTATGTTAGAGGCTGAGGAACATTGAATTGAGCTAAACATTTATGTTATTCAATGACTAACAGAAACGTTTTAAGGTAAGGATCAACTAGACCTGGGTTCAACTACTCTGCCGTTGGAAGTGTTCCTCAACCTGGTCTTATTAAGATCCTGAATAATTTTAAATGACCTTATACATGTTCGCCGAAAAATAATGAATTTTAAAGTACATGCAAACTGGAAACAGTGATAAGAATGCAATAAAAAGTCATATCTGTTGTCCATGTCATTTTATGGCTAGGGTTGTTAGATTTTAAGTCACGCCCTTTATTTGTTACAGTTTACCGTTTGTACGAATATTTGACACCTATGCTAATTAAAAGTGTTGCCGGTAGGGCCTGCTTTGGCATAGAGGCCCGGAGCCTCAAAAAGTCTTAAGAGGCAATTGGTGAAAAATGTATCTGCTGAGGTTTCAGTCTTACGTCTTGAACATGGTTCAAAATTTCAAGATTATGGTCACAAACTCGGCGACGATGGTTGGCTTGCATTGATCGGTCATTAAAGATCCAAATGTGTTTAGGGGTTGGAGAACTTTAAATTTTTTATGTTGAAAGACTTTACATTGAAGATTACCTCAGGCGTCATTGTTTTATTTCATCACGGTTCAGAATTGCTAAGTACATCGCCAATAGTCTACATATTGTTTAGAAATATGACGTTAGTAAGCAATTAACCAAACATCTGAGATCATTGACCAATGCCATTCATTATACAGTTTCTAATGTGGTTTCAATTTAACATTACACTTAATGGATTAAGCATGGGCTTACTCTGTCTTTGTAGGTCTCATAATCCAAAAATGTAAATTTTTTTATCACTTTCCGCACTTTCTGTGGCCATCAGTTTCTGCAAATTCAATTCTTTGTGGGTTTCTACTCAATAAAAGAAACATGCTTGCCAAATTTCAAATACGCTGTTCTAGAGATCTAATATATAAATAGTGAGAGAGAGATTACTATCAAAAGAAACTATTATCTCTAGTTTTAGGTATTTCTGCTTCCAAAAAACATTAATCCTCAATATGGACAAAAATATTATTTTCTTTAAGACAATACAATGTATAACCACCTTTTAAACTTTTCTTTAAAAAATATTACTATTTAAATATAAAAGAGAAAATGTACGGATATCCATAATATAATCATACATTCTATCAATCACTGCAATCATAGCCATCCATGAAAGATAAATATAAATTAAATAAAATAATCCTATAAGTATAATATAATTCTATATCATTATATTACCTAAATATATGCGGTATAATTTACTTTGCGGAATCGTCTTTTATTATATAATTAAAGTACTGATTGCTCTCTCATTTTGTACTAATTACTATCATTTTGAAAATTTATAAAAAATAAAACCTCCAATTCCAATTATTACGGATGAGTTATATTTATACATTTTAGAAAGCAAGAAGTGGAGAAGTATTTGAAAAAATTTACGCACGCAATATTTACTTAAATAACAATTAAATCATGTTTAATTTCACTACTAAGGATAGGGAGGAAGGGAATCAAATGTAATGTTTTGTTTGATTTTCACAATGAAACAACAAATTTTCAAAAAAACGATGTTTGAAGTCTGCGTTTGTTCACATTCATTGTTAACTTATAACAATTCCACTAAGAAAATTAACTTTTTATTGAACTTTTTTTCAGTAACTTTTTTCGTTAAATAGTTTTTAAAAATTGCATAGTTATTTTCGTGTAACTTAACGTGACAAAATTGCATAACACACACGCTACTTTACACATTATTTTCTTTGTTTTAGAAACAAAGTGTGTTTGTTGTGTTTATTCGCCAAAAGTTCCATTTTTATGTCTAAATTTGAAAGCAGACTTATGCTTTACACGTATAACTTTTAAAAATGTTATAAGGTTGTAAATGATTATAGTTCCTCACGCTAAATTTTAAATTTTTGAATTTGCCTCGGAATTTTAAAAAAGTGTGTTAATTTTGTTCATTAGTTTGGAAGAAAAAGGAATTTTGAACATCTTTTGTAATGGAGCATAGACAGAATTAATTAAAAATTATCCTCCATTAATAATAAGCTTCATGATTTATAATGAAGCATGGCACAATATGGTGATAAATTATAAATGGTATAGTGCATGCATTTAATCAAATTTTTATTATATTGTATTTTTCGAAACAAAAATTTCACACTAAACACACCTGGAGAATTAATTTTTAATAAAAATTCTAGTTACTTTGGTTTTTAAACTATACACTTGGTGCATTTTTTTTGTTTTGGCGTATTTTGTTTTGTGAGTCAGCGATATTCGTTGTTTACTGAATTTGTCTCCTTTTTTGGTGTGCCATTACTTGGGCATCTAACAATCATTTCCCTCTATCTGTTTGGAAAAAAGATAGCCAAAATGCACAGTATGACCTTAATAGAAATATCTTTTTTTTCTAATGGGTTGTCATTGGTGTTTAACCATTGCAGACCTAGTACATTCCCTGGAAACTGGTATCTCTTTTAGTGTGGCACCACATAGGCAGATATCAATCGCCGCAAGTAATTTTGACGCCCAGTTTCCTCCCCAGAAGGAGGCACCTGAGTTCTGACGATGTGAACTTGTAATAGGATTTAATTTTGCCGTCATCACCCAAGCCAAACAGACTCTCTAGGGATCTTCCACATGCCGTACAATCATACGACATGACCCCTATCGATTTTCTGCATCATGAAAACCCACCGACTTGGACCGGGGTCGAACCCGGAACCTTGAGTGCAGAAGGTCAACGACAAACCAACCACGCCATCCAGCTGGCTAAAATAGAAATATCTGAATACATATAATCAATGAATAAAACCTGAAAGAGGAACAAAATATTTTCTTATGTTTGTTATGGTAACATTTTGAGGATCTAAAAATGTACAAATTGTATAAAGGATGAATTATATATAATATTTTTTATTCATTATTTCTATTATATTATGACATTTTTCAAACCTTCATTTAGTTAAAAAAAATTTCATTCATTTATTTTGAAATGTACGTATTGTGCTCTTATATGTATTTGAAATTTCCATATTACCATACTGAGTCATAATTGAGAAGATTACTAGTATCGAACTAGTATAACCCCATTTATTCCATTCTTACCCCAAAATTAACTTTTAAACAAGCTGGATTTCATTCTAATTTTTTGTTTCGTTGCATTTTTTTAGTTCATGTCGCATATTATTTTTGGCATTTTGTTGATGAATTTTTTAAACAACGTAATTCCTCGTACTTAACACTATCTCTGTGTCCACACACACACGCACTTTGAATAATAAAATATTTACAGTTAATTTATACTAAATTTCATTCATCAAAATGTGAAGGAAAAATAAATTCCACCTCAAGAACGAGCCAAGTTTGAGACATGGAATGACTAGCCATTGTTATAGAAATAACGAAGTTTATTCAGCTATCAATTTACTGTAAAGAAATCTTTTAAACAGTGGGGACAGACAAGTTTAATCGTTATCCCAAATTCCTTTGACAAGAAATTATGCATTTAACTACGTGTGTTCCAATGTACCTGCATTCATCCGGTCTTAACCGGATCTATTGAATATCCCGGACCAAAGTTTCCTTTTAAGAACTCCAAAATCTTCCGATAGTAACTTCATTCATCTAACTTTAATAGCAGTCTAGCGACTCACTCTTACACTCACTTTGCTGGAGTTTAAATAGCCTTTAAATTTCCATAAATCATGATTTATCCATCAGAAAGTAATTTTTTCTTCACATACAGCAGTTAAGAAATATTTTCCCCCAGAGGATTAATAAAAGGCTTGGATAGAACCCATCACAGTATTAGCTTTAATATTTAGATCTTGATTATATAAACTGCAACTGCCTTTTGACGAAGGTGAATATAGATTGCGCCCAATGTGTTTCTGTTTACAATAGAAATGTTCTGGTTCGAAGGACTATAAAGTTTAAGTTTAGACACAACACGCTGAAAAACATAACGCGCTCAGTCACAGTTAAGGTGGTCAAGAAATGTAGAAGATAATATATATATAACGAGAATTTATAAGCTACAGACAAATGTTTAGAGGAAAACTGTTTTCATAAATGGACTGTGAGAAGAAAAATAGCACAGCAGTATTATTCCTTAAAGGTTCCTTAACTTGCATTTATATAAATATTATTTACCAATATTTGAGGTAGAAATTTCATATAATTTACGTTACATTTATAAATTGAAAAGGATGAGTGGTCACAGGAGCCGAAAACATCTTCTACCGAGATTAAAGATAGAATATAATCTATCTCAGTGGCACACACAAGAATTTTTCAGAAGGGGGTTCATGTTGAAAGTTCACCATTCTTGTGTCACGCTCCAATACCCCGTCTAATGTATTCTTTTGATTTTACCGATTTGAGGGAGCAAAAAACAGGAAAAGATTAATAATTCAATAAAAAACTAGCATTAATTAATAGAAGTAATTATTAATATCAAATACTTAATAAAATTTTACGTACTATATACATAGGATTATAATCAATCAGGAAAAAATCAAATAATATGGGGGGGAGCGTCCAGAACTGGGGACAACCCACTTGTGTGTGCCACTGATCTATCTTTATTTTTACTACTGTAGGAAGGAAGGTTCGTTTTGGGTACCTCCCGTTCCGAACGAATGCGAGTACTTTACCGATCACTCCAAGACGATCGTCTTCGCGAGATGTTGGTACTAGTTCATATAGATATCACACCGCCACATACCCCCTGCCAGTGTTTCGCCGAATAGGCGAACGAACGTTAGCATATTCGTGGCGAGCATGTAACCAGTTGCGTAACTTCGTGGGTTGCGTCATTCGTGCGTGATGGCTTATTTGCGTCAATGTTTGACGGTTTTGGTTGGTTTTACAGTGGATAGATGGCGCCATGACTGTGGCGCGCGAAGGGTGCGGTTCATATCACGTCCGGGTTACCAATGTAGGAAGGATGGTTCGTTCTGGGTATCTTCCGTTCCGAACGAATGCGAGTACTTTATCGATCACGCCAAAAAGATCATCTTCGCGTGATGTTGGTACTAGTTCATATAGATATCACACCGCCACACTACGATAGGAAAACGTTACATAGCCAGTTTTCTCAACTAACTAATAGCAACTAACTAGCAGGTATACTGGCTCTTCGGACGGCTGAATTTAAAAGATTAAGCAATACAGATTAAAAGATAAATAAGTTTTTAATGAGTTAATTTTTCGTGAATTGCAAATTAAACAACCCCCTTTGCATATCTTAGTTGAACAAAAAAAACCATATTTGTTCTGTAGATCTAATAGCTGATTAAAAAGGGATCAGTTTTTTCTGAAGGTGTTTTTTTATAACGCCCCGTAGCTCTCTTGTGGATCGATTTTTAAAAACACCTTCATCAGCTGATCTCTTCTCAGAAAAAGTAGCACATTGTTACACACTTTGTATAATGAACGCTTAAAATAGTGTAAATAGTTTATATCTGGATGTGCCATACAATAATATTACTTTCTGTTGTATTTATTCTATGTTAAATTTGTAATATGCGCAAGCAGCGCCGTTCCTTACATTATAATGGCGACTCAATAGAAACATAGCGAAATGTTGCCAATAGAGCCAACTGGACATCATTTTTGGCGTCCCTGTTGGCAACTGAAGTTGAAATACTGTATCGCTACCTGGTAAGGAGCTGCAACAAAGAGGTTAACACAAAAACCTTATCCACAAAAAAATACATATACATGCCAATTTTCACAGTGATTGGTTGAACGGTGTAGCGCTGATGCTATTTCATATATACAAAGATCCATTTTTATATGTATAGATATGCGTCGTTGTAAAAAGGAGAAACGGCAATATGTTTTCTTTCATTTAATATAAATATCATTTTTCAATTCCGCAGTAAGTAACGAATATTGTAGAAATATATACTTTTTAAACTTTCACAAATGAGAAAGAAGAGCATATTTAATGCTCATCGTTATGTAAGGTCCCCAGTAAGATTTACAATTTCCATAAATTGCAATTCAATTCTCATCATCTCTACAAAAAAAAAAAAAAAAAAAAAAAAAAATCTTTTCCTCGGGTTGCGTGATTTTTAAGTCTCGACTTTTTGCTGCAGGCAAAAAAATCACAATGCAAAGAAAATTCAAAATATATACACAATCATACCAAAAAAAATCCTATTGGAGAAATGTGGATACCGAAAAACAGGAAAAAGCTGGTATAAAAAATAAAGGAGTTTCTTTATTACATTTTGTTCCCCTTGCGCAACATAAAGTGATCTGTTTCGTGGACCAAGAAATTTTATTTTTATAGTGGTACACAAGGGAGATTTGAAGTACACGGATGCGTTCTGGATAACCTTTTTTTCCCGGTTCTGCTCGTTATAAAAACGGGAAAACTGGAGTGGCATGCGCATACAGATAATGCGTTTCGAGCTTTTTCAAAAGGATGCGTTTATTCCGTGCAAGACAAATCCCGCCTTTCCCATGAAAGATAGCATTGAGAAAATTGCATCTTATAAAAGGTTAGACTGATATTAGATATGAATGGAAATCACTGAATCGTTGTGACTGGGGAAACTTTTTGTTTAGCAACTGCGATGTGGTTTCTTTTTTTTCGCTGTCAGTTTCGTTTTATTTAAACACTAGGTAAATGTTAAGTTTTTTGGTATTTTTCATTATAATAACATACACATTTTTGTTTTTTTAAGGCTGTTTTCGGCTAATGTTATAGGACCCAATTTCGGAATATTTTTTCAGATATAAAAGTTCTCAAACATTAATATTATATTCTGGTTTCACTATCGTGTGGAGAAGTACTTATTTTTATACAAGTTGATACATTTTTTTTCTTTTATAAAATGTGTTTCGCATTTTTTCTCCTATACCGTAATGCTAAATGAGATATCCCTTTATATGTTGAAAGGAAAAACTATTTATTTATGAAATATTTTGAAATTTTAAAAACACTGTAGTATTAACAAATGCATGAGTTACAATGTCACAAATTTCTATAAAAATTGGAGTATTTCTTCTGTTCGAAAATGTGCTCCGCGTTAAGTTTATACTCTTGTGTATATGGCGAAAACAGCCTTAAAGAGAAAGTTTAGTTTGAAGTGTACACTGCATTCCTTTTTGTAATTATCCAATATTAAAAAATGATATCCTTATGTAAAAAAGGTGAAAAAAGCGACTTACTCACTCAAAACAATATCAGTGGTACTATTAGACTTAGATTTCAAATTTGGTAAACATGTTACTTTTGAGGAGTAAAGAACCACTAAGAACGGGTTTTGTCAAAACCGAGCCCCAAGAGGGTTTACGAAGGTAACAGACAAAAATTCCTGTTTTTCAGCTATTACACCTACAGAATTGAAATTTGCGAGACATGTTTCATTCCTTGAGTAAAGATTCGCTAAATACAGATTTTGCGAAAATTAGTTCCCAAAGATGGGAGGGATTAGGGGGTGTTATAGATAAAAAAAATATTCCCATTTTTGAACTTTTAAAATAACAAACGTTTGCATTCTAATAGTTCCAAAAGTGGCACCTTGTGAACACTAATGCAAAGAATAGAGCTGTTAAAACGAGAATTTGCTTTTTCAAGATTTCCTACATTGCGACGTGAGAAAAATGATCTGAGAAAGAAAAGAACAATTAGATATGTACAATATATCTTTGTTTGAGATTTTCAAACTTTTCACCGTCAGTAGCAATATACATTTGGGTCTAGGTTTGAATGTCACGTTGCGTACGTTGGAGCATAGAACGTAACTCATTGGCGCAAGTGTCCGTAATGCGTCCTTTAAGGTAATACAATGTTTGTGAATGGGTCGCACAAACCTGCTGTTTCAAGTAACCTCACAGGAAAAGTCTAATGGAGTTAGATCAAGTAAACATGGAGGTCAATCTTCGACATCGCCATTCCCAATTATCTGCTTCCCAAATTCTTTGACAAGGTACTGCTTTACTGGAGATGTCGTGTGAGCAAGCGCGTCATCATGTTGGCCAAATAATTGAGATTGGTGGTGTCGAAGATAGGCCACCACGTTCGCCTAATCTGAATCCACTAGACTTTTTTCTGTGGGGATACCTTCAATGGAAGATTTCTCAAAAATTTTCATAGTCACTAACTTACTTTAGTGTTACCGTTATAGCTACAGCATTTGTAGAAGAATTTTGTATTTGTTAAAGTATTCAAATAAGTGTCCTCCAACACATCAGTTTAACATCACTTACTACCAGGGACGTCTTAACACTTCTTAAGCCCCTGGGGTCCTATGAAAAAGCAGGCCCTGGGCCCCTACACAAATGATGACTCCACTTATAATCCTTAAAAGTAGACAGTACATTGCGTATGTTGTCAAATACTCGTACAATCAATAACACGAAACAAATAAATGTGCATGGCTTATAATCTCATAAACCTTTTCGACTAGCTGTTTCATTTTGAATGAATGAGTAATGATGGTGATTAGGGGTAGGCCTAGGCCTAGACATAGACGACGGTTAACACATATAGCCAATTGACATATCGTTCGAAATTACTAGTTTTTCGGAGAATACAACCAGAAATAACATTTGACCGTTGAAATTATTGGAATCATGACCTTTCTAAGACTGAGTCAAAAACGGGAGGAGGCTCTTATTGGGGCTAAGGCCCTGAGCTCGGGCCCAGTTGGTCCATATCTTAAGACGCCCCTGCCGACTACTTATTGCTATTTTTAAATAAGCTTATTTATCGAACTACAGTTGAGAAAGTAAGTATTCTAGAAACGATAAGGGAAAATTTTATGTACTTATTTATACGGAGCATTACCGATTTTAATTACTCAAGTAACGTCTTCACTAAAAACTTCGTAGGAACTAAATAGAATTATTATTGTAGTTATCCCAAACTTTTCAATAAAGAAATCACTTTGCTTCCATTAAACATAATAATCGGCAGTAAGAGGTCCATGTTCGGAATCATATCAGTAAGTTAATACATTTTAATTACTCATTAAAAGACGACTAACATCTTTAACATTTTTATTTCGCCATTAATTACCTCGCAGTGCATTTAACAAACTAATAAAGCAAGCATTTTCCTACGTCTTGATGCGGCAATCCAGATATTAATAACCGTCATTTCCTGAACAAAATATTCGTATCAAACCAACAAGGTAATAAGATCTGTAACGAAAATATTCCTTATAACAGCAGCTGCTGTTGCCAGACTTAAGAGACACAACATTTAACTTGCGCGTGGTCTTTTCCAGTTACTTCACTGTTTAGTAACGATAATGACTGTCTAATATTCGAAACAGTTTCCTCTTTAAGTGCCAATTAGGAATTTGTAAGCACATACATAGTATCACAGAGGTTATATCTCTTTTTTAAAAAAAACAACAACCAGGAAGTAGGATAGAAGACTTCATCTTTTTAAAAGTTATGGGATTAGAAAATAATGAGTTATCACAGGCGTGCATGAAGTAAATACCTCGATGGAAATTTTTAAAATTATGCCAGTTTAGGTTAACAGTATTTAACAGTATTTAAATAATTTCAAGTTCATGGCTGCTATTTAATCTTTTAGATAAAATAAATACATAGACGATAAACAATTAAAATGGGATGTATAGTTGTGAATATAAGCTGTTACCTCTGAGTACGTTCGGAACCGTGATTTTGCAAAAGCGTCTAAATGAATATTTCTTTTTATACTTAGTGTCACCTGCATTAGAATATGCATATTAATTCTTTTAAGAACGTTTTTAGAATTAAAAGTTATTCAAATTAGCATTTTTGGCTAAAAATAAAGTAAAAAAGGATATATTTTTACAACATTATCCTTTTATGTAAAATATTTCTGTAATAATATTTTGACTGTATATAAAAAAGTAATATGCCCAACATAGGAGGGACCAAGGGATAACCACGTAAGTCGAGATGTAATTTCGCATACAGTTATGTATAAATTATTTTTAGTTGGGGTCGGAGACGAAAGAAAATAATAACTTAGAGAAAAAAGAAATATTTAATAAAATCTTCGATAACACAATTACCAAATCAGATACCTTGTGCAAAGGTATCTGATGCAATAGATGGTAAGATGCAAGGTATAGATGCAAAGACACTTGTGCAACTTTGAATTATTGCGTAGTACTATCTTGGATCACCCGTCGACCTTTGACATCACAAGCGACCCCTTTCCCGCTACTAGCAGGATGCAACGAGATGCTAAAAAGAGGTGCCGGCCCCCTGATTCCCGAGCAGAGAGAGAGGGAGAACCAGGGAGAGATGTTTTGAGCCTTTAAGTGAGCGGTCGCCGAAAGGTAGCACTCCTCTCACAAACCACTGATTTCAACTCTAAATAATCTAATAATAAGTTTAATAACTTCAATGTATAATCTGTAAAACAAAGAAACATTTAAATTAATCAATATCACCCTGCCATTATTTATCTCACAATGAGCAAATTCTGTGCGAAGGTAATAAAATATTCATACAAACATGTCAAAAGATTTTAAAACTTTATTTTTGTACAACTGAATCTAAATGAATATTCAAGTAGTAAACTAAGTAGGGTGTAGATTTTCTACTTTGTTTCAATACGTCTCTCAGATCGAAATTTAAAAAGCGTTTAATTAATTCAAAAAATCTCACTTACAGAATCAATTAAACTTACACTAATTAGTTTGACTTTAAAATGATAGCTTTTTATTTCTCTATTCAGGTAACATCCATGTAATTTCAATCCTCCTGAATCTTGCCCACTGATGAGAAAAATCGAGTCAATTTTCGCCTATAGAGATCGCAATACGTCTTGAAACCAGAGCAATTACTCCAGAAGTTCCATAAATGATTGAAAATCCAGCTTTCTACAACAAACGAAGCCATAGGGCTCTCTTCTAATTAACAAACGATTCCGGATTCTCCATCCTCTCCCCTCCTCCCTCCCAAACTAATTTCACAATCTTAAAACCATTGTAATCCATATATGTCTGTCTGTATTATAGAACAACATATCTCCAAACACTTGGTCTTCGGGCAGAATTGAAATAATTGAAAACATTCCACAAGCACCAACTCCTCTCTAGACTTCCTTCCAGGTGATTCCAAACAAATTCAAGTTATTGAATGAGAGGATGCTGAAGATAGTATGGAACAAAATAACCAAACGAAATTAAAACTGCCCCCAAAATAACAATATTAAAAAAATTCTTAATCGAACTAATTTTCTCCAACTTGGAATAATTTGAAACTCATCCAGGCATGTCCCACATTCCACAATTCAAACTTCGTTCCTTAATTCCTCCCCCTTCCAGGCGTGAATAACAGTTTCCGGAAACTACCCCCAGAGGGCGCTTTGTTTCACGAAGTGTAAAATCTTCAATAACTAATGACTTATTCGTGCATTGTGGCTTGGATCGGTGTGAAATATGCTTTGGGGACTTATTCTTGTTACTAATTAACTGCTCCACACGCATGACAGACGTAGTGTTAATTAATAATGATTCTCTGTTTTGGCAATTAGTATCTTTCCCACAAAGGATATCCATCTTGGCATTCTAATGTTTGTAAATTTATCCCCCTCTCTTCCATGTCTTTTTTTCTTCTTTTTTTGGAGGGAGGAACGTAATTTTCAAACCTGTGAAAGAAAACGGGGGTGGAATTCGAATGAATTTTGTTCTTGTTTGGTTTTTCTCTCCGCCATCACAGTGGATGTGCATAATGTTGAGGGGGTAAAAAAGATGCATTTATATGTAAATTAACATTCGGGTTCTTTTGGTAGAAAGAAAGTGGGGTCAAAAATTGTGAAATCATGTTGCATAACACGCAGGGCTTTGTAAAAGAAATGTGAATCAATTTTGAGATTTTTTCACGTAATGAGAAAAACCAACCATTTGGAAAAACATCCACTTTGTCATTTTTTTTATTATTATTCTTTTCTTTTTCGGCTACTTTGCACGATTTTTCTAAAGAATGTGTTTTGATGTTTCTTGAATGGTCATCTGCAACAGCGAAAAAAGTGCATTTTAATGGTATTTACAACACAATTATTACAAAAAGAAGTTGCTGGTGAATTTCCTTCAAGGAATTTCAAGAAAGATGATGCAGCTATCGTGTTTGTATTGTGTAGTTGCTGAAAAAGTTTTGGGATGTTTTTCTGATGGAGGACTTCAAGAACTCGGCATCTCATTATAAAGATATATTCTTTTTTTTAATTTTGTAATTTCTGTATCCGATTTTTAGCAAGAATAAATATTTCTTAATTATAAAATTAGTTTCGTACCTTTGTGTTATACCGTCGACCAATTAAAACGTCGCCAAAAGTCGTGATATGCAGCCAGTTGTAGAAACTGTTCCAGTACACGTTTGAGCACAGTAATAAAAATACGACAGAATTTCACGACATTTTTTGATTTGGTAACCTTTTTCTTCTGATGAAAATGGTCGAAGGTATATTACGGAAGTACCAATAATTTCTGAACTGCAGTAACTGGCAGAAACAGCTAATTTTTAAAAGTTATGAAAAATATAAAAGTTGCTTTCAAAAGCGATTATTTTGTCATATCTTACTATAACAGCAAAATGGTAATTTTGTTTTCTCCTTTTTCAAATTTGTGTTTGTGTGTATATGAAGTATATTCCATGCTAAAAATCGATTTCAACGTGTTACATTTTGCATAAATTTGCATTGTTTTCTAATGCATATCACAAATATCCGGATTTTTTTTTTACTGATTGGATATTTCTAATAAAAAACAACGTAAGTGAAATGAAGAAAATCTAATTAAAGAAAAGGGAAAATTGAATATTAATTTTAAAAATTGGCTTCAAAACTAAAAAAAAGTAAATATTTTCATTTTTGTAAAATATTTATTTTTATGTTTTCAGAAAAAATGAATTTCGTTCAAGATACGTAAGCTCGAACAAACTTGGCAAACTTAAAATTTTTTTGTGATATTCACCAGAGAGGATCACATAATACAACATTTTGTGTAAATGTTTTCTACGGAAATATTTATTATAATTGGTACTTACGTATTTTTGCAACCTATTGGCGACATTATGTGAAACGAAGCACATGGATGCCAACTCAGCACGTACGACCAACACTTCGAGGTGCTGGTACGACACATAGGAAATCGGGGCAGCCAACTCAGTGAGTTATTAATAGAGTTGGCGATGTTGCGATAAGTGCCCTTTAATTTTGTCGTTGGTTATATAAATGTTTATTAAGTGGTTAACAATCTAGTACTACTAATTATAAAAAAATATTACCTTTACATTATTACGCAAGCTAAATTAAGAAGCAATTGAAATATCTTAAAATAAAAAAGGCTTTTGTATTCAATTATTAAGTGTCACAAAAACAATTAATGTGTGTATTTATCTTACTATTTTACTCTTTTCACATAACTTTAAGTGCCAATCATTTTTATTGAAGAAATTATGTGATAAGTACCTGCAGAATTATACATTTATGACTATTTTTAAAAGATGCTGAATACGCCGAAGAATGACATTTGTTTTCGAAGTATAATTAGCGAACACTTGAGAAAAAAATTGGAATTTGGCAAAAAAATGATTCATATCTAAAGATACGTAACTTATACAAGTTTCATTATAAGATCTCAGATTAATTTAATACAATTGACTCGTTTATATATATTAACATTTCGAGGAAAAGTTTCGAAATAACGTTACTTAAATTTTAAAAATTCAGTACAAATAACAGAAAGCTAAAAATGTCAGTGAAACAAATTTAAAAAAAAATTGCGTGTGGGCTTTTTTTTTAATTTCTATTTATTTTCGACAATGCATCATGTGATTAAAGAAAAGATCCTGCTTAAAAATAAAAACGTCCGATTAAGTTAGAAATAATTACAAAAAATTTAAGAACCTTAGCAAATTTGCAAAGATTCCATACATTAAAACCGTAACGAATTCTTAAAAAAATAATAAGTAAATAGTATTAAATGAAAGATTCTTTTTTTAAAAAAAATAATAAAATAACTATACATTTTTATTTTTATAAATTGCATCATTAAAATAATTTAGGACGAGATATTTATAAATCAATTCAATTCGATAGTTTAAAATATGTCATTTATGCTTGTTTTTATTACTACAAACTTTAAATAAAAAGAAAAGCTACAAATATTTTTTTTTAATTTTTAAATCTGTACTACGTCAGACAAAATAATAATAATAAACTGTTTTCAGAGTAGATCTTTAAAAGAAAAAAGAAATGTCTATGAATTAAAAAACAAAATACATGGTTAATTTCTTATTGATCCTCTCAAACAAGAATCACAATCTGTTATTCAATAACCAAAAAAAAAAAAAAATGCTCAAAAAAATCCTCCACAACTCGATGAGTTGAGTACACACAGTGCTTACGAAATCAGTAGTAAAATATCGTTTGTTTCGGTATAAAAACAAAAGGAACGGCCATTGAATCGTTTGGTATTTTAGTCACGTCATAAGAGGGTCAGCAGCAGCTTTCACCTGATGTATGTGCATTCCAATTATAACAGACGTGACTTATTATCTGCAGACGATTCAAAGTGGATTTTTTTCCCTTCCTCTCCTTTCTACGGGATTCAAACATGCTGCCTAATTGGAAAATAAAAAACTGGCGAAAAAAGTAACGCCAAAAACGACTGGAAGTAAAAAAATGAAATACTCTGTAATGTTTAATTCTCGATCAAAAAGAGCACGATTACGGTTATGATTGTACATTTCTTTCTTGTACTCCTCCCATTATTATTTTGATTTTTTTTTTCGTTTACCTTAGAGACGTGTTGCCATACTCAGTCATAATTAAAGCCAAACGATTCTGTGCATTCTTCTAAAATCTCGGTCTGTTGTGTAATGGTGCTCTTTATTATTATTTTTTAACCGCGTGATTAAAGCGGAATTATTTTTCTTTTGTTTCTTCTTTTTTACGTGGAAGGCAGGGGGAAAGCAAAAACATAAATGGAAAACTCGCAGAATTTCATTAACTTATTACATATATATATATAACGCTAATTACAAATTATGTTATTCGTTTCTTTGATGTGTTTTTTTCGTGCTCGCTTTTGAATACGTAACAAGAATATTGTGTAAATAGAATAAAGCATTGAGAATGCAAATTTCTAGCGCACTTTGTAAACAAACAAATAACATTAAAGAGTGAGGGGAAGGCAAGATGGGGGCCTGTGTGGGGAGAAATGTTTTCTGAAAAGAATGAGCGTTTGTGAAGGTAGCTTTTCTGTTAAAATTAAAAAAAAAAACATAAATAAAAAAAATGCAAAAAAAGTGTTGTTTGAAAAGCATACGAAACGAATAATTAATTAATAAAAAAGAAAAGAAAAGAAAGAACTACAAATTCTTGGGCCACAAGTAAAGAATATTTAAAAAAGAAAAGAAAATGTTTGTGTGAACAATATCCTAGTTATGAATCTTGCTGGCAATTTTTTTTCTTTTCTTTTTATTTAAAAATCTGAGCTGTTTTGAAAACTAAGTGATTGTTAATGTTCTGGTAACAAGAATGTTTTGGGCAGAAAAAAATAACACAATAGATGATTCTAACAAAGCATTTTTTTTTCAGAGGTTGAAAATTTCTTGAATAGTTTTGTAATACAAAAGAAATAAGAATAATAATAATCCTTAACAGTAATATTTTTTTCTTTGAAAAGAAAAACGAATTACAGAATGACAATCATAAATTGTTTATTACTATTCAACTTCTCATTCTGAGTTCATTTATGGAGCCATTTTTTTTTCATTTCATTTTCCATTAAATTATTAACTGATGTTTAAATTTTAAAACATTGATTGCATTGTTTTAAAGAATAAAACGTTTTTTCATACTGATTTTAAATTTAAAAGCACATTTGCTGCAAAATAATAAAGAGTCGTATTTTGCATTCTTCAGTTTTTCAAAACATTTAAGTTCTTTTTGCTTAGTCAAAAACTCATTCACTCATTTATAAAATCCCTCAAAATAAAACATCAGTTTTCAGGCATTATTAATTAAACAAGTTAATGTTAATCCGAAAGCAATTTCAATTAAGTAAATATACGTATATCTTCAAAATTTGAATTGTTTGGATTAATTAATAATTCTTAATGTTGGTGTCATTATTGTTTAGTTCATTTCAAAATGGAATTATGTTTTATTGAATCTATATTAATTACATGTGATCAATTTACAGTAAGATTTGTAGTTTTACCTCAAATTTAGAAACCACATTAAGTATCCATTAAGTCAAAGGATTTAGGAAGAAAATTTCAATGTTGTCTATGGCCCAGTCACAGTCGTCCTGTCAAAAAAATACCTGTCTTTTGGATCAAATAATAAGGGTTGTTACTCTTAAACTCAAATTGAGCTTCAAAATCCTAACGTAGCATCATCTATGGTATGTTGCCAAATGTAAATCAATCCGTGTATAAGCCAAGAGTGCTTTTTTTCTTAAGAAATTTAGCCTAAATTCGAAACACGTATATAAGCCAAAATGAAATGAATAAATAAAAAAAAAAAAAATTACTGTTATTTTCAATTATGTTGCCATGAGGATGAAAATGTTATTAAATTAGTGGAATATTTCTCAATCAAATTTCTGTAAAGTAAAACGCCAGACGAGAATGATTAAAGTTTTATATCTGATAGCCTCATCTGAAGCTATCACATTTTCCCAACATTCGTTTCTTCTTGTACACTAAATGTGCTGATTATACTTTCTGCGTTTTTTTTTATATTTATTTGTAAATTTTTATACACCACATGATTGTTGATCTATGAAATCATGTTGCATGGTGGTCATATGCATTCCTGCATTCCAATGAGCGAATGGGAATTTTACGAACTGTTCAAACACTCGGAATCAGACACTATACTTTGAGGAATTTATGTGATATTTTTATTTTACTTTTAGAATAAGAGTCCCATTTGAAACACCCAAAGAATTAAAGGATTAAAATTGCTTGAACGCAGCTGCTAAGGGAATTTATTTTCCGACGTAAGCGGATCCGTTCATAGGCCGACCTCGTAACTTTAACTTTAAAATTTTTTCAAAACATTCTCGGCTTACACACTTACATATGTGGTAATAGTTTAAGCGTTGTTTTCGTCACATGTCCAAGTTTAAAATTTACAAACTATTTACTAGGCTTCGTACAAATCCAAAAAATTCGCTATTAATTTCAACCAACCATACAAACACAAATTAAACCGAAAAAATTACCTAGCTTTAAGAAAGTCCTAAATATATGAACCTGAAAACCTAAAAACAAGCATTTAATGCTTATCCAACGATACCGTGAAAAAAAAAGTGTGTGTGCTCATGACCACATGATAGAAGTGATAACTTCAAATTTTGTAATGTTATTTTTCAGGGATTAGTTCGGTGAATAAAAAACAAGGGGATATTAGCATTGTTCTATAAAATTATTTATTCATATGTCTATACTCATAAAGTAATATTTTTGTGCGGAATATGCAATCATATTTGTGATTAAGTTGTATTCTAAAAAGGAAACAATAGTTTATGGTAGGTGAAATAGGTTATGAATACTTTAGATACAAATTTATTTATTTTTTGAAATATCTGTTAAAAAAACTCTGTCAAGCGTTGTCCGTACTTCCTCGTGCTTTCATTTGAATTATTTGACATAATTAAATTGAATTTTGATTTAAAAAATCAACTAAAGGTTTTGATTTGTCTTTTGAAAAATCTACTTCAAAATTCCCACCTAAAATCATACGTAATATGTTCAGAAGACCCGATCCGGCTTTGTGAGTTTTGATTGTAATTTAACAATATTCAATTCTATCAATGAATTAATTTAAGCAAAGAGATAGTAAAACAGGTAGTTGATTGGAAAGAGATTAATCTAGGTCAAAACCTTTAAAAAACGATTTATTCAGAAGATTTATATCACATAATCTCTAGTTTATACTAGCTCTTTTGTCATTGTATGGCAGTTTTGTACAAATATATCCTATGCTGCTGCAAGGTAAGTCTTCTTAACTTTTTTTTTGTTTTCTTGTATTTAAATTATTTAATGTAACTTTTCTTAATACCTGTATCCTACTTATTCTTTTCATTTTAAATTTTTAATTGTTTTAAATTTCTTTTTAGACTCAAAGTATATTTAAGTAATGTGATTTTTCGAACTATTTGTTCATTGTTATTCTGATTCGCTTACAAAAATAGATTTTTATTCTTAAATTCACTACAATATTGATAATGATAATTGTACCATTTACTTAGTTCTATAAAAATTTGTCCTTTTTCTACGTTTTCTTTAATTTTATTACAGGATTTCTCTCTCTCTAAGCCTATTTTTTAAAAAAAATATTACATGTTTCATTTTCATGCTTCAACTAGGATTAGAAAGAGTCCCACATTCATTTTTGTAGAAAGAGGTGGCGGAGGAGGGAGACCCACTTAGTTCGAAACTATATAGAAACTTTACTTTTACGGCACATTGGTAGGGGGACAAACTTTTGCATTTCAGAGTGGTGGGGGAGGGGGAAACGTCCTTCCTTTTCTTTTTAGCGGTGAGTATGTCGTGGACGACCTTGTACGAGCAGGATTTCCGACTCGAGACAAAAAACCGCCAAAGGAGCGTTACATACCCAAGCGTGACGTTCATTCAAGTTCACTCTCCAGCAAAACGCGCCAATAGAAGTTATCACTTAAACAAAATCCCCTTGGTTGAAAGTGAAACGACTTCGACACCAACATTTGAATTCTTTTCTAAAGATCGCTTTTGATTTTCAAGAAGCCGCAATCTCACCTCCAACACTTCTCTAGCCTTAACTAGTTTTGAGTCACTCTCTCAATCGAACCGCAAGTTAAGTCATAGTCCGATCGAACCTTAGAGAGGCTTAGAAAAATTTCTTCCGTACATCATTTAAATATCAGCCACTTTTAATAATGATGAATTTTGAGGTACTAAATAATTCATACTTAATATAAAATTTCTTTACACTCATAAAACAAAGGAATAAAAAAAGAATTTCAATTTCCGTAAGTTATTGTTACTGTACAAGTCTCGATTTTCTAACCACTTTACTTTTACGAAAAAGCAACAATATGTGAATAATGGTTAATCGCAGAGCGCCCCCTACATTTTCAACTGACAAAGCGCTTTCGTAAATTGTGTTTTATTGTTGTATCTTTTTCTTTAGTATACCTAAGGAACATTCAAACTCCCACGCGAAATTTAACGGAGAGAAGCTATTTTCTCTGTCGAAATAAGGTTTTTGTACCCTAAGTGAAAGCTATCCCATTCTTTCATGGACGGGAGTTTAAATTGCTTAAAGGTTTCATTTTAAGGGTAAAAGAAAGTTAAAATTATTAATTCATGGCGTTTTGTGTCAGGATACCAAACTGACTTTTAACGGAGTTTGGGGATCTCTCTCTTGTTCTATCTTTCATATAAATTCTTCTCGTATCTTCTATTATTAAAGAGGAAAAATTTTCTTATATTATGCAGAGGAGAGTTTTTTTAGCGGATGAATCGCTAGGTTAAATTGAGTTGCCAGAAATATTTAATGGGTTGTAAAATACTTCAAAATAACAAAATATTACTTTTATAGATGTTTTATTATGTATATTCATGATTTTCTTATGTGAAGCTTGAATTTTGTTTTAATGGTGTTCAATATTTGATTAGAGTAAAAGTCGAAATACGTTGGCCATAAAAAACTACAAGGCAGAGAGTAAATACGCTGCAGCATCCGTATATTGTAGTGCTTCTTTCTCTCTCTCTTTTTAAATATTTGCGATCCAATATTCAACAATAATTTTCGTCGCCCCCTCCTTCACAATAGCAATACATTGAATTCAATAATACTAAAGCTATAATACGACTTTTACCTCTCAACCCTGCACTGCTCACTCAGGGTATGTCATACCCACCGTCTAGCTTTTTTCAAAGCCCCTTCTAAACCTTTTTTGGAAAATGGATATTTTCTCGTATAGCTGACTTTAACCCTTTATCTACCGCATTATGATTTACTGCAGTTTTTTTCATGCAATAATTTTTTTGGATCACTACATTGAAAATTAAGGGATATGCATAAACAAAATTCTCAACTTTGGGAAATTTAATCCGTTAGAGTTAAATAATTAATTAAAGATATTCCACTGGAAATTTAATTATATACACTGTTCACTTAAAATAAGAGTTATATAAATATATAAAGAGTTAAATCGTTTTCTAAGGAGGCCCTCATTAACATACAAAAAACTTTGACACTTACTATTTTTTCGGGACAAAAAGGATAATCTTTGCAATCCGCTGAAAACGCAATTTCTGCTATAAAACTATTCGCCTTCCCCGCTAATATACTCATCATAGAACCCGTGTTCCATATGTCTTGAAAGAGTGGATTTTAAAGAATATTCCTGCTAAGAATTGTCAGAATATTCGTAAAATTAGTTATTTTATGTAATTTTAAAGTGAATTGTACTTATAAGTACCGTCGGTAGATAAAAGGTTAAGGTCATATTCTTTGAAGGGCCTTAGCTTGCAGGTGAATTCTAAATATATATTTTTGGATATCGCCTCTTCGAGTATGTCATACCCTGCGCGTGAATCGCCGTCACAGTTCTGAATGAATGAGCATGTTTTAAATCTTTCTTATGCTATGGTGTATTATTGTAATTATGATGAAGAAATGTGATACTTAAGTAATTTAATAGATACAGTATTTAACAAATGTGTGTGTGTGTGTAGTACAACAGTATATTCGGATGAAAAAATTTTGTTCGTGATTATGATGAGGAAGAATCAAATGATGAAGAGTAGAACAGCAAGTAGGATTCCTCCACTGAAATCGATCCAGATTTAGAAGGAGACACTGTTGAAACTCAATGCTTTATATGTAGGGACACAAAAAACATTTGGGAAGAACGTAATTTTAATGGAAACAATTGGTACACATTTATCCACTTTCATATGAATTTTTTTTAAAAAAAAACTATTGTTGGAACAGTAAGAGAAAATAAAAAAAATTCCAAATTTTTTTTAATTTAAGAAATACAGAAGTTTACTCCTATATGTTTAGTTTTAAAAAGATACAGATTAAAAAAAATTAAGATCCAGTGAAAACATCGCACTCACTCACAACGAGATTTAAAGGGTGTACTCGTATAAACAATGTACTGAATTCCCCTATAAAAAGAACGGAAAATATACATTTATGTGTGAAAAATTTAGTACACATATTGTGTATTCCCTACTTTTCTTCCCTTTTAACTTTTGCATACAAATTATAGGAAAAAAAACAGAATGTAAACAACCCTTGGGTATGAGATACCCTGTGCGAGAACTTTCGGTCGTTTTTTTAGCGGGAGTGATGCTGGGTTAAGTGCCACTAACGTTTATAAATGTCTCACTCAGCCGAAACATTAATCGCCCATGATGTATATATCTGGAAAAGGACTACAAATTTTACAAAATATAGACTTACGAAGAGTGCAATTTTTCAACAAGACAAGGTATAAAAAAAATTATTAGCGTGATACGAGGAATTTTGCGGGAGAAAAAAAATCTTTCAGCCACAACACCAGTGCTTCTCAAACTTTCAATATTTGCGACCCAATATTCAATCATTATTTTCATCGCGCCCCCTCCATACAATAACAATGTAATGAATTAAATAATACTATACTTAGAAGCTAAACCTACAGTACGACTTAAACTTCTAAGTGCCACCAGCGTATATAAACGTCTCGCTCAGCCAGCGTGTTAATTGTCCCGGACGTATATATACGTCTTTACGTATATATACGTCTTACGTCTTATCTTTTCCGTGTGCACTGCCATCCATAAAGTTATTCTGAAGGCTTTGGAATGCAATAAAAAGACATTGACAGTGTTTGGAAGGATTTACTTATTTCGAAGAATTTGCTTCGTTATTCCTTTTCTGCCTCCTCCCCCCAATTCACCAGATGCGCTCATGTACATGTTAATCAGCGGCATTGAGGAGCAAATGGCGTAACTCTCAAGGGATTAATTATTAAATTATTAATTATTTAAGGGATTAATTATAAAAGCAGTATAAATTATCAAGATAAGTGTTAGTTTTTGTTTTTAATTTTATATATGACAACCCTATGGGGACACTGGTAACTATTAAACTTCTTCTTAACTTAGTATTGTTAAATTAATTATGAAATTCATTTAGCAGTACTGATATGTTTATATAAATGTATTATATTACTGTAAATGTGTATTTTATTTTTTTATTTTCTTGCTTTAAGTAAATTAATAGTTTTTTAATTAGTCCTTTGTTTTCGACTTTTCAATATGCTCGTGCCCCCCTTGCAGGGTTATCACGCCCCCTAGGGGGCGCACCTCACAGTTTGAGAAACGCTGCGCTACACTACTTGATAGATTTAATAAAACCGTCTACATCAAAATTACTTTGGTTTGAAATTTTGTATTTGTGGTATCTTAGATTCTATTAAGCATTTTTTTTCTAAATTATTATTTTCTTTCGACTCAGCTCAAGCCTAAAAATAATTTTAACGTATTTATATGCGAAATTATACCCCGACTTACGCGGTTATCATTCAGCCCCACCTAAAGGTATAAGTTCGGGGCAGTGGCACACACAATGATGGGGGGAATCCTCGGGTCTGGACTCCCCCCAAAACCCTTGATTTTTTTTTCGATTGACCATAATCCTATGTACATAGTAAGTAAAATTTAATTATTTGTTATTAATTATTAATCAATGCTAATTATTTATTCAATAATTAATTTTTTATTGCTTTTTGTTCCCAAAAATCGTCAGAATCGAAAGGAGCATGATACAAGAATGGTGGACTTTCGACCCTGGACCCTCCCCTTGAAAAATTCTTCTGTGCCCTACTGGTTCGGAGTGTTACCGTATTCTACTTTGACAAAAATTAAATTGTTTGTAGATTCTCCCACTAATTTTTTTTTTTACTGCTATCATTGGTAATTTTTATCGATTTGCCATTTTTTTAAAAAAATTCTCAATCGTGATGTAAAATATTAGACCTCAAAAAATTTTCAATCTGAATTTTTGATAAATTCCTCTTATTTTATCTTTTAAAAATGTATTATCCAGAGTTATCCTCTGCTTTTAAATTCATCCTATATCCGAAACGCAACAAATCAAGATTTCACCTTTCCAAAGTTTGATTCCTTCAAGCATAAAAAACATACTCTTCCCTAACAGAAAAGCAAACTAATTATTCTCATACCAAAACTCAATCCATGGCGTTAGAAAGCAAAAGCTTTACGCATTTGATGTAGGTTCCCAGAGTATAATGAATAATAAACCTCATCTCTACTGCCTCATGACATATATGTATGCAGACATATATACTACATCATCTATGACTGCAGTTCCGTGTTGTCGCACAAGCATTGATTTCAGAGTAGGTACCTTAGCCTCCATGACAGTTCTGGAACGTTGAAAAGCTAATTAGCCCCCGGTTTGGCTTTTGGCATATTGAAAATGATTTTGTGTCGGAATTTGTACATTACAGAGAATTTTGTATTTGGATAGGGAATTCGGAAAAATATTTGTATGGTTTTGTATGGGAAATATGTTATGGGATCGAAAGTTAGAAATATGTAAAATCTTGATTTAGTTTGTGTTTTGATAAATAGAATGATTATATATGTCCGAACTTTTGAAATATTAGTTCGATGCATATTATATTCTAGATTTGTATAATTGAATTTCGGATTGTGTGTTCTTTGTGATTTGAATCAGGTTTGTGTCTAAGTTAGGATTTCAATTATTATACACCTTACTGTTATACTTGCCCTTTTCGTTGGGTATTTCATGGCGTTGTTTGACTATATACCAGCGTTTCTCATACTGTAGGTTGAGCCCCTCTAAGGATGGTGGCAACGCTGGGTGCAGGGCGCAAACATATCAAAAATTAAAAATTAGTTAAAAAAATTATTAATTTACTAAAGGAAGCAAAACAAAATGCATTCTGGCATAATAAAAAATAAAATACTCATTTACAGTGATGTAATACACTTATAAATGTATCAGTACTGCACAATGTATTTGATAATTAACTAAGCAATACTAAGTTAAGAGCAAGTTTACTAATTACCAGTGACTGTGCATGTTATTGTGTCATATGTAATATTATATACAAAATTTAATACTTGTCTTGATAATTTGGACGGTTTGTAATAAAAGTCGCATTGTAGATTTAGCGTCAAAGTATATTATTATTGAATTCAATACATTGTAGGGGGACGATGAAAATTATGATTGAAAATTGGTTCGCAAATTTTGAAAGTTTGAGAAGCACTGGGTTATGTAGTGATGTATAATTTACAGTGTAATATTACATTATACATTTTTTGTTACTTTGTTGCTTAATTAAACTATGCTATTATATTCAAAGTAAAAACTTATTGCGCATATTTAAAAAAGCAAAAAAACAATATACTACAAATAAAACACACATATTAGAAGTATCCAAGAATGTTAAACTTCGCGCAATGCTTATGGCGTCGCACAAAATATTACTACAAAAATGAGGTCATCACCCCAAAAAGTTTAAGAACCCCTGCTATGCACTGTTTTTTAAAAGTTATTGAAATCCAAATCCTAGCATTGAATATCTATTGTATTAAAAATACTCTTATAGCTTTAGATTCTTGATTTAAAAATGACAGGAATTGAAATGGCAATACGCAATTACAACTATCTTTTAATTCCCATAAATTCCCCTCCCCCCCATATTTCCGCAAAATTAATTTTTAGCTGATAGATCTCTATTTAAAAATAAAAATAAAAAAAAAACCAGAAACATGTTTGCGATATTTCAAATCTGTGTGTTTCAAAGTTTAAAACCGGAACATTTTACCCATAACACCTTTATTAACTCCTCGCATTGCCCCTTCGAAGTCGATTTCCACAAAAAAAAATATTCTTAGTGGGTCTCTAATCGACAACAACTACAAAAAAAAACTTACTTGTCAAATTTTAAAGTGTAATAGTTGAAAAAAGGGGATTTTTTTTTACGTAAAATGCGCCCGTAAGCCCCTTCCCACCCCTTTTGAAGTTGATTTTCACAACATCCGTTCATAGAGGATCAAAAGAAACAACAAAAGAAAATCGGTTAGTGAAATTGAAATCTGTATGTCTCTAAGTCTAATAATTTCAGAGATCTCGAGATGAGTCAATGAGTGAGTCACTTTTCTCCTAAATTCATACATAGATTTCCTCAAATTCCCATATTCCTTTTGAAATATATGTGTTTCGTTTTAAATCTGCTTGAATTCAAACTAAATGAATCGAGCTTTTAAATAATCTTTTAGTGCTTTTCATTGTATCATTATTTTTTCCCCTTTTCTGCAAGAGTTATTAAGTTATTATTATTTTTATTGATTAAAACAAAGAATTCGAAAGCAATGGGGAGAAAATGGAACAAATTTAAAATTTGGAAAAAAAAAAATTGTATTTGAAAAACAGTCTGACCTTAAAATAACGAAGTCACTAAATCCCGAAAAAAAAGTTTGTTGCATTGAAAATTCGCCGTATAGAGATTCATCCTTCAATTTTCTTTAAAAACCACATAAAAAAAATTTAAAATTCACTATGCATTCAAAAAAAGTAATTATTCACACCTTTTTGTAAATTAGTATATATTTATTTTATCTATCTTACCTATAAAAAAAAAAAAAAAACTACAAGGAAAGTTTCTTGATGCCTTTATTCCCTTCCTGACATTTTTTAATGCTCAAGCCTTTACGTTTTGATGTTTTCGAGCTACAAGAAACGAAGTTACCAGTCCGACTGTTCAACACTATAAATGAACTGAGACTAGTTCAAGGAACACGGAGCAACTCCCCTCAGTATGAAACGGGATATCTAAGATGTTTCCATTGATCTGGATAATGGGGTTACAGGTTGCTCTTCTTGGATGAAACATCCAGAATTCTACTGCTCTCGGCGAGTTAGGCATCTAATAAAACCAGTTCAAGATTTATGACCATCATAAAATGTGTTAAAAGAGAATAACTTGAAAAAACAAAAAATACTTTAAAAACAGGGAGGAAAAAAATTGAATCACAGGATAAAAAGTTCGTTATATAGAAAATGCACTTCGCTATTGGGAGGTTATATTACGAAGAAACTCGTGAAATGTTCTTGGTTCAAGGAAAAAGTTCGCTACAAAGAAAAATTCGTAATATAGAGATTCGTTAAATGTAGGTTCGACTGTATTTTCCTATTGTAGGGTGCAATTATTTATGGAAAGAGTATTGAACATGCGAAAACCTGTCTGTTTTTTTAAAAAAAATTATCCTTTTTTTTTAATTACTATTATTGATTTTTCTTGCAGTTATACTTAGCATTTTGAAATTTGCACTTCCCAATTCTGAAAAGGATTTCCTGGATTTTTCATTAAAAAAATGCGATAATTATCATGCAGAGAATTCTAGATCTTCCATTAAAGTATTTCTAAATTTCCAATAAAAAATTTCTAAACTTTTCTCAGATTTTCTGTTAAAACATTTTCTAGATTTTTTTTTCTTTGTGTATTTTTACGTTTTTAAAATTTTCTAGACTTTCATGAATTTGGTACTTTTCCTTAAATATCACTAGAATTCTATTTGTCTTAATATATTTCCGTATTCCATTTCTTGCTAAACTCGTACATCATGAATAATTCTAAATTACTTTTTTGTACAAGCTTCATATCACTTTTTATATTAAACTGTTATTTGAGATATGGTTTTAGTGCGTGGGGAGGATGGAGGAATGGAATATGTTTTGCAAAATTCCTTAAATTGAGAATCGTTATACAAAATATTTGATGTAGAGCTCGATTTTGTAATATTTAAACATATTAAAAACTAACTTCAAAGAAATGTTTGGAATAAAATAAACAAACAAAACTCGATGGATATTGAAGTGCTGTATGCATATTTAATTTAATGATAAGGTTCTGAATCGACAGACTTAAAAAGATTACAAATATTCATGTTAAGAAAGTCCACCAATAAAAGTAAATTATGTAGCCTTACAAATAACACTCAACACGATAATATTATTTTTATACTTAACCATATGGAGCTACAAACTTAGAGAGAAATAGTTTGAACTTTTCAATAAAGTTAATAAGAATATTAACTAGTTCTGACATAAAAATTCAATTTTATTTTTTTATTCGGATCCATATTTGTAGTAATTTGAATATTTTCTGTTACATAGTCAGTGTATTAAGCATTTTATATCGTGCAAGAATTTTGTGTCGAAAACCTTTTAATTGTACTGTAAATTCATGGATCATTTTTATCTTTAGTAATTTTTTTCCATTTCACATCGAATTCGTGGTCACAGTAGCCTGGTGGTCATGGCCATGAGCTCCTATGTGGAGTACCATCTGTCCTAGGGTATCTGATTAGGGTCGTTATAAATAAGGATAAGGATTAAGGGACGTTTTAGATAATCAATGCAATTTTTAAAATATAAGACTTACATTCTTGAAATTTTATATAAGCGTGTTCCTTTCGTAGAGTAGTGATCCTCTACCAAAAAGGTTTTGCAAAAATAGACCCCCAAGGGGCTTGCAAGGGGTTAAGTGCCAATATAGATAAATATTCAAGTTTTTTAACTATTAAGCTTACAAAATTTAAATCGGCTGGTATATTCCTTTCAAGTAGTAGAGAATCGCTACAAAGGAGACTTTTACGAAAATTTACCCTCTTGGGGGTTGCGAGGGGTTCAAGGGATTTCTTTGATAAAAAAGAATCCCGTTTTCGCAATATTAAACCTAGACTTGAGATTTAGTTCGTATGTTTATTTCGTAGAGTTGAAATTTGCTAAGAAAGGGTGTTCTGCAAAAATTGTCATCCGAGGTGGTAGCTAGGGCGTTTTATGTATATATTATATAAGTATTATTATATAAATTCCCTTTTATGAATAACTAAACCTATAAACTTGAAATTAAAAAAAAACATAAAATTTTGCTGAGCAGAGATCAGATAAGAAGGGGGTTTTCAAAAGTCGACCCACATGAATGTTACGGAGGCGTTACAGATTAAAAAAGAAATGAAAAAAAAAAAGAATCCCTTTATTCAACTGTTAGGTGTACAGGTTTCAAATTTGACAAATAGGATCTTTTGTTGAGTAGAGATATGCTAAAAAGGCCTTTTTTTGTTTGATTTGAAATTCACTTAAGGTTCGGAACCTTGATTTTGCAAAAGCGCATAAATGGATAATATTTATATTTAGTGTCACTTATATTAGAAAACGTGTATAAAATTGTTTTAAGAATATTATTACAATAAAAAATTATTTAAGTACAATATTTTGACAAAAAAGTGAGCATAGAATGGATAATTTTCAAAAAATTCTCCTTTTATGAAAAATGTATCTATTATAATAATATTTTACCTGTATATAGCTTAGACCTCTGTACAGAGGCTCAACTAGACTTTTTAAAATATACAACTTAGAAGTGGATTTATCCATATTTTACTACAACAGAGGGGAGAAATTTTAAGAAAAAAAAACGCCGATAATTGTTTCAAATGGTGGTAACTCTGAAGAAAATGAGAATTTTTCAAAAACCCTACTTCGGGCTCTCTGGAGAAGTCTTTACTTTATATAAAAAAATATTATTATTGTAGAAGCATTTTTTAAAAAGGAGAACGTTAGAAAAAAGGTTATTCTAAGCTAATTTTTTGCCAAAATATTGTATTTAAATATTTTTTTTTGTCATAATGTCCTTAAAACAATTTTATACGTGTGTTCTCTAATCTAAGTGACACTAAATATCATGCAAATTATCCAATTATGCGCTTTTTTAAAATCACGGTTCCGATCGTAGTCGGATACCTTAAATTGAACACATCAAAACATTCTCATTTTTCATTCAATCTTTATTGTTTTATTTTTCCATTCATTCGTGCGTAGGAAAGGGGTGTATACCAGCTAGTTTATTATATATTTGAAGCTAGGGACATCTTAAGTCATGGGCCAACTGGGCCTGGGTCCAGGGCCTCGGTCACATTGGGGGCCTCGTCTCGTTCTTGACTTAGCCTTAATAAGATCGTGATTTCAGTAATTTCAATGATCAAATGATTTTTCCTGTTGTATTCCCCCAAAAAAAAATTGGAAATTTCGGAAGATACATTAATTGGCTACATATGATGATTATCAATCATGTATATAGGCGGCTAGACCTACCATCATATACCGTCATTATTCATTTACTCTAAAGACGAAAGTCGGTTCAGCTGATTTGTGCAATTGTGAGCCATGTTCATTTATTTGTTTCGGGTTATTGTTTGTTTGAGTATTTGACAATGTACGCTATGTACTGTCTAATTTTAAGAGTCTTAGGTGGAACCTATATTTGTGTAGGGGACCAGTGCATACTTTTGCGTAGGTTTCCAAGGCCTCAAGAAGTCTTAAGACGTCCCTGTTTGAAGCCTAATTCGTTGCATCGAAGCATACATATAGTATTACTTATGCACACACATTGAAAAGGTTATATATTCCGAAGCATTCCACGAATATAAAAGACCATCAAAATCACGTGGGAACCAATTCAAATACGAATAGATAGAAATCTGGTACGAAAATAATAATAAAATTTTTATTATTGTATTTCTCTTTTTTTTTCCATAGCATTATTCAATGCAGTATGAAAATTTCTCAAGTGGAAACTATCCCTTCCACTTGACTTTTTGACCGAAAGGGTCTTTGGTTTTGAAGAAAAGCATTATTTTTTCCCTCTTTGTAAAAAGAGAAATATCTTATATCCTGACGATCGGTAACAATAACAACATCTCTTTTCCCTGTACTTCCCCTCTCTTTTTTTCTGATTACCTACGAGTACTCTTCCGTTATCAGTATCAACAATGGTGGACCGCAAGAAAGAACTCTGATTTCCGATTTTTGCACAGTACGAACAATTATTTTCTTTCTTTGGGTTAAAGAGTCAAAGGCGGTTCTAATCCGGATTTTCTCTCCCTTTTTCTTTTTTTTCTCCCGAAAACCTCATCATGGGTGGAATGGAAAAAGTCGGTAGAAAATAATAATAATAAAAAGCACTTGGGCTTGACTCAGTGAAGTGTGTAAGTTTTCTACTCTCCCTTTTTTGCTTGTTTGGTTTGTGATGTAGAGTAGGCTAGTTAGGGTTGCCGAGGGTGGTGAGTTGGTCGGATTTTGCTCGCCAAATAGAATGGGTGGACTGGTCAGAGGCACTATTTGTTATTAATTGATTTATCTGGGCCAGTGCCCTAGACTTCCATATTAGTATTATGGATGAACTTCGCTACTTTACAGCAGTGATTCTCAAATTACAGTAAAATGCGTTTAACGCATTGTTTCTCAAACTTTCTATGCTCGCAACCCAATTTTCATCATGATTTTATTGCGCCCCCCCCTTCCATACAATACAAATATATAGAATGTAACAATAATGTACATCAATGATATGTATGTAACAATATATAGAATGTAAAAATAATATGCAATAATGTAAAATAATGCATCATAACAATAATGTATAGAATGTAACAATGATGTACTATAGAATGTAACTATAATGTACCGTGTTTAAGGTATCCGACTACGTTCGGAACCATGATTTTAAAAAAGCACATAAACGGATAATTTTCATGATATTTAGTGTCACTCAGATTAGAATACATGCATAAAATTGTTTTAAGGAAATTTTGACAAAAAAAAATTATTTAAAGGTAATATTTTGGCAAAAAAATTAACTTAAAATAATCTTTTTTCCAAATGTTCTCATTTTGTTAAAAAGGGTTCGATTACAATAATATTTTACCTGTATATAGCTCAGAGCTCTCTACAGATGCTCAACTACAATTTTTGAAAAATTCACATTATTTTCAGAGTTACCACCATTTGAAATAATTAGTGGGATTTTTCTCTTAAAATTGCTCCCCTCTGTTGTAAAATATTAATAAAACCAATTCTAAGTTATATATTTCAAACATTCTAGTTGAGCCTCTGTAGAGAGGTCTGAGCTATATGCAGGTAAAATTTTATAATAATAGAACGATTTTTCACAAAAGGAGAACATTTGGAAAAAAAGATTATTCTAAGTTAATTTTTTGCCAAAATATTACATTTAATTATTTTGTCAAAATGTCCTTAAAACAATTTTATGCATATATTTTAATCTAAGTGACACTAAATATCATGAAAATTATCCGTTTATGTGCTTTGCAAAATCACGGTTCCGAACGTAGTCGGATACCTTAACGCATTATTTCTCAAACTTTCAATGCTTGCGACCCAATTTTCAATCATGATTTTATCGCGGTCCCCTTCCATACAATAAAAATGTATAGAATGTAACAATAATGCACAACAATATTATGTATGTAACAATATATAGAATGTAAAAATAATATACAATAATGTATTATAACAATAATGTATAGAATGTAGCAATGTGATGTACTATAGAATGTAACAATAATGCTACAATACGATTCTAATTATAAATGGAAAAAAATTAGCAAGATAGTTTTAAAATTTGTATGTTTTTTTTAAAATTTGTATGTAATTTTAATTAAAATTTGTATGTAATTTTAATTAAAATTTGTATGTAATTTTAATTGAAATTTGTATGTAATTTTTTAAAAATTGAAATTTTAGTTCATATTTGTATCCAATTTTAATTAAAACTTGTATGTAATTTTAATTAAAATTTGTAATTTTAATTCATATTTGTATGCAATTTTAATTAAAATTTGTATGTAATTTTAATTCATATTTGTATGCAATTTTAATTAAAACTTGTATGTAATTTTAATTCATATTTGTATGTAATTTTAATTCATATTTGTATGCAATTTTAATTAAAACTTGTATGTAATTTTAATTCATATTTGTATGCAATTTTAATTAAAATTTGTATGTAATTTTAATTCATATTTGTATGCAATTTTAATTAAAACTTGTATGTAATTTTAATTCATATTTGTATGCAATTTTAATTAAAATTTGTATGTAATTTTAATTCATATTTGTATGTAATTTTAATTAAAATTTGTATGTAATTTTGTATATAACAAGCCCATGGAAGTCACTAGTAAGCTTTAAATCTGTTCTTAACTCAGTATTGATAAAAAATGAGTTATCAAACACATTGCGCAGTACTGATGCATTTATGAGTATATTATATCAATATAAATGTGTCAGAATGTATTTTGTTTTGCTACTCTTAGGTAAATTGATAATTTTTTTTAAATAATATTCTTTTTTTGACTGTTCGAAATACTCGCCCCCTCTTTGTAGCGTTGTGCCACCCCTCTAGGGAGGCACGCACCACTGTTTGAGAAACGCTGGTTTAACGTGAAAACGTTTAAGACAAAATATCGGTTGACACGAAATATTTCGACGGTCCAGGCAAACTACTATGTATTTTCGTACATTTTTTTTTCTCTTAACAGAAAACGAAAATCGCTTAACATGAAAAGATTTCCTTTATGGGAATGAACAAAATACAGAAAACACCGGCCGGATCGGACTGTCTAATTGTATTATCGGAAGAACTCATTGCAGTAAATGATCCTCATGAGTGTACAGCCCCAGTTACGGCAGGCAAAGATATTTTACAGTTTCTTCGAAGCTCAAAAAATAGCACTGCTGCAGATTCTAATGACGGAAATGAAATGAATGATGCAGCTCCTGTTCCCACATTGTCCGAAATGAGGAACATCATGAAAAGTATGCTCATTACTTTAGACAAACATTCGATTGATGAAATGAATAACAAAATGGACGGCATCGAATAATTTGTTGACAATATGATGCTAAAAAAGACAACGCAAAGAATAATTTAAAATTGTTTTCCGAAAGTTCAATTAATATTTTGCTTTTCAAAAAGCTTGAAAATTTTGCTTTTAACCTCTTTAAGTTCTTGTGAAAAAAATTTTTCATTGATTTTTATCAAATGCATGCACATATGCATATCTATGTAAATAAAATGTATTCTAATAAACTTAATTTTGTTGAAGTTATGTTTATTTTTTGCAGTATCCTTTAAATTTAACATAAAATGCTTTTAACACGAAAAAATATTTCTGTCCCCTCATTTTCGCGTTATGCAATTTTCACTGTATATTCATATGAATACGAGAACAACATGAACAAAAACATTTTTTTATAATTTTCTAGGTTTCGAATCAATCTGTAGTTTTGCTGTAAAAGTAATTATTTTATAACCGCAAATAAAATCCCCTAACACCTAACAACTACAAAATATTTTTGTAACTATCATTTAAAATTACTGTTTTAGAAATAGACATGCATACAGGACTAGCCATTATCCTCCCACTTCACTGGGTATAGGGTATTTCATGATGTTGTATGACAATATGTTACTTTTTAAGGTATCCGACTACTCGCGACAACTTTTTTTTGAAAAAAAGGAAATATGGAGATCTTTTTGTGATTTTTATATTTATATAGTATATTTTAAGGAAAAAATCCTAAAATTGGTAAAAGAAAATAAAATTATTATTATTAAAATGGGAAAAAACTAGTAAAAATTACGAAAAATTACATAAACGGGGCCCGCTCTCTACAAAGATTTTATGAACAAATTCTCAATTTTTCAATTTTGATGTGTTACTTTGTTATTCCTGTTTGAAGTGATCTTCACGATAAGAAATATTTTAATTTTTACAAAAACTAAAGCACTTTATCTAAGTCATTATACGAAATTGCTTAAAAAAACATTGACTATATTCACATAAAGAGCTGCAAATTTTGAAATAAAACAGTTATTGATAAATCTGAAGATCAAAACATTTCTACTGTTATGCAGAACATAAGCAAAAAATTTCAGCTAATTATTTTCAAAACTTTTTGAGCAATCGCGGTCCCCGTTTGAGTTTTTCGAAAAAAAAACACGTTTCGCGTAAAACGCGTTTTAAAGTTTGACATCTTGTGTAAAGTTATGGCATTTGCTTTTACTAAAACGCTTGTAGTTTTTGTTCTAGTGGAGGGAAAATAAAGTACTTGGTATTGTTATTAAGTTAATAAAATGGTCTATAAAATAAAATCATAAAAAATTTTGCCAATTTTTGAAAAAAATCATGGTTTTAGGGTAGTCGGATACCTTAAGTTATTTATTTCTGAATCCTAGCAATAAGTTTTCGATTGTATTAAAAAAAATATTCTTACAGCCTTCGCCGTTTAATTAAAAAAAAAAAAAACAGGACTTGCATTTTCAAAGCGGAAGTATATTTATGTTTTAAGTCCCTGTAATCCCAACTCTTACTGATTCTGAGTACACAATCCTTTGTAAGTTCTGAAGTGTGTGGAGGAGGGCTAATATTCTTCGTTCCACCACTGCATTGAATTAAATATGAAGATGGAAATGTAATAGTTTTCTTGCATTTTTGGTTGGATTTGGCTATTTGATTTCGGTTCCTTCACGAAGCCAAGCCATTACTCCTTTTATACTAAATAACTATTTAGTTGACTGATCGTTTTGCATTTTTACGAGTTTTCCTTGATATTGTAAATCTAAAATATCAGAATTATCTATTAAAATTGGCAGCGTCATTCAAGTTTGAAAATCAATATTTCGTAAATCACAAAACCATTATTTTGAATCAGCTTGTGAAGTATTCAACCGTGGATGTTACGTTACTCCTAAGTTGTTTTCATGACCTAGAGGTGTGGGATTGAATGATGAACCAGGATTTGCCATGATCTTAAAATGTCCTTATTAAGGTATCTGACTACTTGCGACAACTTTTTTTTTGAAAAAATGGAAATATGAGGATTTTTTTGTGATTTTTAGATTTATTTAGTATATTTTAAGGAAAAAATCTTAAAATTGAAAGCAGAAAAAAAAATTTATAATTATTAAAATGGGAAAAACTGGTAAAAATGTACAAGAAATTACATAAACGGGGCCCGCTCTGTACAAAATTTTTATGAGAAAATTCTCAACTTTTCAATTTTGATGCGTTACTTTATTATTCGTGTTTGAAATGACCTTCAGGATAAGAGATATTTCAATCTTTACAACACCTAGAGCACTTTATCTTAGTGATTATACGAAATTACTTAAAAAGAAAGTGATTATATCCACATAAAGGACTGTAAATTTTGAAATAAAGCAGCGATTGATAAATCTGAAGATCAAAACACTTCTACTGTTATACATAACATACACAAAAATTTTCAGCAAATTATTTTCAAAACTGTTTGAGCAATCGCTGTCCCCGTTTGAACTTTTTGAAAAAAACACATTTCGAGTAAAACGCATTTTAAAGTTTGTCATCTTGTGTAAAGTTATGGCATCTGCTTTTACTAAAACACTTGTAATTTTTGTGTAGTGAATGGAAAATAAAAAACTTGGTATTTTTATTAAGCTTATATGATGGCCTATAAAATAAAATCATAAACAAAATTCGTCAATTTTTGAAAAAAATCATGATTTTAGGGTAGTCGGATACCTTAAGATCTTAACTTAAACAGTAACAATGATAATATTTATATTATAACTTAGTGGATCTGAGGTGAGGAAACACACAATATGTATTACCAAATAAGCGCGATCTTAATCACTATGTTTAACTTTCCTGTCTATTCCTAATCTCTGTGTATATCACAGTTACTAATAGATACTAGAATTATCCTACCTTAATCTCTTGTTTAACGGCAATCCTCTCGGATCCTAAATATCTTTTGATTAACTCGCGTGGAACTGTATCCACATTGACTTGGTCGTTCTGTCACGGATAGCTTCACACTCAATGACGGCTTCCTTCTCTTCCTTCAGTTCACGCGCTTAAACCAGACTAGCATAATCACTTCCCAATAGATCATCCACTTTCGTTAAACTTCTGCTATTTAAAAGATTTCTAATTTGCATATTCACGTTCTGGATTTGGTTGGAAAGAATTTGCCCTTTTCGGCCCCAAAGAACCCAAGAGGAGTTTTTAGAGGAAAACGCGATGAGCCCGTCACAAGCTGACAAAATTTTTAGATGATTCACAATAATTTTTACATTTGCATCGGTTACTTCACATGTTTGCAGCCAATAAAATCCTTCCAAAATTTTTGTTCACAATTTTGTTTATAATTAGCCACATTATGAATAAATAGATCATTTATACTCAAAATAAGTCCTTTTTTTCGAATTGCCCCTTTAGAATCCAATTACCCCTGGTGGAGCGTTGTCCCCGCGTTGAGAAACGCTGCTTTAGATTGTTGATGACGAATATTATAGTTTTTGATTAAAGTAAAATGACGGAGATGATACGTAAGATAAATCACTAAAATAAATCCCTGCATCGAGAAATTTTAAAGTTCATTTTGATTTAATGTCATTCTGAACAATCCTCTTTGAAAAATCAGAACTCAATCTTACCATCTATTAGTTTTGAAATGAATATAACTACCACAAAAATATAGCGGCTGTGTAATCAGATAGCAAAAAAGCACAATAAGAGTTCGTTTATGGAAATATAATTTATCATGGTACATTTTCTCAACTCTACCTCATAAAGCATCAATTAACATCATAGAGACTATTCAGTTATTAACCTTGTGGTTTTATATTTAAATAAACATCTTTTATGACTCGTGATTATTAAATAATCATTTCGTTGTGATTATGTGGTCTTATTTTCTTTTTTAAAATTACGTAAAGACTTACTAAAATAGAGTATTCTAAAATTTATCAATAATGAAACTGGAAGAAGAGTCATAAAACTAATCAAAAACTGCTGTTTACGAAACAGCTACCTTGAGTTGTTATATCTAAATTGAAGGGAAATTGTTATCTGTTGATATAATAAGCAATAAGCCAAATAAATTTAACTTTTTATTGCAGAAAAAAAAAAGAACACCTCAAATATTCATTGAAATTTTTGAAAAAATAATTCAAAATTGCAAATAAAAATTTTACTATGTTGGAAAGCATAAAAAAGCTTTATAAAGTGATGTTACTGTCTGAAAAGTAATATTATTAACTTATTGTTATAATTAATCGCCAAGAAAACTAACAATTTACTACAAAAGTATTTTTTCTATAACGTTAACTGTTTATAACATCAATAAAATGATAGTGTATTTTTAATCTTTCTTTTATAATGGTACTTCAAGCTTAAGTAATTTTTTTTAATTAAATAAATATACACAACACAAATACATTTCTGTTTATATTTTTAGATCACGGGATTTTGTAAAAGAATAATAATAACATGGAATTATAATTTTGCAGCTGCACTTTCTTATTTTTTTTAAAAATCGAGACAAAAAATCGACTAAAACTAAAAAAAGAAACTCACTATCAACTAAAAAATTAAACAGAAAAAAAGACACCTGTATTTAAAAATACATCTGTTGAGGTACAGTAAAAGTAAAAACACAAGACTGATAGGTGTGTAATCATAACTTTTCTACGCACTGGCGTTTGATCATTGTTTTGAGAAGACAATAGCTTTTTTTCTTTATTATACATTAAAAACCGAAAAAAATAAATAATGATTAGAACTTAAAAAAGGACAAATAATGATTGATAAGATTTTGGGAAAGACAGCTAATAAATCCTTTTAAAACCTTCGTAATTATTTTACAAGGATTAAAAAACAAAAATGTGTGCGAAAAGAAATGTTTAACACTTAATCTACGTCAGCGAAAGATTGATGTAAATAAAAAAAAATGTTATATATCCCTGAGAATTAATTGCGTAGAAAGACTTAAAAAAAAATGAGCGAGAAAAAATAGTTTGTTGAGAAATGAAAAATTTAACGTCGGGGCAAAATATGTGCACGTTATTGGAAAGTGAAGTTAGCAAATGTTAAAAAAAAAAAAAAAAAAAAAGAAAAAAATCTTGCTTTTAAAAACTCGCTAATTTATTATTTATAATAAGTGAAGAAATATGCTTATTTTCTGCACTTTTTAAAATGCCATCAGTTAAGAAAAAAGGTGCAACATCCTGCAGTTTTGCTTTAATTGATGTTCGAAGAGTTCCTTTTTTTTTTCATCTTTCAAGAACAACATTTAGAATTTTTTAAAAAATATGTGGGATATTTTTTAATGCCGTTTGCTTTCTTACTGTAGTTGAATATAGTTAGAAATGAAAAATATGTGACAAACATTTTCAATAAAGTGTAGGCCACATTTTTCTTATTTTTTTTTGCAAGTAATGGAAACGTCATTTGTCGTACTCTATAATTCAGGTATATATATTTTTTTTTTAAAAAAAAAAACATTTTTGATCTTTTCTTTTTATCGTTAGTCTGTTTTTTTTAATAAAACACATTAAATAAAAAACAAATTTTTCAAACATATTTTCTTATTAGTTTAAATATTGCTAGAATTTTTTTTATCAAATCAAATTTCATTATTGATAGGTTTTTTAAGTATGCGAATAAATTTATAATTTTATTGGAGGTAACTAGTGGTATATATGGTTGTTTTTTCTTGCATTAAAGCCTTTTTAAATTATTGTAGTTACAATTGAGATAGGATCGCAAATCATTCTCAGTAGTTAATGGGTTTCTAAATGTATTTCAACACAGTATTGTGTGTGACTAATTAAAAATCCTTATTTTTAGTTCCGGCAGCTTTAACACATAATAATACAACTTTAAAAGAGCATTCTTAAAAACATCAGACAATAAACGTGTTAATAATATCAGTAAACTTATGATTAATTGAGCTTCTGAAATTTTGCTTACAAAACTGAAGATTAATATTAAAATGTTACATAAAATACGAACAGTGAATGCTTAAGTTGTAGAATAAATTGTAGTAAGTAAAAATCCCAGTTGGATCAATATTATTATGCTAATAATAGTGTTCCAAGCAATAAATTGCTTTATTAACCTATATAAGGCAGCGGTAAGTATACTTAGAACCAATTTAATTAATTTTTAAATGTCCATGAGAAGCTATTTAACCACATATGAGTTGCTGCTAGTACTTTGGCTAGCACACAACATATACCTGGATTTTCAAATCGTTTGCTCAAAGGACGACCTATAAATTTCCCGAGCAGCAAGAAAACTGTTCCAGAAGACTTACGACTGACTAAAGTTGGTGAGCATAGGCATAGCTACCACCGTGTCAATGATACGCCCCCTCCCCCAAGCTGCAGTGGCCCTAAGCAAATAATCATGAAATATTAAAAGTCCAACCAAAAAGGATTCCGAGAAGTTTTTGATACAGGGCCCACTCAGGACTAGCTACGCCAGTGTCGGTGGTTCTATGCTCAGGGACGTCTTAAGACATCTTGAGGAGGCACTGGGCCCCTACACAAATGTAGGCCCTACCTAGGACCCTTAAAAGTAGACAGTACATAGCGTATGTTGTCAAATACTCATACATACAATAACCCGAAACAAATAAATGTGCTTGACTTACAATCATAAAAACGGCTCCACTGACTACCGTCTTTTAACTGGATGTGTAATGATAGTGTATGGTGGTAGGCCTACGCCTGTATAAGGATGACGGTCCTCACATGTAGCCAGTTGACATATTGATCGAAATTCCCAGTTTTTCGCAGAATACAACCAGAAATAACATATAAGCTTTGAAATTATTCGAGTTATGATCTTATTAAGGCTGAGTCAAGAAGATTAGCTTATTAAGGCCTAGGCCCGGGCCCAGTTGGTCTATGCCTTAAGATGTCCTTGTCTATGCTAACTTGACAAAAAACATGCAGACGTTGTTGTTTGTGCTCTACTAAAGTATATGATAATAAGATAAAAAGTTTGTATAGCTTGCAATGTCTCCCCATGTGTTGATCCCTATTTTCAAAAATTTCACGGTTAGTAACATGTATCAATTCTGAAACTTTTTTATACAAAATGCATCTAATTTTAAATTCCTTCAGTATATGTTTTAGTATTTACAAATTATTACTCAGAAAAAAGAAATACAAAACATTTGACGTCCTACCTTTAAATAGCTCCCAGTGAAAGGTGAGAAATATACTTCCCACCAAAAAAAATTGGTCTTAAAAATGACATTAATTTTAAAAAGTAATGAACTAAATGAATTTCTTTCCATAAATCAATCTAAATTCCAAGAAATATTTTAACATAACATTAACAGAAAAATGATTTTATAAAGGGTTAATATAAGCTATCACGCACTGTTGTACACGATGTAAGAAAATAATTATATCATAGATATTTACTTCCGTTTTAAAGTGAAAGGAACCTAATTTGGGTGGTCGAATGGATGCTATAAAACAGGTACCCCTTCAAGGAACTACTGAAGATAATAGTTAAATGAAAACGTATTTTAATTTTTCAAAACATTTCATTAAAGTTTTCGCAAAGAAATGGATAACGAACTCCTTAATCTCAGATAATACTCGTGCTATTTCAAGATTCTTGAATAGTAATTAATGCAAGATGCTGAAAAAAAATAGAGGAAAATGCGAGAAATTGCCAAATCCAGAAACCCAACTCCGTGAATCACCCCTTCAGAAGCATAGGTCTTCCCCGTTCCCCTATTCAATCACGCAGAAAAAGAAACCCGAGGTGTTTTAATCCTTCTTTTGTACCGCGAACCCATTGTGAGAGGCCAGGAGAGAGTATTCGGACTCCAAAGGGGGTGTCTACCCCCCAGAAAAGTGCCAGCAACATGTGCGGGCCCCTTTTCGCACGTGTTGATTCCACATCTGGACGTGGGAATCGTCTGTATCAAAAGATATTGACACCTGGAGGTCCTGTAACTGCCCAATCTAATAGGCGAAGAATAAATGAAGTTGGTCCTTGGATGGAATTGTAATCAGGAGAATTGAATGGAGGTGTGATTCTCTTTTTTTCGCTTTCTTTGTAAGAGGATTCGCAAGCACCCTCTTTTCACGAAGGGTTTTGGCAGTTACAGTAGCACTGTTGTTGAATGCTCTTCTAAAGGCATCCATTGTTAAATATAATTACATGATTTTTTACACGCATTTTGATGTTTGTGTAATTTGAAATTCAGTGTTATAAATTTGTTCTTTTAAAACGAAATAATGGATGGGTAGAGAATCTGTGAAGACACAATTTAAATTTTAATTAATTAATTTAAATGCGCTTAGTAAATACAGCTTATAAAGTGGATATTGTATAATATTATTATATGAAAAAGACCTATATAACAATAAAAACTTTTCCCAGGCTTCATTGTGGGATGGATTCATTGGATGATCGATTGAATGGTTTATAAAAGTTGAACTTTGAAGGATTATTTTTAATCATCATAATTTTGAACCCCATGGTCAAAATTACGAGGGTGTTACCTGAAATGGCCCCAAAATTCCGCACCATGTCAAGATGCAAATTTTTGAGTCTTATCAGATTCAACCTTGTGTCTCCCTCTCTACATAGCTCCTATCTCCCCAGGACTCGAGCCCTTCACATGACAGAAACAATGGTGGGTCCCAGTTCGTGACCATGACCACTCAGCTGCAGTGGCCCTATAATGATTACAAATTGCTGGTCTACCTTCATTTTTTTATCTGCATCAATCAATAATACTTTCTATATATTTAAATCAAATGAAGAAGTCAGTGGGGGGCAGGGACTCTTGGGGCCCAAAGCTTGGCTGACACAAAGTACGTATTTGGGCTTGGGGCCCCAAACCTCAGTTTGCGGGAGGGGGGCGTAATATTCTCCGTTATGCTACTGGAAAAAATTAATTTTAAGATATACGAACACTTTGAAATGACCAAATTCGGTAAAAACTAGTGGTGTACTCGGGGTGGGAGGCCCCCGAGTCTGCATCCCCAAAGCCCTTGATTTTTTTTCGATTGATTATAATCCTATGTATATAGTATATAAAATTTAATTAAGCATTTGTTACTAATAATTAATGTTATTGATTAATGTTAATTATTTAGTCCGTAATTAATTTTTTACTGTTTTTTCGATCCCGAAAATCGATATTTTATTGATTTTATTTATCTTTTGGTTCTTCAAAACATATTTTTTTCAAAGCATATTTTGTTTTATTTCTACGGTATCTACAGAGACCAAATTATAATCAATTTTAAAAAATTAGAAGTACTGGAAGTGGGTCTTGAATCTACCAGAAGTGGGCATTTTAAATTGTTCAGAATCTATCATGCCGAGTCTGATGAGTCAAAATGAATGCTATTTTTTAAAAAAGAACTCCAAACGTGTTCTGATACCTTAACTGAAAAAAAAATGAGAACATTTTACATTTAATGCTTAGCTATACAAATTGCTACCGTAGAAGATTTAATACACTGCTGGACAATTGCTAAGGACGGGATAACACTATCATCCATAGCAACCACAAAATGAAAAGAAGCAAAATGTGGAAAATCAGAATAAGTGCGGGATATTAGTAAGAAGAAGTATGAGTATGCATATTTTTTCCACGTCTGTTCATCACGTGATAGCGTTCATAAGAGCTTTAAAGGTTTTGACGCGTGTGGACAGTTGTTGTTTCAAGTCAAAGTTTTACAGGAAAGATTTAATGGACGAACTTAAAATTTTTGGCATGTGTTCCCGACATCACATAGATGATTTTATGCGTGGCCGAATTATTGGAAAGATCGAAGAAGAGCGAAAAATAACAGATGTTGCCAGGGAGTTCGACATCGCTCACAGCGTTGTTTCACGGCTGTAGAAGTCATTTAAAACTACTGGAATGTGTAGTAGACGGCACGAGGGTCGTGTTAGAAGTACGATGCCTGTAGAAGACAGATATATCGTCCTATCAGCAAAAAAGAACAGGCGCACCACAGCTCAGCAGGTGGCAAATCAGTTTCTTGCTGCCTCAGGAAAGCAGATCTCCCGAAAAACTGTTGCCAGACGTTTGAGGGGAGGAGGACTATACGCACGCAGACCTGTTGTGTGTGTCTCATTGACCAGACAGTACCGTACTGCCCGTTTGCAATGGTGTCGTGAACATCACAATTGGACTGAACAGGACTGGGCATGCGTAATATTCTCAGATGAGAGTAGGTTCAGTCTGTCATTGGATTGTAGACGCCAACTGATCTGGCGCGAGAGTGGTACTGCTTATCGTTCAGAAAATATCCAGGAAAAGGACCGATATCCGACATGCAGTATCATGGTGTGGGCCGGCATCATCATCAATGGCCGCACGCGCCTTCATGTGGTTGCGAATGGGACTATGACGGGCCAACGATACATTGATGAAGTTCTACTTCCTCATGTTCGTCTTTTCCGAGGTGCTGTCGGTGATAAATTTGTTTTTATGGACGACAACGCAACATGTCATCGAACACTCGCTGTTCAGTATTGTCTAGACAGCGAGGGTATGCAACGTCTCGTATGGCCAGCGCGTTATCCAGATCTAAACCCCATTGAAAATGTGTGGGATGCTTTGGGGAGGCAAGTTGCTGGTCGAAACTATCCTCCGACAAACAAGAACACCCTCATCCGTGCACTCACAGAGGAATGGGATAAATTGCCTCAACAGCTGCTGGATAATGTTGTACAAAGTATGGTACGACGTGTGGAATGTTGCATTACACTCCACGTTGGACATATCCTGTACTGATACCTTTCTTTAAGGTGCCTGCTGACTTTTAGATGCATTGTTCCATTTCTCCGTACGCAGATCAAATGAACATTTTTTTTTCTTTCAGATGTTTCACAGCTTTTGTACTTTCCAGAACAATAAATATTCTTTATTCTAATGTCTGAACAGTGTGGCAACTATATTTTATCCTACTAGGCCTCATGTCTCGCTTAATGTTATGCTACATAGCAATTTGTGATCCGTCCTTAGCAATTGTCCAGCAGTGTATTATCTAATTCAAATTTTTCGAAATAGAAACAATTTTATATAACTTTTCTACCCTAAAAATAACCGTAATAAATTAATTGGCAGATTTGTATGATGGCATAAGTACGACATTATATTAAAAATATACGGGATCAGCGGAATAATAAACTTTCTAATACTTTTAATTTAAAGAAATCTGAAAATACTAGTTTTGTGTTGAAAGGAGGTTTGGAAAATTAAGTTCGCTTCAAACTTTGTCATCATTGGACAACATTTGAGAAAAACAAGATTTGTTGTCAATGCCACAAAGCTCCTCAGCAAGTGTGAAAATCAAGACTTGTGTCAATGAACCACTGAGTTAACTCTACAGAAACAGTATTTATTAAACCAAATTTAAATCCATAAATCTAGACAAAAACTTTTAGTATTTCAAATAATTAATACGGGGGTTGGGGCATAAGTCATGGCAACTATTTTTTTACTTGTAGATATGTGAATGGATCACAAACGTATTTGTGTCGTGTGGAAGCTCTGCAGGCATAGTGTGTATGCATAACAACAGATGGCTCTGTGATAGCTGGTAGAAGCGCAGCGAGTTCTGTAAAATCAGTCTGGTGAGTGTCGTGCGAGATTGAAGTAACCCGAGTCGAGCAGCGCACTTACATCAAAATAGTCGTTCTCCAAGGCAGAAATGCGATGGAATGTCACAGTGAATTAGTGGAAGCCCTTGGGAATAATGCCCTACCATACCTTACTATAGTGCAGGATTATTTACCATACCGTACTGCAGTGCAAAGTTTCAGCAAGGACGTGTGTCACCCAGCGATGAGCAACGTTCGAGACGACCGGTCAGTGTGCGGAAAAATTGTAGCACCCACCGTACTCTCTCGACATTTCGCCCTGTGACTTTGATCTTATTCTCAAGATTAAAGAACCAATACGTGGTAGGCGATCAAGGCGTGGTAGGCTAATGCTGTGTGCCAACAGGTGACCCGATTAACACATAATGCTGCAAATGCTGAGGCTGATGGTATTCAGTGCCTTCCACATCGTAGGCAGGGTGTGGTGACGGTAGCAGGAGACTACATTGAGGGTCTTTAGTACCAGTTTGTCATGTCAACTTTATGTGTACTGTGTTGTCATTTTTTAGCACCGTGAAGGCCAAATTGCCTTGTATACTACCGTAATAAATTAGTGTGTTTCGATATTTCAGTGCTATTGATTGTCCTCACATGTAGTTAACACCTTGTTCTTTCGTCTGTACATATCACATTTTCCAACGAGATTGGTACCTTTAAAAAAAAATAGTTGCCATGATCTTTGCCCCAATCCTCGTATGCTTAAAAATAAAATATATTCGACAAAACGAAGGAATCTGGTTATGCATGGAGGGGGCGGGGACTGAGCAAAAGGATGCCGAGATATTTCTTATTATTTAAGAGTAATGGAAATGACTAGTGGCGCACACAAGAATTTTTCAAGGGGGGAGGAGATCCGGGGGAAAGTCCACTATTCTCCTGTCAAGGTTCAATACACTGCGAAATATATTCTTTTGATATTGTTGATTGATGGGAACGAAAAATAATAATAAATAAATTATTGAATAGATAGTTAGCATTAATTAATAAAATTAATTATTAATAACAAATATTTAATTAACTCATACGTACTATATACATAGGATTACAAACAATCTGGAAAAAAAATCATGGGGAGGGGTACGGACCCGGGGACACCTCCCTTGTGTGCGTCACTGGATGTGACTTATATCATTACGGTATGAAGTGCATTAATTTTAACTGAATGATTTGATTTTAATTGTTTTATATTGACTGATATTCTCCAACTTCTAAATTAGGCTCATTTAGCTCTCTGCAATACACATATTTTTTTTCAATTTATGAATTGAATTTATTGGATTATAAATATTAATAAAAGAGGTAAGAGGGGATTTTCTTTTAATTAATAATCTGTATAAAATCAGGAGATTCTCGAGTGTCCAAGGATGGTGGTGAAAACTTTATGACTGGCTATTTTCAGATCAAATGATAATTACGAGTCCTAGTTTCATAATAGGCCATAGCACAGAACAAGAAGAGAAGAGGGGAACTGAGCTTATACTAGTCTTGAAATAATCGTTTTCTATGCCACGATTTTATTGTGTTAATGATGGAGCAAAATGCAAACGCCAAAAATAAGGCAACACAGTGGCTATACAAAAGTGAGGTTTGGGGGGTTTACCCTCCCCCACAGAAAAACATGTTTTACTTTCATCACAGAAATCACCCCTTGTCGATTTTTTTCCTTCTTTTTTTCAGAATGCAACCCTCCCCCACCCATAACCGTGACCCCATGGCTGTGGTCAGTGGCGCAGATAGAAATTTTTCAATGGAGGGGGGAGGTCTGGGGTCGAAAGTTCACCATTCTTGTATCATGCTCCTTTTGATTTTGTCGATTTTCGGGAACAAAACACAGTAAAAAAATAATTATTGAATAAATAATTAGCATTAATTAATAAAATTAATCATTAATAACAAATACTTAATTAAATTTTACGTACTATGTACTTAGAATTATAATCAATCGGAAAAAAAATCAAGGGTTTAGGGGGCGGTTCCGGATTCCCAGGACCCCCCTTTGTGCGCGCCACTGGCTGTGGTAGCTTAGTGGTCATGGTCACGAACTCGTAGCCGAAGTGCCATGAGTTCCAGCCTAGCACCATTGAAGACCCCCAGTGTTACGAGGATGATGCACATTAATTCCGTCGAGGTTCAAAGACCTCCCGTTGAGATAATGCGGAAGTTAGGAGAGGGGCAGCTCAGATATCGCCCTCGTCATTGACCATGGTTTAAAATTACCTTATAGCACTTGTATTGCTTTGCAGTGTGACGTTAATAAACACTCATTCAATCCCCTCTCCCTCTTACGCTACTTGGGTAACCTTTATATACGAATCCTAACAGTATGATCCCTTTAATATATATATACACAGTTCTGTCACATTAATGTGACCACCTGCCAAAATCCAGAATAACCACCTTTCACAGAGCGGACTGCTGCGAGACCTACAGAAAGAGAGTGAATTAGGTTCTTGAAGGTGTTCACTGGGATGTTGAGCCATGCAGATTCCAGTGCCGTAGCCAGCTGCGCTAGATTACGCGGGTGAGGATCCATAGTGCGAACAACCCGATCGAGATGGCCCCACAGATTCTCGATTATGCTTAAGTAAGGCGAGTTTGCTGGCCAGGGGAGAACGGTAAACTCATCCTGGTGCTCTTCAAACCAATCAAGTACACTGCCAGCTGTATGACACTTCGCCTTCTCCTGCTGGTCAAAACCACCATCCTGAGGATAAACAATGAACTATAGGGGGATGCATGGTCGACAAGGACAGATGCTTACTTTTATTGATCCGTCGTGCCTCCTACAATGATGACTGAACCCAGAGAATGCCAGGAAAAAATTCCCCAGGCCATAATGCTCCCGCCTGGATCGTTCCGGCAATGGTTGCAGAGTGTTTGCTTTCAGAGGTTTCACGACGTATACACCAACGTCCATCTGTCCGATTGAGCAAAAAACGTGATTCAACGGAAAATGCTATCTATCACCACTCACTGGACGTCCAACTGTGGTACTGGCGTGCAAATTCCAGCCTTCGTTGTCGATGAACAACAGTCAGCATTGGTGCATCAACCAGGTGTCTGCTTCGGAGGCTCAGACGCAGCAACGTTCGCTGAACAGTAGTTTGGGAGACACTGTTGGTAGCCCCTTGGTTCATCTGGGCGGTCAGTTGCTCAACGAAATCCGTCTATTCGCTTCTATCATCTATGGCCCATGGCGCACCACATTTGCCACGTCGCTGATTTTGAACAGTCCCATTTTGTCATGTATGGTATACTTTTACCATGGTGGCACGAGAAAAGTTCATAAACTTTGCTGTTTAGGAAATGCTTTCACCCTTGGCCCGAAAGCCAATGATCATGCCATTTTGGACGTCGAACAAATCACTCCGTTTATGTATTACGCCAACGATTACGTTTTCTGAAGTCCTCACACACCCTTTATATACGCTCAATTGCACTGCACTGCCACCTGCCTTCTGTGTTTGGTTATTTAGCGTTGACGTCGGAAGTACGTGGTGGTCACATTAATGTGACTGGACTGTGTAATCCCTCGCTTTAAAACTTTCCCCTTGCCTTTCATATTTTTCCTTAAATCTTTTTTTTTCATATTTTTAACAATATGTTCCATTCAGTATAAGTTTCAATGATTTATGCCATAAAATTAATAATTTCCATTAATTAGGGAATATTTATGAGATCTTTACGAAAGACAGTTTAAGGTATCCGAACACGTTGAAAAGGACCAAATTCGCGCAACACAGATATTTTTGTTTTTTTATTATATTAAATAGAATTTTTTGGCATTACAAAACATACTTTGTTTTGTTTCTACGTTACCTAGGGGCCAAGTTACGATCAATTCGATAAAGTTATAAAAACCGGAAGTAGGTCTTTGATTTACTAGAAGTGGGCATTTAAAATGTTCAAAATCTATCATGGTGAGTCTGATAACTCAAAATATTAAGAATGTATTTCTATCAAAACTTTTTGAACCTGATATTTATGTTATTTTCTAGAAAATGTACTAAAATATTTCTTATTGTATGAATACTTCATGAGTTATGGCTTGTTATTTATAAATAAAGTTCTCATAAAGAATGTGACTTTTCTTATAATGTTTACTCAATTACCTCTAAAATTTTAAAATTTTAATAACACATTAAAATTTTAGAACATTTTCTAAATAAATGCTTCTAATTTGTTTTAGCATAACTTTTACTAATATAAGTTTATTACTTTTTTCTCTAATAGCTTTGAAGTTTTTAAAAAATATTGGTAAAACTCTTCATTTTTAATAGTGTTTTTTTGTAAAATTAAATATTTTTAAAAAATATTGTTAGTTAAATATTAGTATTTATTGGCATTGATTCCTAAAAAAGCATTTTTATTGTTTTAGTAAGCTAATTTTCAAAGAAGTACTCCGAACGTGTTCGGATAAATTAAAAAAAATATAAAAATTTACCTCTGATATGGATTAGAAATAATTTTTTTAAATATTGAAAAAGTTTTAAGGTTGCTGAAAATATAGGATGTATTATCCTTCGTTTTAAGGTAATTATTTTTGTACTTATATTCAAATACCTCAAAGGCTTAATATTAGGTTGGATCGATCCCCCCCCCTTTTTTTTTCAGAATTTTAGAACATACCTATGTGGAAAAGATATTATCTGGTGCATAGATGAGGGAGAAAATAAAATAAAAAGTGAATTTTTGTGTTAAGAAGAGAATGAATTTTTGGTATTTGAGCTTATTTATGGTAAAAGTCAAAGTAATATTTATTGAAGAAAAATAGGTATATTTTAGCACATTTTATCATTTATTGCGACGAGGAAGCACCTATTAAATAGTTACAAGAAAAAATATCAAGTACCTTTATAACACCTTCTTTAATATTAAATTTTTGGAAAAAAATATGTCGATATTATGCGATGCACGATAAAGCGGGACCGAAAAAAGCTTGGATTTGACTGATTCGACGACTCAGCAAGAGAGAGCTGGGGTTATGAAAAATGTACTTTTCACTGCCCAGTACTCATTTATTAATAATCATCAATTTTGGTTTGTTATATTGTAAAAAATAATTATGTTTTGAGTTTAAAATCATGTAACAAAAATTTAGTATTTTTTTCATTCTTTCTGAACTTTCAACCCTTTTGTGGTAATACTAAAGTTTGAAATTATTATTATTACTATTATTTGTGATTTTTTCTCATAATCTCCACACCCTAAAGCAGGGGTCTCCAACCCAAATGACCTCGTGGGCAAATTCGTAAAAACATTATAATCCCGCGGGCAGCATATGAAAGTATATATCTGTGTATTAGATATGGAAGCATTATAAACATTTCTTTTGGTGAAAACTTAAAGCTGATTGACATATTATTATTATTTTCATTGTTTTTCAAGCCCAGTGGCTGAGTGGTAGTGTTTCGTGCTTCCACGCCACAGGTCCAGGATTCGATTCCCGGGCTGGGCAAGGTCGACTCAGTCTGTCATCCCTTCAGTGGGTCGATAAATAAGTACCAAGCTTGCTTGGGAACTGAATACTGAGGGTTTCATTTCAGACTGACCACTTGACCGAAAAATCTGCTTATGCACTCCAGCGCCTAAGATCGCGTAAACTGAGATATGCACAGTAGGTCTTGTCTCTCATGGGCTATTGCGCTACTGAGTTAAGATCAGAGAGTTAGTTTCATTGTTTTCCATGTATACAAACATAGATAATATAATAATTATAATGCATTTATCAAATAATGTTTACTTTTTGTCATTAGGGACATATTTGTTTCTCAACTCTTTCATTTAGTTTTTGCAAGTCGATCTCAGTGCGTGTATTTACGCATCGTAATTGATGTTGCAGGCTCTAGTCCGTTACGTTTGAGCGAGATTTCTGTTTGATAAATTTCATTTTCGAAAGAAAAAAATATTTGCGGTGACAGAAGAAACGTGATAAAATAGAAACAGTTATGGGATTTATTTCTTAAAAAAAAGCACTAAAGAACAAAAATATTGCACAAAATAATCTTATTTTGTAAAGTTGTAATGAATCTCGAGGGCTACAAAATAATTCAAAGCCGGCCGTGGGTTTGCCACCCTTGCTGTAAAGCAGTGATTCCCAAAGTGGGGCCTATGGAGCCCCGGGGTCCCCGATATTATTCAGGGGCTCCGTGGAAAATTAAAATTGGCCAGGGGGGTCCATGAAAAATGTCAGGTCTCCGTACAAGGTTTAATATAAAAAAATTTGGATCAATTTTTATTTTTATTAAAATTTAAATAAATAACAATTCACTTGGATATGCCCAACTGGATATTGAACCTTTTTGCGCGTGGACTAACTCAGATACCAAACAGTGATGAATCCATATTAATACAGGAGCATCTTCTTGAAATGTCTACAAATGAGGGACTTAAACCAATATTTGAACAAGGATACCACAAATTATGGTTCCAAAAACGGATCCCAATTTTATACCCTGTATTATGGGTTACTGGACAAAAGTTGTTGACTACTTTCCCGTCTTCCAATTTGGTAAAACAAGGATTCAGCGCCTTAAAAAACCTCATCACGCAAAAATAGAAACCGACTAAAAACTTGTACTCGTGGGGATTTGCGGTTGCTACTCACTGATATTGAGACGGACATAAATACACTCATAACATCTCATCAAGTTCATCCAAGTCATTAATTTTTTTAAAACTTTATTTGAAACAAAAGTTATAATTTCAATTAATAATTCTTCAACAAAATGTGTTTTTAAATTTGTAATTTTTACACTATGTATTTATGTAGCTTTTTCGCTTGGGGGGGAGGGGGTGTTCTAAAACTTTTGACTTTAAAAAAGGGTTCGTGGACAAGTTTTGACTGTAAAAAGGGGTCCGTGGGCAAGATTTGACTATAAAAAAGGGTCAGTGGTCAAGATTTGACTATAAAAAGGGGTCCTTGGGCAAGATTTGACTATTAAAAGGGTTCCATGGGAAAAAAGCTTGGTAACCACTGCCCTAAAGCATCATTTTCGCATATATATACGTAAGTTTCAATAAAGAATTATTTTTTTCTCTATATAACCTTCTTAATATATTCAAGCCTTTTTATTCAAATCTGAATATTTTTTTCATTTAATTACATAATATGCAATAAATATTAGCCATTTTATACACCAATTAAATGAATTAAAATAAGTAAATAACATACACACAGATATTTACATCAGATTCTCAACAATATTAAACGTAAAAGAAAACATGGAATTTATGCAACAACCAAACAAGACACGACACTTGTCAAAATCAATTCACTCACCTCCCTTTTCCAGCCCTGCGACGTTACAATCTCCTCAACCCCAGCACTCGCTGCGTCTTTTGAGCCAGGGCGTCCCCCGACTCAGAAAGCCCCTGCAAAGGAGCACCCATTGGGACATACACATACAAGGGCGGCGAGAATTCTTTAATTAAAGAGGGATTTGGGAATCTAAGACCTGAGTCAACACCCCGTGAACCTCCCTGTCTCCCCCTTACGTGCCGGGGCTGAATTGATCCGGGGCAACCCCTCTTACCCTCGGAAGCGTTTTGCTTTTGCGGGAGAGAAGGGCTGTTTGAGAAAACGTACCTCCTTACCTGTTCTAATGTTTGTTGGTTGAGAGATGTGCACGGTTGAGTTGAGAGAGAGAGCGTGGTGGGAATATACGATTGGGGATCGTTGAGAGTTCTTGAGCCCCGTGAGCCATTTCGCTAACACTTAAAGTGCGTGGAGAGTTTTCGTTTTTAATTTTGGAAAAGGATCGATTTGTGGTATTCAAGAGGTGCCTTAAGATGTTCTGGCTGTTGTTACACCCTCGACCCTCCCCTTTATCTTTCTCTACTTCTTTTTTTAAAAAATATACTTTATAAGAAAAAAATTAATCAGTTTTCTTGAAATTAGAAAATAAATCAGATTCACAAAAAGCCAAAAGATTTTTAATCCGGGAGAGCAGGCACGTACTCGATACTAACGTTAATGGTCACGCGGGATGTGGTCATCACCCCAATCCCTTTTTAATAATTATTCAATTCCTACTATTAACTCACACTCTCTATATATTTATTTATTTGTTTGTTTATTTATTTATTTATCTTGGTGGAATTTTCAACCGTTAATAAAATTCATTTTGAAGCGCTCAATTGAGCTGAAATTTAATATACATGATTTTTTTGGATGACAATACAATAATTTAATTATATTTAGTAAAAATTAATTGATTAAAACTAATTATTCAAATAATTACAAACACAGCCACGTTGGCATTATTTTTGGCGACTTGTGCCCAAACTTGAAAAAAGTTTTTTTTCACGTTTTAAAGCATTCAGTTGAACTGAAATTTTATACGCACGATAGTTTTGGATGAGAATACGATACTTTAATGGTAATTAATAAAAATTAATAACCACTTAATGTTGTGATTCTGTCATATGTATATACATATTTATTTTTATTGTGGCTATTTAATAAAAAGTAGGTAAAATAGAATTTTTCTTTATTGATCTAAGTAGGAATTGACTTAATTTTTTTGTATTACTTGTTTTTTAATTGTACACAATAAAAATCGTAATTCCAGTGAATAATTTAATTAAGAGAAAGTATACTTACCTTGTTTTTAAGAACTTTTCAATTTGTCTTTGATGGTTTTAGCAAAAATCCAATCAAACTGAACTAAAATGTTTCCAATGTGCGTGACTTTAATAAAGAACAAAAACCATAGACATTTTTTGTTAACATTAAAGGAATAATTTGTACAAGCAAAACTGTCATATTTTGTTCAAATTATTGTAGTTTTATTACCCATTGATGGTAGATAGTAGAACTTTTTCTTGCTTGTGTGTTTTTTTTATAAGATGCAGTGTATCTTATAGCTTCATATCTTTCTTGGTAGAATATTTTAGGTACCATTTGAAAACCTTCCTTTGAACTCAAACGTTTCATGTTCTTTCGCTAATAGGATTAATATCCATTATTTCATCAGGTTCTACTCTTGCTTGATAAATTTCAACTTTATCCAATAGAGGTATCACAGATGCCGTTTTCTTTTTATATATATTTTGTTCATTTAAATTTATAAACCATAATGCAGCGTTTCTCAAACTGTGGGGCGTGATAACTCTACGAGGGGGCGCTAGTGTATTGAACAGTCTAAAACAAAAGATTATATTAATAATAAATACTAATTTATTGAAACTAAACAAAATGCACATTCTGACATGATAAAAAATAAATTACACATTCGCACTGATATAATACAAATGCATCAATAATTCACAATGTGTTTGATAATTAATTTAATACTACTAAAAACAAGTTTAATAATTCCCAGTGACCCCATGGTCTTGTCATATATAAAGCTATTTCCAAAAAAATAACATTGATAAATTGTTCGATTTATTATTAATCCCTTATCTGCGGATTGTAAGTTACGCAATTCGCTCCCAATCCCACCGGACACTTCGTCAAGGTTGCTTTATTGCATCCCATAGCTTTCGGAATAATTTTATCGATAGTAGTGCACAGAAAATATCGTGCTTCGCAAAGACGTACATATACGTCCGAGGTAAATAACGCTTCAGCTGAGTGAGACGTTTGTATACGCCGGGGGAACTTAAGAGGTTTCAGTCGTATTCTAACTTTAGAATCGAAGTACAGTATAATTGAATTCAATACATTTTTATTGCATGGAGGGGGTGGCGATGAAAATTATGACAGAATATTGGGTCGCAAGTGTTGAAAGTTTGAGAAGTACTGCCAGAATGAGTCGCACAACACAGCAATCAAAACCACTAAGGTGCTCACAGGGGAAAATTGTAACCTTTTCATAGAAAATATTTTAGAACAAAAGTGGTAACGTGAAATTATTTTAGAACAAAAGTGGTCACATGAAAAACTCAGTCACCTCAAGTACTTTGAGATTATAAGAAAACGTTTGTGATCCCAAAAAAGGGGAAGATATGTAATAAATACATTTTAGCCTACATGAAGACTGTCATATAGGAAAATACTGATAAGAGTTCATTTGTAACGAATAAACATTTCCCCCAGATTTATATATTTCGTGAGCCTGGAGTGACTCTGTACCCCACGCGGCCGATCCCGGGTTAAAAAATGCTGAATTTGTAGGTCTATAATTAAATAATAAATATATGTATAAATATTTAATAAACTCTTGCTAATTTACGTAAAAGATAATACATAAAATAAATAATGCTTTTAATTATATTTTAGCAAACTCCGTAATTATTTCCCTTAAAGCTCCTGACTACGTTCGGAAATGTGATTAAAAAAAACGATTAAAAGAATAATTTTTTGGTATTTAGTGTCACTTGAATCAGAATATACTTATAAAGTGTCTTAAGAATATTATTGCTAGAAATAATTCTTTAATAATTAAAATTATCTAAAATCAAATTTTTGGCAAAAAGTAAAGAAAGGCATATTTTAAAAATATTTGATCAAAAAGGCTTCTTTAAAAATAACATTTTACTTACATATAGTTAAAACCTTTATACAGAGGATGAGCTGAATTTTTTCAAAAAATTCACATTATTTTCACAGCTACGATCAATTGAAAAAGTAAAGGTTTTTTTTGTTACAATATCTCTTATCTGATATGATAAAATATGAATGGATCCATTTCTTAATATGCATATTTAAAAAATTTTAATTCAAATCTTAAATAGAAGTCCTTGCTATATATAGGGAAAAAACTATTATTATAGAACCATTTTTCATAAATGGAGTATGCTTTGAAAATGTCATTTTTGTCCCCTTAATTTTTTTGCCAAAAAATGCATTAAATAACTGTTTTTGTTATAATAATCCTGAAACAATTTTATATGTATATTCTACGAGTAACTCAGCTGAGATACTAAATATGAAAAATATTATCCATTTATGCGCTTTTTAAAACTCACGGTGTCTCTCCTAAAAAAAAACAGTTTTTAAAAAATATTGTTTTTATGGGTCTATAATTGTATTATAAGAAATGGTATAAATATTTATTAAACGTTTTATAATCTACATAAGACACAATACATTCTCATATTTTATCAAAAATGTGCAGTTATTTTCCTTAAAGCGATATTGAATTTACTTTAATTTTTCGACAGTTTCTATTTACTTTTTTTTCGAAAAATTGCTTTCTTTTTTTACTTTTCAATAAAGAACAAACATAATAGCGTACTGTGTTGCTCACCAGTATACTCAGGAATTTCTCAAGGGGGGGAGGAAGGGTCCAGGGTTGAAAGTGCACTATTCTCGAAAACAGCGTAACGTACACCCCCGCATTACGGGGGGGGGGGCAAGGTCTGACTGCCGCCTAGTACCTACCCTTCGTAAAATCCAACTTGAAGGCCCAAAACCTGACTTTACAGGGGGCAAATGTTCTCAATTACGCCACTGATTCTCGCATCATGCTCCAATGCGCCATCCAAAATATTCTTTTGGATTTTGTCGATTTTCGGGAACAGAAACAGTAAAAAGTTAATTATTGAATAAATAATTAGCATTAATTAATAAAATTAATTATTAAAGAAGTATCACTCATATTCGAAGGACAGAACCTGCGTCCTTCCCTTCCGCAAACACATAACTTCCTGCTGGACCAAAACGATCACCTCCATCCATAGGCTGTTACTGGCTTATATAGATGATGCCACTGCACGTTGCTACATTCTAAAAAGCCACAGAAGACTAATGGTCATGGTCACGGAGTCGTGGCCAGCATGTCATAACATCGAGTTCAGTACCACTGAAGACCTGATGAAAGTAAAATCTTTCTATGCTCAAAGTTCTAATTTTTGACAGGTGTGGAGGCTAGAGAAAGGGACATCAGCTAAGGCGTTATCCTCGTCACCTGACCATGTATCAAATTTATGAAGTATGTCGCCAACAACCCTCGTGTTGCTTTATAGCAGGGATGGCGAACCAGTGGCACGCGTGCCATTGATGGTACGCGACACAATATTTTGGGCACGCCACCGATCCAAAATTTTTGCATTTTAATTTAAAATAACAAAGTTCAATATGAAGAATTACGAACAAACGCGAGTGATCGGTCACAGTTTTCAGCGAGATTTTGTTAGTTCAAAGAATTATCGGAAAAGCTCACATTTTTTATGTATCATGATGTAACTTCATTTAGACAATTGAATTTGTCCCAATTCGATTAGTTGTAAATTGAAAAAATATGAAATGCAGCTGATTGATTTCCAGCATGGTTCGATATGGATTCAAAAATTTGTTGTAAAAAGGAGAAAGTTAGAGTCGATTAAAACAGAAAGATTAATAAGCAATGTAAGTAAAAATGCTAGAAATGAAATTTTGTAAACATGGAATTCAATTCCAGATACATTTAAAAGTCACAAAAATTAACTCATGCTATTTTAACCATATTTTCATCAACCTATATGCCTGCGAGTCATTATTTTCAAAGATGAAAAAATAACGTTAAAGACTCACTTAGAAACCGTTTGGCAGATGACTCCAATTCAGCTAGCATTCCACTAAAAGTCACATCTTACAATCCTAATACAAGTTATTTGTCATCTAATCTCCCACAACAGAACTCACACTAATGTTACTTTAATTTAAATTACGCGTATAAATGAAACATTTACTACAGTCCAAAATGTATTTTTTTCGTTGTAAATAAAGAGTCTTGAGTTGTTAGTATTTATTTTCGTTATTTTCTCAATAATCCCAAGTCAAAATTTTTTGACGGCACGTCTATACCTCATTAAACACATCTTAAAGAAAAAATGGCACATTGATCCAAAAAGGTTCGACATCCCTGCTTTATAGGGTAACGTTAATCAACATTTACTCATATTCTAAAAAAAAAAAAAAAAACTCTTTTTCCGAAGCTTTTAATGTATAAAAATTCAAGTAATATTTTCCTCCTGAAAATGGTTGCTTTTTTTAAAGCAAAGTGCATCATTTTTCTAAATTGCAGAAGACATTTGATTCGCCGATAAAAAAGAAAGTTACAATTAAAGCGAGACCGAATAACACACCATTAACGAAAAACCATTTTTTGGCTGCTGTAGAAATGGAAGGGTCCATCACCACCTGCTAAGGGGGATGGTCAGTTTCCCCTCTTCTTGATAGAGTCGAAGGGTCCAACACCACCTGCTCAATGGAGCGCCAACTGAAAAGGGTGATGACCAGCTCCTTCCCCCTTTGGGGGTTAGAAAAGAATTCATTCTGTCTTTGGGTACGAAGGAGGGAAGTCATGTCCGAGTGTTACTAATTGAATTAAGTGTTTTTCTTTAAATGTTTTTTCTTTAAAATAAATTTTAGTATTTAAAATTTAGACCTCATGGTTTTAATTTGTTTCCGTGTCTATTGATTAGAATCAAACTTTAGTGTTACTTTGATAAACTACATTAAAAAGCAGGTTCTGTTACTCCAATAATCATGTTATTAAGAATTTTTAGCATATTTGCAAAAAAATTTAACATCTCAAATTTCTACCTACAACATTTTAGAACAATTTGTAAGCTTACTTGGAAATAAAATTTAATAATAGTTTAGTCAAGGATAAGGAAGAGGAGCAGCTATGAAAGAAAGAAGTCGGATATAAGAATAGAATTTAACATTCAGTTTTATGTAGCTTGTTTAGTGTTACTTTAAATAAATTTCAAATTTTAATGCCCTATCTCTAAAAGAATATTTGAATCCAACTAACAATGATATTCTCTTAAAATTCTTATTGGACACATAAAAATTCTGTATTTTTGAACCAATAAAAATTATGCATTTTAATGTATTTATAATACGAAATCCTTTATAAATAAATGAAAATAAGGTCATGTTAGTCAAAATTTAATGGCAGTTATGTGGACGAAAAAGTTATTTTTCGTATAACTGTGGGACAAATATGCTTTTAAATTTAGATAAATATTTTAATCAGTAACTTCTAGGATTGTTATTTTAATAACAGGATAAATTTTTGCTAAAAAACATTAGTTTCCGTGCAAAATTAGATATTTTAACGGTAACCTACAAATAAGGAAAAAAAATTAGAAATAATTATAGCAACACACACATTAATTTAAAAATGCACTTTAATATATTTTATGTATAAATATTCATACAAGGTGTGACACTCAAAAAAAAAGACTAAGAGTGTAGCTTGAAATAAAGTGAAGTTGGCAACAATTGTTTGGGGGATATCATCCCACAAATCTCCTTTATCCATGTGGCCAGTTTCGTTTTAATTGATCGCGCTAGTTGGGAGAACTGTGTCATTGAGTGAGCACGTGCAACTACATTCTGCCAATAAAATGTCGAATCAGCATCAAGTTTCTTGTGAAACAGTAACGAAAACATTTAAAACATTAACCGAGGTTTATGGAGATGAAACTTTATGTAGTGCACATGTGTTTCAATGGTATAAGAGGTTTTCAGGAGAAAGGTCACTGGAGAAGATGAGGAACCTGCTGGGCGCCAAAGTCAGTGACTTCAGACCAAAACATAGCCAATATTCGTGATATGAGTGGGTTCCCATTCACATCAGTGATTACACTATTAATCAACACATCTACATTGCAGTACTTTGCAAAAAAATTAGAAAAGAAAACCAGAATTGTGGTGTGATGAATGGCTGTTGCATCATGACAATACACCCGCTCCCACAGCCCTATCTGTTAAGCACTTTCTGACCAACAAAAACAATACTGTGATGGGGCATCCTCCTTATTCACCTGATTTGGCCTTATGCGACTTTTTTTTTTTTATTTCCTACAGTTAAATCTTACTTAAAGGGAACCCATTTTACCTCATTTGAAGAGGTTCAGGCAAAAACGGAAAATCTCTTGAAGGGTCTTCCAAAACCCTCGTTCCAAAGCTGTTACTAGCAATGGCAGCGCAGAATGCAAAAGTGTGTGAATGCTGAAGGGAACTACTTTGAAGGTGATAATATCTCGGAGAACTAATTCTATACGTACAATGATTTATCGGACCAGTCTCGTTTTTTTGTGTGAAGAACACTTGTTAAGAATAATATGTAAACAAAACTTGAATTGTTTCTGTATTCTTTCATATGTTCTTTTTTGCTGTATTCGTTTTAGTTTTCTTATCACAGCACTCTGAAACCTTGGACAGAATTATGAATAACTCTTTATACACATACATTTACCATAAAACACCCAGCAAAGCGGCGGGTAACGCCTAGCCATAGTATAAACAGCCCTACTTCATTAGAAAGTCAGAACAACTAGAAAGAGAATGTTTTTCGATGCCTCAGGTTGTCATGGTATTATCTCAAGCAGCGTTACCATGTGTCGTTGTGCAACATAATAAAATATGGCCAACATCAGCATTCAAAAAAACTTCCAGTAGATATATCTGCACTCATTAACAGAGGAAAAAGAAGAAATGTTGGAGAAAAAACGGTACTCGCGGTATTATTTCGGAGACGGCCAATATCGCTTGTGCAGGAGAATAAACAAATGAAGGGGAAACTCCTTCAGGGGATAAGAAAGTTTGATATCCACCTCAGAAGCACATTCCCTTTCTACCCTACCCCCTCCTTTACCTTTGTGAATCATACTCGTAAGAGATGTGATAATTTTTTTCCCCTCCTTCACTACCGCTTTTCATTTCCCCAAAAAGTTTAAGATTACTTTCCGCCTTTTAAAAAAAATGAAAGTTTAGAATAAACAAAAAGGCTGAAAATTACGAATCCCTGGGCTGTCATTGACATTTTATATTCGTTTTCCCCCTCCCCCTGCCTTCCTAAAGGGGAAGGTAAATTAAAAAAAGGTAAGGTTGAACGGGAACTCAATTTCTACTGTATACCGGAGGAGTGGACTAGAGGGGGTTGGCGTGCTAGGAAGCGTTTAGGTACTTTTTTTTTGTCTCTCCCCAAAAAAATTCTCTCTTTTGTGGATTTTTTCTCCTTTCTTCCGAACTAATTTTGCAGCTTTTACGCGTACAGCGGACACTTGGGGAACATTGGTAGAGTAGAAAAATGAATTTTTTGGGGAAAAAAACGAGAGGGGGATGGGGATAAATTATGAGAGCCCCTCACCTGTAGTTGATGATGGAGATGGGGGAACTTAAATTGGCGGAAGCCGCAGGAAAAAAAGAATGCTAAATTAGGAAATTTTTCGATTAATGTTCTATCGATATAAATGATAGTTTTTGAATAAATATGAATTCATTATGATACACACACTCTCTCTCTCTAAACCCTCTTTCTTCCCCCTCCATAAAAAAGGACATCACAAACAATGCCTTTTCGTTGAGTATTTAGAAAGGGGAAGGAGATCTGAAATGGCAAATACTCGCTATTAAGTTCCCCCTTTTTTCCCCTCTTATATGTGAATATTCGATATTAAATTGTATTTTTATTTTACTCAGAAAATGTTAATCGCGTGAAATCTCCCCCCTCCACAGTCAAGATATGGCAAACTTGAATTCATGTTTGTGCGAGTGGCATTTGAACAGACATTTTGTGTAAAATCAACAACTTTTATTTAAGGTATCCGATTACGTTCGGAACCGTGATTTTAAAAAAGCGCATAAATGGATAATTCCCATAATATTTAGTGTCAATTAGATTAGAATATATGTATAAAATTGTTTTCAGGACATTATGACAAAAAAATTATTTAAATGCAATACCTTGTGAAAAAATTAACTTAGAATAACCTATTTTCACAAAACCGTTCTCCTTTTATAAGAAATACTTCTATAATATTAATATTTTGCGTATATAAAGTAATGATTTCTCCAGAGGGCATGAACTAGGATTTTTGAAAAATTCACATTATTTCTAGAGTTACTACCAATTGAAATAATTATCGGTATTTTTTTCTTAAAATTTCTGCCCTCTGTTGTATTAAAATATGGATAAATCCACTTCTAAGTCATATATTTTAAAAACACTAGTTCAGGCTCTGGGCAGAGGTCCCAGCTATATACAGTCAAAATATTATTATTATAGAAGCATTTTTCATAAAAGGAGAATGTTTTGAAAATAGGTCATTGTATGTTTATTTTTTGTCAAAATATTGTATTTAAATAATTTTTATTATAATAATATTGTTAAAACACATTTATACTCATTTTCTAATCTAAGTGACACTAAATATCATAAATATTATTCATTTACATGCTTTTGCGTAATCGTGAATCAGAAAGTAGTTTGATACCTTAGCGGATTCAAAACCGAATTTGGATTTGGTCACAATTAGCAAATGGGAGAGAGTTAGGCCTAATTAACAACAATAATTATTGCTCGCTCTTACTTCGAATTAAGCCTTTGATTGTATTTAAAAGCATTCACCTTTTGATTTAATGAGAAGAACATGGGAATATATTTATATATAATGCTTACGCATGTGTAAATTACTTATGTAGATATTATTTATATAATATATATGTTTATATGTGTGTGTGTGTGGTATTTACTTACGTACTATCGCAACAATGCGAACGTTCACGATAACTTGCCAAGTTGGCAATCTTGATTTCCCATGTGTCGTGCACGCTGGATTGATAACCATGTGCGTCCTTTCATATAATGCCTCCAACATCGTTGCGATAAAACGTAAGTGCCCTTTGTATACACTCATGTCCATAAATTAAGGATTATGAAGTTCAGGTAAAGACAGAGAAAGAAACAAAACTAATTTGACTTATTTGTAAAGTCTATTTATTAAACAAAAAGTAAAGAGCAAAAAAGATGCTATATGTTTGACATAATTAATAAAAACTGCGATTTTTACTCCCTGGAGCAAATTTCAAAAAAGAACCTATTTACAAAAAACAGTATAACATGGTTAGTATGATGGTTAATACGGAGTATGTCTCCCGGACGATGAAATACAGGCCTCACAACGCCTAGGCATGCTGAGTATCAAATTATCAATCTGATCTTGGGGAATGTTACACCACTCATCAAGCAATGTCCTCCGAAGTTTCGGTAGACAGGTGGAAGGGGGTTGACGGGCTGCAATATGTCGGTCAAGCATATCCCACACATGCTCTATTAGATTCAAGCCCGGTGAGTATGCTGGCCAATCCATACGGGTGATATCCTCCGATTGAAGGCATTCGTCTACAATGTTTGCACGGTGAGGACGGGCGTTGTCATCCATAAACAGAAATTCAGCACCCATGGCGCTCCGAAACAAACGTACATGTTGCAGAATGACATCCCGATAGATGTGGCCTGTCATCGTTACACTCTGAACATGCAGGTCAGTTCTGGAACCAAGAATAATTTCTCCCTAAACAAGCTATCCTGCACCACCGTAACGTTGTTGTTCAATGGTGTTCTCTTGGTGGTAACGGGTTCCTGGCGCTCTCCATATTAAAGTCCGGCGACAATCAGACTGAAAACTAAACCTGGACTCATCGGAAAACATCACACAAGACCACTGTTGTGGTGTCTACAATGCATGCTTTCTACTCCAGGTTAATCGCAGGCGACAGTGAGTTGCGGTCAGTGGAACACATCTGACAGGCCTACGAGAATATAAACCAATGTGCCCTAAGCGTCTGTACACGGTCTGCCTTGAAACTGTCGTACCGGCAGCTGAAGAGAACTGACGAGAAAGGTATGATGCTGTACTCCGTTTGTTTCTTTTGGCAGTAACTTGCCAAATACCCCTCCTCATTCGGCGTTGTAATTCGGGGGTGACCTGTGCTGTATAATCTACTCAGATTACCATCATCTTGGAATCGTTGCAAAAGCCTGTAGATGACATTCTGGGTGATTCCAAGTTCCTCGGATACTTCCAGCTGTGTACGTCCTCATTCCAGTCATCCAATAATTCTACCACGTAAAAAATCCTCTAAATGCTTTCTTTGTACCATGACTATGCGGTTATCGCACTGAAATACTTTTAAAGCGCTTGTGAACAATTTTACTTTTTTGCCACCATTCCTTATATACCCCTATCTTACACTCTCGTCATTGTGACGTACTATCCGTGCCATCTGGTGGTTTCCTGTAATTTGCATATTTTTCTTCAAGATGTGTGTGATAATTCTACACAGGTGGAATTTTTATTTTATGGTTCAATTTCTCTGTGGGATTCTGAAGTATCCTTAATTTATGGACATGAGTGTAACTTATATAACACCAGAAACTACGTAAGGCTGGGAAAACGTATGCCTTGAAAGACATTTACTTTTCTTAAAATTCTCTAAGAAAACAAAAGGAGAGGGTTCGTACTTTTCCACAATTAATGCTTTTATTTTCTCGTAATCTCTTAGCTTTCATCACCAATATAACCCAAAGTATTGGCAACTTTCTTGCCAATTAACTTCTTTAAAGTTTCGAATTTTAATTACTTTTGTTTATTTTTGAGCTTAAATGCTATTTCTGCTTAATCAAAAAATAAATAAATCCCATGTTTCGTTTCTTTCTTGGCAAGGGTGTACCATTATTTTGTACGGATTTAAGGAATTTATCTAATGAAGGAATACTTTCAACCATATTCATGTACTGTTTCACCGATTTCTTGTAATACAGCTAGCAAGTCTACTTTTGTAAAATTTTTAAACATTGGTGATCATAAACAATGTTCAACGGAAAAATTAAGCACACCTTTACTATAATACCGTTAAGACCTCTGGTTCTCAAAGATAAGCGGCAGTTTCATAACATAATAAATTGATAAATATAAATAATATAATGCATTTAATAAATTTTCATACTTGTAGATAAAAATAAATATTTAACCCTACCTCGTGATACTTACTATTGGCTTATTAGCATCATACACTAAAATAGCGCAACAACTTTATTTATATCCGTAATCGGAACAAAGCGTCGAAGCTTTCTAAAAGTACTATCTCAGTAAGAACTTATGGTATCTCTCCGACAACGTTCGGAAACATGAGTTTGCAAAAGTGCACAAAAGAATATATTTTTTTAACATTTAGTGTTACTTAGATTAGAATACAAGTGTAAAATTGTTTTAAAAATACTATTACAACAAAGAATATTATGTATTGCATTATTGTTATTATTATAGAATATTATTATTGCAATATTTTGGCAAAAATATTGACTTAGAATAATCTATTTCCAAAACATTCTTTTCAGGAAAAAGTTTCTATAATAATAATAATTTGCTTATAAATAGCTAAGACTTCTCCAGAGAGCCTGTAGTAGAATTTTTTTAGAAAATTCACATTATTATCTGAGTTACTACAAATTGAAATAATTTTAAGGGGGTCTTTTTTGTTTAAATTTCTCCACTCTGATGAATCAAAATGTGGATAAATCCACTTTTAAGTCATATTCTTTAAAAATCTTAGTTCAGACTCTGTAGCAAGGGGGTTGTCCTAGGGGTCCGGACCCCCACCCCGCCCAAAGCCCTTGATTTTTTTCCCGATTGATTATAATTCTAAGTATATAGTACGTAAATTTTAATGAAGTATTTCTTATTAATGATTAATTTTATTAATTAATGCTAATTATTTATTCAATAATTAGTTTTTTACTCTTTTTTGTTCGCGAAAATCGACAAAATTAAAAGGAGCATGATACAAGAATGGTAAACGTGGACACCCCTCTTGAAAAATTCCTGTGTGCGCTACTGGTCTTAGCTATATATGGGCAAAATATTATTATTATAGAATCATTTTCCATAAAAGGCGAATGTTTTAAAAATAGGTAAATCTAAGTCTATTTTTTAAACCAAATATTGCATTTAACTAATTCTTTGGTGTAATAATATTCTTAAAACAACTTTACACGTGTATTCAATTCTAAGTTACAATAAATTTTTTAAAAAATATTCGTTTGTACGCTTCTGCAACACCACAGTTTCAGATGTAGTCGGGTACTTAAACCAGAATTCTACGCAAGGCTGTAGGTACCGACGTATCAATGATACGGGGCCCCAAGCTACAGGGGCTCCAACACGTGTAAGAAAATAATTATAAAATGTCAAAAGGCCCCAAAAGAGTTTTGATGCAGAGCCCTCTCCGGACTAGCTAAGCTAGTGATGTCACGTATCAAAACTTTTAAGGCACGCACAAGAGAAAAATTATTCTAATCTTAACACTTTTTCTGGAATACACTTATATCTTTTTTTATTTATACAATACGAAAGGCTTGTGTTGAAGTAAATCCTCAATTTCTCCCTCCCCTATCGAAATTTTACTTATCCATCCAAATGGGAAATAAACTGCGAGTTCTATGCACCTGGTAAGTTTCACACAAACGCTAAAAAATTCTGATTTAACCACAGAAAAGAAAATGGCGGGAAGTGATGGAAATAATCTTCCCCACCCATAGGAAAAAAGAACCCTCTGCTTACAGATAAGATACGAAAAAGCGCTGCCATTCTACGAATCATTATTCCTATCAATTATTCAAAAGGCCCCGGCTTTCTTGTAAAAGAGTCGGGACGGAATACCAGCGACAAGCCTCCCCACATTATGCACTCAGTCGAACTTCTGTCGGTTTCCAGAACCCCTAGAACATCCCCCAACCCTCTTAACCTCCTCTTCAGACCAGTCTCGTTTGCAATCTCGGTAAGATATCTCGATATGATAAAGAATCCCTATTTTGCCAGAGAAAGTTGAGAAAGCTTCTGGGTTGAAACTTGAACTTCAGACACGTCAACCTGGTTATCCAACCATGTAAATGAGTTTTGATTCTTCTTCTAAAGAATAAGTAATAAGATTTTTGTTGCTGTTTTTTCACAGAAGAGACCATCTGTTGTATGTCCCAGTCAAGTGTTTTTCAACCTACTTATTTTCCGAACAGGAGTCTATTGACAGTAAAGATTTCACAGATTCGTCATAGTCATTTCTGGTTCTTGCAGCTGTTCCTTTTAGTTAATCGGATTCAGCGCAGAAATCATAAAAGTAATAATATTAAAAAAATTTAAGAAAAACAGGATCCTTTCTGAGAAAAAAATTTTGCATTAAAAATGATTTCGTCGAGGATATAAGTGAATCCTCCCCCTTCACAATATTTTTTTTTACTATATATGCATCTATTCTCAATATGAATCTTAATTATTATTAAACAATAAATACCTTCAGTGAAAACAGTCTAAGGTTTAATTCAGTCCAAAAGTTCGAAAATGATTAATCTGAGTCGTCATGTGTGGCCTCGGTTAGGGCCACGATCTTGTGATCGGCGTGTTATGAGTTCTAACCCAAATGAAACCCTAATTTAACGAACCCCAAAAGTTCCTAATTTAACGTGCATCACGCCTCTACACGGAGTGTCTACCGGGATATTAGGCTCGAACTCATGACACGCCCTCCACGAGTACGTTATTTTGACCACTAGGCTATTGCGGCCACCAGATCGACTTGCAAAAACTAAATGAAAAAGTTGAAAAATATGTATTTCAATAATTAAATAAATTAAACATTTATTTGATCATTGAATTTATTATTATTATTATTATTATTATTATATATTGTGTACGTCTGTATACACGAATAATAATGAAAACAATAATAATAATTCATTCTACTTTAAATTTTCACTCAAGTAAACGTTTGCAATCGGACCAAATCTCATATAAAGATGTATATTTTTATATGCGGTCCGGATTATAAGTTTTTCTGAAAGTGACCCCCATGGTCATTTGGGTTAGCCACCCGTGCACTAACAATAAGTAATGGCTAGGTGAGGAAAGAATTGTCGCTATGAAAAGCGGTCCATGTTCTTTACTCGTCTTTTTTTTTTTGTTGTTGTTGTTAAGATGTGCACAGTAGCGCACACAGGAATTTTTCTGGGGGGAGGGGGTCCAGGGTCGAAGGTCCACCATTCTCGTATCATGCTCCTTTTGATTTTGTCGATTATCGGGAATAAGAAACAGTAAAAAACTAATTATTGAATAAATAATTAGCATTAAATAATAAAATTAATCATTAATAACAAATATTTAATTAAATTTTACGTACTATATACTTAGAATTATAATCAATCGGAAAAAAATCAAGGGCTTTGGGGGGTCCTGACCCCTAAGACACCCCCTTGGGAGCACCACTGATGATGTGTATTCTCTATGTATAAGCTAACTTAAATTAATAAATAGTTATTACCCAAGAGAGTTACTTCACAGATCCCACCTATGAATTCATCCACAGTAAAATCAAGCGTATAGCGCAAACCGGCGTATATCACGCACCCATTCTTTCAAGGTACATTTTTTAATTTTTACGTATATTCGCCGTATAACTCTACCCTCCCCCCTTTTTACGAAAGAACAAGAAAGGTGCGTCTACAATGCTGGTATGTTTTTAAGTCATTAATTCCAGGTATTATCCCAGAATTTTGAAAAAATAGTATAATATTAGAATCATAATCCTTTACTTTCATTAGGCTTGCCGTTTCTTTCAAATAAACAGAATTTCAATCTATATAAAAGTCTAATTTTTCTCATGTGATAATCTTTTTTTTTTCTTTCTGAAACTATCATTTTTTTTTATACCCGGCGTATAACGCAATCCGTAAACTTCGCATTTTTTGTGTGTTAAAGGTGTGCATTTTACGCCGGATTTTACGGTAATTTAATTTAATTTTGAACGCCCAACATTCTACAAACTGATAATTGAGCTCTAAATAAAAATTAATAATTATTAAATTATAACTAATTATTAAAAAAAATATAAGGAAAAAAAAAAAGAAATTACGCGCAATACTTGTTGAAGTTGAAAAATTAATATGGAAATTAATAAATTAAAGCTGATTCAAAACTCAACTCACTAGCGCCACAGCCCAAGAAAGCCAAGATCTACTGTGCCCAATTCAGTTTTCATGACCTTGGGCACTGAGGTGCATGAGCAGATGTTCCGGTTTGGTGGTCAGTCTGATGCGAAACCCCCAGCATTTAGTTCCAAAGCAAGCTTGATTCACTCTCTTAAAAATTAGAATTCTTCTTGCGTCACGCAGTGGAATATGTCAATGGCGTTAAAGATATATTTTAATGAATCTGTATTTATATTTTTCGTACATTGTGTATCTACTAATTCATAGAAAATAATAATTATCTTAAGCTTAAATTGTTAAATTAATTTCTTAAAAAGCTTTCTTCAAATGACGAGTGGAACACTACGTATATTTGGAATTAAAAGCTCTTCGATATTATATTAATCTTATTTCTTGTTTTTCTAATATATATCAAAATAAAACTTCTCAGAGGTATTTCATGATACTAAATACAAAAACCTCAAAGATTTAATTGAGTCCAAATACTCTTCTGATATTTTTGGCTCAGACACTACTCGTAAGCAACACTTTATTATGTAAACTCTTTTTGCAATACTAAGTAGATAAAAATAATTTATTTTACTTTTTGTTGTATAAATCTATTTTTTTTTTTTAGACAGTGCCTTTCATTTTTAGTTTCTTTCTGGTGTACAAAAGTTACATCATACATACTTTCCTATTATTTCACCTGTAAATGATAATATTTATCATATGTTTTTTTTCTCTCCAGAGATTAAATATATTCTATATTTTGCGCATTTCTTTCTTTCTATTTTCATGTTTTTTTTTAGCAATATCTCCTAAAATAATTATGTGACCACCAGTAGCGCACACAAAATTTTTCAAGGGGGGTGTCCAGGGTTGAAACTCCACCATTTTAGTATCATACTCCAATACGCCGTTTAGCATATTGTTTTGATTTTGTCGATTTTCGGGAACAAAACAATACAAAATTAATTATTGAGTAAGTAATTAGCATTAATTAATAAAATTAATTATTAATAACAAATACATAATTAAATTTTACGTAATATATGCATAAAATTAAAACTAATCAAAAAAAATCAAGGGCTGGGGAGGGTCCGGACCCCTAGGACACTCCCCCTTGTGTGCGCCACTGGTGACCAGAATTTCCTTGCGGTCAAAGTAACGGACTCGTGGGCGGCGTGTCATGAGTTCGAGCCTAGTACCGCTGAAGACTCGCCGCGCAGAGGGGGCCGATGTGTCCTCCCGTTTGTGTGGTATGGAAGTTAGGAGAGGGAAGTGCCAGCTCAGGTGTCGTCTTCGTCCTTGACCATGGTTCTAAATTACGAGATCCGTCACCAAAAGCCTTAGAATAGCTGAATAGTATAATGTTAATATTCACTCACTCACCCAAAATAATTGTAATTCAAAATGATACATGTGTTCCTATTATTAATTATAATTCAAAATGATACATGTGTTCCTATTATTAATTATAATTCAAAATATTTGATACATGTGTTCCTATTATTAATTATGATTCAAAATGATACATGTGTTCCTATTATTAATTATAATTCAAAATGTTACATGTGTTTCTATTATTAATAATTCAAAATGATACTTGTGTTCCTTTTATTTTTGATTCACACTTTGTATAATTTCTTTAAAAAGCCTCGAATTTTTAAATATCTCTTTTCACTTATACAACAAATTATTTAAATTCCTCAAATGAATTTCTTTACTGCAGTCTGAATAATCCGAGCTGAACGGGACAAGGTGTTTCCCGAATTATGGAACATTCTCTGATATTAAATTTAAATGAATCGAAATTCGTCAACATCATTTTATTGCATGAACAGAACTAGAAATGTTTTCATAAAGCGAAAAAACTACAAGTATATGAAAAATATAAAAAAGAATTACTAATAGATGTCTTAATGGAATGCGAAAATATATGAAATGGTATGCAATTAAAAGAAAAACAAAGAAGGTTCTACTACATAAAAGTCTTGTAAGATCAGTATTAACTTATGCATGTGAAACTTGGTCCATGTCTCCAACAGATGAGAACAGGATAAGTATCTACGAAAGGAAGATTTTAACAATTACTTTTGGAGGAATTCAAGAAAATGACACTTTGTGATGGATCTTTACGCGACATTCACACTAATCCTCTTGGAGAATCTTTGGGCTAGCATTCGCGTTAATTCATGGTCATCCCTCTCAAGAAGAAATAATGATATGGAAATTTGTTCGACTATATAAAGTCAGGGCTTTGTAATTGTACGTGAAAAGGAGCGGAGAATCTGTTGTAGCGTTACGAAGGTGAGATTTAATTGATTTACACAACGTGAGTTAAGAACGGAATTTGCCACTATACTAAATTGGTGGATTTGTAATTTATAGTCTAAGATAGATTAGGTTAATTTAAACTGATTACTTGCGCTTGCTCACTTAGGGTTTATTGATTTCTTTCCATCACTCCGAAGGCATCTTCTTGTGGTTTAACTTGGGGTTGATTAGTGTGCTTGAATAATGATAAATAATAATTATCATGGAAGTTTCTGGTCATACTTTGTTTCCTCCCACACCCTTAGATAGGCAGAACGGTGAGGGGGTGACTTCAGGGGGAAGTCGCTCACACACTTAGCAAAAGAGATCAAATTTAGAACTCTATTACTCATATAAAGAATCTGACATCGTTAACTTCATCAAAGTACTACGAATTAAATGAGCAGGCTACGTTGTCAGAATAGTCGAAGACTGCACCACACACACAAAAAAAATCTTCAATGTTTTACCAATTGGCACACGGAGAAAATGAGGGCCAAACCTAAGATGGATTGATGGCTTAGAAAATGACCTCTTAGGCTTGAGAACTAAACATTGGAGAACACCAGCAGAAAAAAGATTGGCTTGGAAAAGGCTCCTTGAGAAGGCCAAGACCCACCTTTCGCTGTCGAACGACTTAAGAAGGAAGGATATAAAAAATACGAGTGCTACTTTCAGTAAGCTTGTTCGTTCATAAGATCTTAGGCTGTAAAAAAGACTTTTAAAGCTGTCTTCCCGAAGAACACCATCCCGTTTTCGTGTTGCAATGTTACGCCAATATGAGAGTGGAGGGGTATATCAAGAGATGACCTAAGGTGAGAAGTAGTTAGCCACTGTGTTAGCTGCGATGTGTGAGTACTTAAGAACATTTCTTCTTTAAATCTGGAAATATTTAATTATTTCTATTTTACTAGTTCGAATTTATGACAAACTTGAATATCGACACTCTACTGTATTGTTTAATACCAATTTACGAAGTGAGTTTTGCTAAAATTCATTTGACCAATGAAGTCGAGTGGTCATGACAAGATCTAGTGGACGGCTTGTCATGAGTTCGAGCTGTAGAGCTACTGAAAACCCGTCGTGTAGAGCAGTGGTCCCCAACCCCTGGGCCGAGGACCGGTACTGATCCATGGATCAATTAGTACCGGGTCTTACAAGGAACTTACCGGGTCTTATACAAACGATTAGGTATACGTCGCCCTTTATCTTAGCCGTTCTGATTATTTTTTTAAACTTTAAAAAACATCTCTGACTGCATTTTGCTTTTTTTACGCACTCCAAACAGAAAAGGAGGAAGAGAAATGAAAGTCGCACACTCAGAGAATCATGTACCATCCATAGTAAAGGATATGCATAAAGCAATTCGGAATACATAATATAATAATGAATTCAAAACAATCTAAAAGTATAGAACATTAACACTCCTCCTCCCTCAGCGGGTCACGGTAATATTATCAAGTTTTGACCGAGCATTGGTAATTTAAAAGTTGGGTAACATTGGTGTAGAGGGTTGAAGCCCGCGTTAAATCTGTCGGGACACAATGTCCTTCCTTTGGCATAGTGTGGTACACTCATGTCCATAATTTAAGGATAATGAAGTTCAGGCAAAGGAAGAGACAGAAGCAAAACAAATTTGACTTATTTGTAAAGTCTGTTTATTAAACAAAAGGTAAAGAGCAAAATAGATGTTATGTTTGACATAATTAATAAAAATTGCGATTTTTACTCCCTGGAGCAAATTTCAAAAAAGACCGTATTTACAAAAAACAGTATAGCATGGTTAGTATGATGGTTAATACGGAGTATTTCTCCCGGACGATGCAATACAGGCCTTACAACACCTAGGCATGCTGAGTATCAAATTATCAATCTGATTTTGGGGAATATTACACCACTCATCAAGCAATGTCTCCCGAAGTTCCGGTAGACAAGTGGGAGGGGTTGAAGCGCTGCAATCCATCGGCCAAGCATATTCCACACATGCTCTATTGGATTCAAGTCCGGTGAGTATGCTGGCCAATCCATACGGGTGATATCCTCCGATTGAAGGCATTCGTCTACAATGTTTGCACGGTGAGGACGGGCGTTGTCATCCATAAACAGAAATTCAGCACCCATGGTGCCCCGAAACAAACGTACATGTTCCAGAATGACATCCCGATAGATGTGGCCTGTCATCATTACACTCTGAGAATGCAGGTCAGTTATGGAACCAAGAATAATTTCTCCCCAAAACGAGCTATCCTGCATCACCGTAACGGTGTCGTTCAATTGTGTTCTCTTGGTGGTAACGGGTACCTGGCGCTCTCCATATTAAAGTCCGGCGAGAACCAGACTGCAAACTAAACCTTGACTCGTCGGAAAACATCACACAAGACCATTGTTGTGGTGTCCACAATGCATGCTCTCTACTCCAGGTTGACGACAGTGAGTTGCGGTAAGTGAAACATATCTGATCGGCCTACGAGCTTATAGACCAATGTGCCCTAAGCGTCTGTATACTGCCTGCCTTGAAACATTCGTACCGGTAGCTGAAGAGAGCTGACGAGACAGGTCTGATGCTGTGCTCCGTCTGTTTCATTTGGCAGTAACTGCCAAAAAATATATATATATATATATATATATATATATATATATACTGGTTCTCATTCGGCGTTGCAACTCGGGGACGACCTGTGCTATAACATCTACTCACATTACCATCATCTGGGAATCGTTGCTAAAGTCTGGAGATGACACTCTGGGCGATTTCAAGTTCCTCGGATACTTCCAGCTGGGTACGTCCTCATTCCAGTCGTCCAATAATTCTATTACGTAAAAAATCATCCAAATGCTTCCTTTGCGCCATAACTATGCGGTTATTGTACTGAAAGGCTTTTAAAGCGCTTGTGAACAATTTTACTTGTTTGCCACCATTCCTTATATACCCCTCTCTTACACTCTCGTCATTGTGACGTACTATCCGTGCCATCTGGTGGTTTCCTTTAATTTGCATATTTTTCTTCAAGATGTGTGTGATAATTCTACGGGAGGAATTTTTATTTTAGAGTTCAATTTCTCTGTTGATTCTGAATTATCCTCAATTTATGGAGATGAGTGTAGTTTGGGGAGGGGAATCACTGGTCAAATGTCGTAATGTCACTTGACCGAGATTCAAAATTACGAGGTCCGTCGCCAACTATCCTTTTGTTTTTTCAGAGGGTGACGCAAATTAAAATCCATACAAATAGAAATTGGTAACACTTATTACAAACTATGCTGAGTTCCTGTGGGTTCATTGAAAAGCTGGTGTAGCCCATTTTTGATTTTTAACAGGGCAGGACTGTGTGTGTGTGTTATGAGATCCCATCTCTACGGAAATGATATCGCCGACACCCCTATACTCTAGGACTCTGGTTAGCCTTTGACCACTGAACATTTGGACGTGTGCCCTATGCTAATAAGTTTTCATTGTGTCGTCAAAAAACAAAGGAGAGCACGTGAATTAGCAGCATAAGTACAGTGGTGTAACGTACACCCACCAACCTCAGCAATGTAGGTGGGGGCAGGACTCTAGGGGGTCTAAAGTCTAACTGACACCTAGTATGCACCCTTTGTAAGATTTGGCTTTGGGCACAAAAGCTGACTTTGCAAGTGGGCCAAAATATTCTCCGTTATGCCACTGCATAGGTGCTATTTGTAGAGTGGGGCATTTGTAAAATAAATATTAAAAACTATGCTTAGGCAGTGGCGGACACATGAATTTTCAAGGGGGGCGGAGGCAGGATCGAAAGTCCACCATTCTCGAATCATACCCAAATACGCCGTCAAAAATATTAGTTTGATTTTGTCGATTGTCTGGAATAAAAGACAGTAAAAAATAAATTATTGAATAAATGTTTATTTAGCATTATTTAATAAAATAATTATTAATAACAATACCTAATTAAATTTTTTGTACTACATACATAGAATCATAATCAATAGGAAAAGAAACAAGGGTGATAAGGGGGGAGAGTCCGGCCCCGTGAATTTCTCCCCTCCATCTTGTGTATGCCACTGTGCTTAGAACAGCGTTTCTCAAAGTGTGGGGCGCACCCCCTTGGGGGGGCGTGATAACTGTACGAGGGGGGCGCGAGCATATTGAGAAGTTAAATACAAAAGATATATAAGAACTATTAATTTACTGAAAGAAAACAAACAAAATGCACTCGGACATAATAAAAAATTCAATGCACATTTACAGTCATATATTACACGTATGAATGTATCAGTGCTACACAATGTTTGTGTGTGTTTGATGATCAATTTAACAAAAATAAAATAAGAACAAATTTAATAATTACCAGTGACCCCAAAGGATTGCCTTGTAAAAATTATATACAAAAATAACACTTATCTTGATAATTTGTATGGTTTATAATTAATCCCTTATCTGTCGATTAAAAGTTCTGCGATTCGCTTCCCAATGCAAACCGTTTTCCACGTAGGAGCCCGTATGGGATGAATTGGGGGCGGGAAGGAATAAAAAGAAGCAAATAATCTGAAATAAGAAAATCCTTCACAAACATTGTCCAGGTCCATTTATTGCATTCCAAAGCTTTCGGAATATTTTTATGGATAGCAGTGCACAGAAAAGATTGTACTTCGGGAAGACGTATATATACGTCCGGGGAAATTAATGTTTTGACTGAGTGAGACGTTTATATACGCTGATGGCCCTAAAAAGTTTAAAGTCATATCGTAATTTTAGCATTTAAGTATAGTATTATTGAGTTCAATACATTGTATGAGGGGGGTAGGGGGGCGCGATGAAAATTTTAGTTGAATATTGGGTCGCGAATATTGAAACTTTGAGAAGCACTGGCTTAGAATGAACCTGACGAAAGTATGGTCCAATTCTTTTTAATTCACAAACTTAGACCAATATAATGAAACTTTGTCGAGTTACACTGCATTTCTTTAAGAACAGTGATTTCAAGCTATTTCACAAAGAATCTTTTAATAGTTCTGTGAATATTTCGAAATCCTGAAACTCTTGCGTAATCTAATGTGCACAAATACCTCCAGTATCATTCGATAGCTATCTGTGCACTGATACTTGGCAAAACCAAGCAATAAAAAAGGAAATAGACGTAGAAAGGCCATCTAGGAAAAGTTATGTACCTCACAAAACAGGAGACAGAGCAATAAATCCAACCATATCAGTTACCAAATGAGCTGATAACTGAGCAACTATTTTACCTAAATTGACGTTGCTTATCTTCTCAGTTTGAACCGTCTCTAATCCTAAAACGGTAGTTTGAATGGTTTATAGATTTTGCAAATGCAAAAATTTGGTATACATTTCCCTCTCCCGTTGCTGAGTGATCATTAAAGTTTATCGAATGTCCGACAGGAGCGAATTTATACCAGAGTTTTTATCCGGATCTCCAGTTTTATGACGGAGTGCTTTAAAACATAAATCGTTGCCAAGGTTTGAGATAAATATTCGGGGAAATGATTCGTTATAGATATGCGTTTTCGTAAATAGAATAAATTCTTGAATTCGTTAGTCATAGATTCGTGAAGGTTGTCAAGGGAGAAATGTATCTGCATATCTTGATTTTTAAGATACAAATGTTTCTAAGCTTACAACTTTATGTATATTGGTGCCGAATGAATTTTATTATGAGTTATGTTAATTATTTTTGAGCGTTTATTCGAGGGATTTTTTTCACTTCGCATCTGTATTTCAGTACTTGATTAATCATTGGCAGACAATTATTATTGCGTTGTTATTATGTCATTATATTAAGAAACATGTTGATGTTTAACAGAAATTAAGTAAACGTTTTTCAATGTATAGTAAATGTTATTCAAGTCCTCAGTATCAATTTTAATTTTGATATACGTCTCTATAAAATTAAACTTTAAGGTATCCAACTACGTTCGGAACTGTGATTTTAAAAAGACGCATAAATGGATAATTTTCATGATATTTAGTGTCACTTAGATTAGAATACATGTATAAAATTGTTTTAAGGACATTTTGACAAAAAAAATTATTTAAATACTATATATTTCGGCAAAAAATTAACTTAGAATAATCTTTTTTCAAAATGTTCTCCTTTTGTGAAAAGTACTTCTATTAGAACAATATTTTGCCAGTATATAGCTCAGACCTCTGTTCAGAGACTCAACTAGAATTTTTGAGATATATAACTTAGAAGAGGGTTTATTCATATTTTACGACAACAGAGGGGAGCAATTTTAAGAAAAAAACGCTAATAATTATTTCAATTGGTGGTAACTCTGAAAATAATGTGAATTTTTCAAAAATTCTAGTTGAGCCTCTGTAGAGAGGTCTGAGCTATATAGAGGCAAAATATTATTATAATAGAACTATTTTTCACAAAAGGAGAACATTTGGAAATAAGATTATTTTAAGTTAATTTTTTTGCCAAAATATTTCATTTAAATAATTTTTTTTGTCAAAATGTCCTTAAAACATTTTTATGCATATATTCTAATCTGAGTGATACTAAATATCATGAAAATTATCCATCTATGCGCTTTTTTAAAATCATGGTTCCGAACGTAGTCGGGCACCTTAAAGCATGCTATAATTGTCGACAAAGTTTAAGTAGAAAAAGTATAATAAATTTATCAAAATATAATGGTTTTGTATACCCAGAAATTTCAGTACATCTTCCTACTTTGGATTTGGTATCAGAAAGACTCATTTCGCTACGAGTACCTTTCAGGCAAATTAGGTGATTTAGACATGTACATGGTCAGTTTGGAATATTAGGGCAAATAATTAATGGTACAGCGTCTTCAAAGAAGTTTCACTTCTATCACGTGGCGTGCCAAGCATAATTTTTTTCAAATATAAAATAATTGAAACTTCAGTATTATACATATATTTTGGCTTCACTATCCTTTAAAGAGTAGCATATTTTATCAATCCGATATTAATTAACCAAGTTGACTCATTTTTCTGATATAAAATAAGTTTCGTACTTTTTTTCCTATACTGTAATGACAAATAAGCTATTTAATGTTATAAACAAGAACATTATGAATTAGAATGTTGCCAATTTTCATGAAAATTGAGACTCTCGTACATTTGGTGAAGACAGCTTTAAACTTCTATTGGTTGGTTCACTGACTACAATTCATTTAGTTTTTGAATTTTTCTGTTTATTTTCTACGATTTTTGAACTTATCTAGAGTCCACTTAGAAACCCTTTAACTTACATTGTCTCCTTTTACAATAACATGCTTTGAATTATTTCTCATTTTTTTATTACAAATTAAAAACTAAATTATTTCATACTTTTCTAAAATTTTGTAAATTTATTTCACAAAAGAGTTTTATAAAAGACGCGTAAGAAAATCTTAGAAAAATTAGGAGTGTTTTGTCTTATAATTGTTCTTAGGAAACATTTTCTGTTTGATTTTTAGTTACTTTTAAAAAAATGAACTTTGATAGAAATTTTTCTTTAATCTAAAAAAAAAATTGTATTCTTCTTCTATGTATCTTCCTTTATAAACATACAGCATTGAGAATTTATTCCAAAAAAGTGTGTGTGTGTACACTTTAAAAATCTACGTTTCGAAAATGAAACATATACTTTTCTAATAGCAAGTCCAATTATTATCCTTAATAACAAATTACATCTCCAAAGAACACAAATAAATATAATACCATCTATGTTAATCATTGTTAAGGTTCCGGTGTGTTTAATTACAACTAAAAGGTCACCGAAGAAATATATTGCCATAATAATACAAAGAAACATTATTTCTCTTAGATTTTATTGTGACGTAAATAAGAAAATATTTGATAGATGCGTAGCCGAGAGCAACAACGGATAAACGATTCGCTCACTGGATGTGTGTCATTTGCAACTAAAGTTGCTTAAGTACCAATACAGATTTTAATTAAGCCGTTTATATAAGAAGAACGGTAGAAGGAAATTGTTGTATACGGTATTTTAAAAGAATTGGCTCACCTTTTTGAGGAAGTATGCAGATAACCATGGGACCGGAAGAAAAAAAATTTGTAATTGAAAAATTACGTATGAAATATTATTTTTTTTTGTTAATAAAACTTCTTAACTGTTTTTTGCAATAAAAGAAGAAATAAATATGTTTATGTAGAAGGTAATATACTCTTTTTTTCCAGCTTATTTCGTAAAAAAAATATTGACGTTAAAGGAAAAAAAATAAACGTTAATATTATTATTTGACTTTTAATTTAAATTAATGTATGAAGTTGCTTTATCAAGTTTGAAGTAAATGACTACTTATTTCTGAGGTTTGTTTTTATAGCATTTTTTGTTAAGTATTGTTTCACATTTTTTAAATTTGAAATTGTAAACTTATAGTCATGATTAATTTTTTGGATTTATTGTACTGTTGTACTATATATACCCATTAAATAATACTAAAAAAATAATTCAAAGAAATATCGGGTGTTGTAGGTGTTACAAACTAAACAAGGTTCAATTTAATATAAATTTCAAATTTGGACTCCATAACACTCTCTAGTTTTATAAATAATTCAAAGTTACAAAATTTCTTGATTTATTAATCTGCGGCTGTAAAAGATAAAATTAAACATAAATAGGAAAAAAAATTCTTTTAAAGTATTGAAATTTTAGCAATAACACAAAGATAATAAGGGCTGATCTTTTTTAAACATTGTATGAACGCGCATCATACAAAAATCCCTTTGAATCTATTTACAGATGAGATTGCGAATTATTGAACGTTTAGGCCAGTGATTCCCAAAGTGGTCTATATAGACCCTAGGGGTCTATGACGACCTGCAAGGGATCCACGTCAGCAAAAAAATAATTTGGGGGTCCATGAGGTGTAACATGGGATCTATGATAGTGGCCCTCATTAAAGCAGATCGTGACTTTTTAATTTTAAAAGAAAATTTAATCAAGGGAAAACTAAATTTTATCTATTTAATAGATTTGTTTACTAAATTTAATGAGTTTAATTTGCACTTACAAGAGCACAAAGCATAAATTTTATTAAAACAATAACCATTTCAGCGTTTCTCTCCACAGTTCAGCTAAAGAAGTATAGTATTGGAGGTCTCTCGAATTTTCTCAATTTGTCAAAGACAGTCTGTCAGGACGTTTTAGCCTACGTTCAATATTTAAATGCCTTTTATTCAGATTTTGAAACTAAATTCGAGAATGCTTTGACTATGGCAATACCACAATAGGCAATGAATTCATATGGTCACATTGAGAAAAAAATGTCACATTACAGTAGGAACTGATCGTAATAAGCACTAATGAAGATCTTAATGTTTAGAAACGGATGTCAGCAATTTTAGTTTTAAAAAGTCAAACATGTTATTTGTCCCAAATTATAGAATATCGTGAGGAAATTTTTAATTACTTTTCCTAGTGTAAAAGAATTTCAGCAAGGTTGCCAATCTCCAAAACATAAAAAAGATAGTAAGAAAAAAGAACTAGACTCTATACCAACAGGGGAGATTTAAGGTTAAACCCCTGACAAGATTGATACCAAATGTTGAAATTTTGGTAATGTAGCACCAGATTCATCCCACCCTTTAAAATCATTTGTTTATTGTATAGTTATTTTATTTAACAGTTTTATTAATTAATAAATTTTTTATTTAATTAGTTAACATGTGCTTTTAAATTTTAAACACTACTCATACAGTTACATTCTTTTAAAGTAGGAGTAGTAATACCAGCTGTCAAAAAAATACTTAAGTTGATACATTTGCAAACATTCAATATTAATTAGCAGGGGTCTATGAGACAAAAAAGTTTGGGAACCTTTGGTTTAGGCTATATATAGCCTAAACCAAAGAAGGAATCTAAAATTCCAATTCTTAAGCTCCTATACCTTTCAAATTGTTTCCACATAAGCTTCTTCAATTTTTCTCCAATTAGCTTTATGTACTGGAAAAAAATTTGCCTATAAGTTTGATTGATTTGAATTAACAGCACTACTGATTTAAGTGAGGGTTGTTGGAGATAATGGCATACACAAAAGTAGTGGCGTAACGTACACTCCAGCATCCCCAGGATTGTAGGAGGCCACCTTCTTAATCTCTATTTTTGAGTAATTTCAGCTAGAAATTCCGTTTTAATACATTTTAATTCGCATTCCCTAATATTAATCTTCTACCAACTTAATTTCTCTTCGATTAGTTTAAGACCAGAATCCCTCATCAAACTACACCAGTGACTCCCAAAGTGGTCCCTGCAGACTCCCAGGGGTCCCTAATATCATTCACAGGGCATCCATGGAAAATTAAAATTGATTTGAGGATCCCTGAACAACGTCAGGGAGGGCCACGCAAGGTTTAATAGAAAATAAAATTGGGATCCATATGTATTATTATGGATATTAGAAAGAAATACAGACCTGAACCAAAATTTGAAGACATTCTTCACATGGATATTCCCTACCGGGTGTTGAAACCTTTTCCGCATGAACACACTCAGACTCAAACACAGATGAAATCATACTAATATAGGAGCAGCTGATTGAGGAACTTAATGGACTGAACAAATGTGGAACTTGTGACGGGTCTATCAACGCTCCTTTAAAAACTAATCCTCTTGGGAAATGTTGGGTCTTTAAAAATTATTATCTGAAATACAAAAGAGAATTACAATGGGTAATAGATGTTTTAATGGAATTCGAAAATACATGAAATCAAATTTAATCTGAAGAAAAACAAAGGTTCTATTGTATAAAAGTCTTTTAATGTATCCGACTTCGTTCGGAACCGCGATTTTGCAAAAGCGTACAAATGAATAATATTTATGATACTTAGTGTCACTTAGATTAGAAAATGTATATAAAATTGTTTTAAGAATAGTATTACAATAAAAAAAAATTAAGTACAATATTTTGACAAAAAATGAACATAGAATGACCCATTTTCAAAATATTCTCCTTTTGTGAAAAATGTTTCTATTATAAAAATATTTTGCCTGTATAAAGCTCAGATCTCTGTACAGAGGCTCAATTAGAATTTTTGAAATATATAACTTAGAAGTGGATTTATCCATCTTTTACGACAACAGAGGGGAGAAATTTTAAGAAAAAAACGCCGATAATTATTTCAATGGGTTGTAACTCTGAAAATAATGTGAATTTTTCAAAAAAAAAATAGTTCAGACGCTTTGGAGAAGTCTTTACTTTATATAAGCAAAATATTCGACTACCAACGGCGAGCAGTGATTAATTAAACGTGCAGAGAGGAATCGATATTTAGTAGCTGATTATATTAATATGAAAGTTGACGATCGCGCGCGCGCGGTCAACTAGGAATTAAACTAGATTAGGTAGCTAAGAAGTAGAAGCTATTGACTAGACGCAAGTGATCTACCTCGTTAATTGCTTTCCATATTTGATATTTGGGTGCATCTTTTAACTTTGGTTAATTTAATTTGTGTTGTTATTGATATTGAGAATAAATTGAGTTATTTTGAATATGGCTAGTCTTTCTTCCGTCTCTCCCACACCCTTAGACGCGTACTGGTAGACCTTTAAAAACTTGAACCAATGTTTTTACAAGGATACCACAAATTCTGATTACAAAAATAGATCTAACTTTATATCCTGCATTATGGGATATTGTACAGAAGTTGTTGACTGCTTTCCCGTCTTCCAATTTAGTAGAACGTCGATTCAGTGTGCCGTTATAAACCTCATCACACACACGCACAAACCTGCTTGAAATTAATGTTTGTAGGAATTTGTGGTAGTCACTCACAAACATCACTGAGCCCGACATAAATACACTCATAATATCTCATCAAGTTCATCCAAGTCATTAATTTATTTTATTTTATTTTATTTTAAACAAAAGTAATAATTTCAATAAAAACTTCTTCAACAAAATGTTTTTTTTTTAATTTGTAATTTTTATGCTAAGCATTTATGCAGCTTTTTCACTAAGGGGTCCGTGGGCAAGTTTTGACTATAAAAAGGGGTTTATGGATCAGAAAAATTTGGGAACCACTGAACTACACAATAAGGTGGATCGAAATTTTTTTTCAGAATGTCTTAACCTATTTATGCGGAGAAAGATGATCTCTACTTCATAGATAAAAGGAAAATAAAATTAATTAATTTTTTTTAAATACTACACCAAAGGGAATGAAACTGAGTTATTTGAGCACTTTTTTTAATGGTAAAAACTGAAAGTAATGTTTATTAACGAAAAATAGGCTTTTTATATCATTTATTTCAGTGAGAAGACACTTATTAATTAGTTACCAGAAAAGAACACCAGGTACATTTAACAGCATCTACATTGGTAAATTTTAAATAAAAATTCTGTCGAAATTGCTGTGCACAATATAGCGCGCACGCGCGGAAGACAGAAAAAACTCGGATTAGACTGATTCAACGGCTTGGGGGTAGTGAGTGATTATTAACGTCGCACTGTTCAGCTACACGAGGGCTTTTGGCGATGGATCACGCAATTTTGAACCATGGTCAAGTGACGTGGACGACACCTGAGCTGGTACGCTCCTCTCATAACGACCACACCACATCAACAGGAGAACGTTTGAGCTCTCCACAGATTTAACGTGCATCGCTTCCCTGCACGGCGGGTCGGGCTCAAACTCGTGACATGGCCAGCCACGATCCGATACCTTGATCACTCATCTACCGCGGCCACGGCACGGGGGAGAGAGAGCTAAGATTATGAAATATTGCAATGTACAATGCATTACACACTACTTAGTATTCATTTATCAATAATCATCGTTTTTGATTATTTATATTGTAGAAAAATAATTTTTTTTATTTTGAGTCTAAAATTATCTACTCAGAATTAAGTCTTTTCCCATTTTTTCGAAAATTCGACCCCTTTGAGGTAAAATAAAATTTCAAGATTATTATTTTTTTTTAATTATTTTTTTCTCCATAGCATAAAACATCTCTTCCGCATCTAAGTTCGGATTAATAATTCTTTTTTTTTTCTCCATATAACCGCAGTCCGCATTCTATACAATCCCTTATTACACCCTAAAGATATATTCGAGAAATTAATAGGAAACTTTAAAATACACACACACAACACAAGGATATATACACTGTATAGTTCGATACGAACACAACTTCCTAGGTAAAAAATAAGGAAACATAACTATTTATGAGAAAAGTCTTCACCTATTGAAATCGTGCCTGAGGTAAGTCAAACTTCAAGATTACAACAAGACCTGTTAATGGGCTCAATTTCAGAGAAGACCTTTAATGAAGCAAACTTTTACTTCAGTCTGCGGACGTCAAAGATAAAGACCTCCTACCTGTAAAAGCGCAGAATCCCCGGTAGCCAGGGTATCTTTTCCCCATACAAACTACCACCCCATGTGGTCTTATCGCTGGCGAGACGCTCAGCTTGAATTCCCACCTGCTGAGTATCACTTAATTTTATTACCTAAACTTTATTAGGACCTTTCTGGCTTTAGATTTTACAGGAAGATTGTATGTTGAGGGTAGAAGAAGATGCACTTTCTTTTATGTGGGCTTTTTTCTTTCGAAAAAAAATCTTAGGGTGGAAGGAAAACGAGTCTGGTTTGGAAGATAAGAGAGTATGGTCGGAAATTACCTGTGGGAAGATCTTGACAAGCTTTAGGGGGATGTGCCCGAATTTTTGTGAGGAAATGATTGCTTTTCTTTGAATGGTAAAGTGATGGTATGGCTTAGAACATGGTGTATAGTTTTAAAATGTTTTTTTTTTCTTCGAACAGAACATGGCGTATAACGTCAGAGCCATTATTATAACGGTAATGTCGTATCTGATCTGTACGATTGAATAACATCATAGAAGGAAGTATGTAAAATATCTCTTTTTAGCAAAGTAATGGCTTAGAAAAAAATTTATGACCTTTTAATGACTTTTGTTCAAGTAGATGATGGAAGAATCTTTGCTGCAGTGGTAAAAAAAAATGGTTGTATCGCCATATTGAGTAACGGATGATAGATAAAAAGTATTGGTTACGATTTAGTTGAATTATATCAACCATGACAGAGATGTACTTACTTGATACTATTAAATATCGAAAATGCACTATTCTTGTTTGTCTTACCTCTGAATATGTAGCCTTCTGTAAATGTACAAAAAGAAAAACAAAATTAGAATAATAAATAAAAAACAATGCCAAGATAATTTTCCTATCATAGAAAGCACCGGTATGCTTGAATAAGGGCAATTTCCTACTAAGGCGAATTTTTTTTAAATATACGGCAAAGTTTTTCTTTGTTTCATAGCAGGTTTAAAAACTGGCTTTAAGGTGCACCGATTTGATATTAATTTACGTCGCATTGTGCAGCAACAATAGGGATATTGGTGACGGACCTCGTTATTTTAAGCCACGGTCAAGTGAAGATGAAGAGGACCAGTGGCGCACACAAGGGGGTGTCCAAGGCGTACGGACCCCCAAGAACTTGATTTTTTTCCGATTGATTATAAATCTAAGTATATAGTACGTAAAATTTAATTAAGTATTTGTTATTAATGATTAATTTTATTAATTAATGCTAATTATTTATTTAATAATTAGTTTTTTACTGTTTTTGTTTCCAAAAATCGACAAAATCAAAAGACGCATGATACAAGAATGGTGGACTTGCGACCCTGGACACCCTTCTTGAAAAATTCCTGTGTGCGCTACTGAAGAGGACGATACCATAGCTGATACTCTCCCCTCTCTAAACTTCCACACCAACGAGAGGACTTGGAACCGCTACAGATTTTACGTGCATCAGCCATTCTACACAGTGGGTCTTCAGGGGCACTGTATTTTGAACTTGTGATCGAGAACACCAGCAATGAATTCGGGACCATAACCACCTGGCTATCGTGGTCTTTATATTTACCCCGAATCTGTTACTTGAATATGTTTCTAAATAATTGTAAAAGATGCAATATTTATTTATGATTAATGTTGTTGCCCTTTCAACCATTATAAATAGCTGAACAGAACAGTTAATCATCTCATAGAAAAAATATAACTACATCCTGAAGTCAGGTATGTTTTCGTACGACGCTTCTATTTCCGGCGGTAGCAGCAAATAAATTTTTGATAAGACAAATCAAAAACTATTACAATTGTTTTATCTAACAAAATGAATTTATAGATTCTGCCAGCTTGAGAAAAAAACTAATAATTTACAAAAATACAATAGAAAAGGATAAGTTATTTGAGTGGCAACCGAGATTATTATTACTAAATATTATCCTAAATTGACGGAATGCAAGAAGCATGCATGAAGTTAAAATAGTGTTTTACTCTTTCTAGCGATGACTTCTACTCTTTCTAAGCATCATCGTTTACCTTTAAACACCCACCCCTACTTTCCTGTGGTGAAATGTCAATGTCTTGGTAAATATACTTGAAGTATAAACTAAAACAAGTCATTTTAACCCTTTCTTGAGCCTTGGGAAAATGACTTCCTATTTACATGGTCTTAAAACAGGCAACTATGAGGCGTTCAAAAGCAATTCTAATATATTAGCCTTGCTATTATAAAAATGGAAAGAATAATTCTAGCTTGTAACAACTACATTTAAACCCTGCCTTCCCTTGATGATTAGTAGTAGCCAGGGGGCACCACCTGTTCTTTAGAGAAGCGGGAACTCGTTCCCCTCGCCCTTCTGCCCTGGATCGCTACCGGGGAAAGATGTGTACACGTGGAGTCAGGGAAAGCCTGTTTCCCTCCTTTTAGTCCTTAAGCCATTTTCTGTAACGATAATGGATGTGTGTTGTTTTGTTGTTTTATTTAAGTGACCCCTTGTGTTGTGGAACGTAAGAACATTAAATAGTATTTGTTCCAGTAATGAAAAGGCTTCTTTATTTCAACACAATGAATACACGACAGGGGGATTGTCATAGTGGCACCCAACGTGGGGCCGGACCAGGAAACCGAGATGCTGATCAACGCTTCCTTGAGCGGACATGTTGTTTTTCTTCAACCAACTGCCCACGTGTATGGAAATTTTAGTGTGTGTCGCCCCGACAGTCAAAGTTAAAGTGCTTGATTGTATCTGGAAATCATCGGTTTTAGTATCATCCTGATACTAACGTAAAAGTGCTCGTCTTTTAGAAAATTGTCAGTTTTGGTATCATCCCGATACTAAGGTGAAAGTGCTCGTCTTTTAGAAAATTGTCAGTTTTAGTATCATCCCGATACTAGGGTGAAAGTGCTCGTCTTTTAGTTGGAAAATTATCGGTTTAGTATCATCCGGATACTAAGGTGAAAGTTCTCGAAAAGTGAGGAAATAATCCAAAGGGAAATTGTGTTGATTTATGTGTTAAAAATACCATCCTGATCAAGAAAGTGGTGTGCTTACGAGATATCTGCTATTTTGAAGAAAAACAATCTCATCCCGAGATTATGTGTTACTGAAATCTTCATCTGTGCTTGAACAAGAAAACGGAAATTAAATCTGTGAGTAGATGTAACAAATCTTTTGTACAATAATATTGAGGAATATGATCATTTATCTTTCTTGAGATATTAGTATTTGTATATTTTGCTTCTATAATGCAATTTTTTTAATTATAATTATTTCAATCTACTGTTGAAAATAACTGTGACATTCAAATAGTGAAAGATCATTTCTGCTTTCAGGAAGAAGTAACTGATATAACATTGTTGATAAAAATGTATTGGTGCATTTTAAAATAATTGCTATGTAATAATTTGCTGTAAATAATTGCTATATTGAGTAAATGGTGAAATTCTTGGTTATTATTATTATAAGGAGCTGTTGAATATTTATTTTTTTTTCTTTCTTAAAGTTAAATATTGAAATAAAAGGTAATTTCTGCTATCAAGCTGAAGAGGAGAAACCTCATTTAATTATCAAACTTTGATATATGTAATGTTTTCAGATTTAGATATTTTTACTGTTTATATAATTTCATGAATTGATATATTTATAGCTTTCAAGAAGTTCTATTTGGTGATTTTAAATTTTATGTTTCTTGAGAATAGATTTTTCGTTTAATTTGCATGAGTCACATCCTGTGATAGCAGAGAAATTGTTTGGTTAAATATATATATTTCTTTTTGTGAAAATAACATGATTATGCAATACTGTGTATTTTATTCATTGCATTTCCGGTGTGTTTTTTAGAATTACGAAAGGAAGGTTTCATAAAATATATAAGTATTTCACAAGAAATATTTCTTTCTTAAAAAAATGAATATTAAATAATCTTATATTCCTAATTGAGTCACAGTGTGATACAATAACATGTAATCACGTTTTTTCAATATGCTATTGTGACTCATGATTAATTTTATATTTCATATACAGTTGAATTTATGGTATTTTATTTAGATTTTCTAAAGATCTTTTTGTAAAAAATGTTTTGTTTATACCCTTTATATTGAATTTTTCTCTTTTTATGTTTTCTCTACAGGGAAGGTAGTTGTTTAATGATTAGTTAATAGGTATCCATTGCTATTAGGAAAACCAATTTAATTTATAACTTCCTGTATACTTTAAAACCTGAACCTAGTTTTATTTTAAAAGATAAATATGGCTTTTCTCTCAAAAGGCAAGAAAATAGACCTCTATAATTTAGCAATTGAGCTACGAGTCTCTGTGACTTTAGAGGATAAAATAATTGACTTACACGAAAAAATCACTTCGTGTACATTCTTTCAGAATAATGAGCAGTTTGTGAAGGAGATGCTCGATAACATTGTTGATGAACGTAAATCGCTTGAAGTCGAAGCCTTAAAGAAAATAGAACGGGAGGATAAGTGCCTTGCTGATCAGAGAGCATTTGAGCTTGAAAAGCTTAAATTAAAAGCGCAAAATCTTCCATCTTCCGTAGGTAATTCTTCTCAAATGGATTTTAACCCCATGAGGCTGGATTTAAAAACAGTCTTGCCCACATTCATCCCTGATAAAGATGACATATCATTGTTTTTAACAATGTTCGAAAGACAATTCAGAGTCCTTTTTTGCCGACACCAGAAACAGGATCATTCCACGTGGAAAGATTTATTTTTTGAGCTAAGAACCTTTTTTTCGCCCCTCAGGGGCTCACCTTCTTTAGGTGAGTACGGGGTTCACGCTCCCGAGGTGCCCTAGTGATTTTTCCTTCTCCCTAGGGGTTTACTGTCTATGGTAAACACGGGCTTCACGAACCCGGGGAACCCTAGTGAACCTTCTCTATTTTCGGCCCTTTTTCTTGCCATTCAAATTTCCCTTTTCTTCTTTTCCACCTCAGGGGCTCACTTTCGGGTGAGTACGGGAGGCCACGTCCCCGAGGTACCCGAGTGAATTTTGAAAAAAAAAAAACCCAAAAAAATATTTGCTTGGTTAGTGTTTAAGTTACAGGTCAATATTTAACGTTATATTTAGTTCAGTTAGGGGGTTGTTTTGTGGTTAATTTTATTTTGGATATTTTGAGTTTAATTGTTTCTAATATTTTAATTTTGGTTTATTTCTTTGGGGTATTTGAAAAGTAAAATTCTTTTGTTTTAAATTACGAAATGTTAAGACTGGTTTTTGAGTCTGACCCGCATGTTTGCCGTGTGCGGCGACCCGTACCGGGGGAAAGTGGAGTCTGGGGTTCCTGTTGCGTGCCCTTTGGCCCATGCTTCTCCGTAGACGGGAGGCAGGAGTGAGCCCGCTCCTGTCAATCGGCTGGTGATTAGTTCTGCGGTTTCCAATACGGGTTCTTTTGGAATACCAAAGACGGTTGCTTTAGGGTTAGTATTGCAGTTAGGGGTGCCCTAGGTGAACTGGCGGATCACATCCCGAACCTGTACTACTATATCCCAGTACCACCTCTGAGGTAAGTGCCGTGCCTGACGCATGTCAGATGACCGGCGGGCTGCCTCCCCTTGTTGGGCTCCATGGTGGGTGGAGGCGTACTGGGATGAACACAAAAAATACTCATGGAACCCCACAGTAATTCTCCTTCAGTGGAGCACCGTAAGCTCGAATTTTCTGATTCATTTCGATACTTCATAATGAAAACTCCTGAAACCTTTACGTCTATTTCTCCATTTCTAATTGAGAAAGCTTTCACTAGCAGTATTGGGAGGTCAAGTCGATTCGAAAGATGCGCTCCGGGGACTTGTTCCTCGAAGCGTCATCGGCGAAACAGGCGACCGCCCTTATAAATCTGCAGAAGCTTGCTCATTTAGACGTTACCGTGGCTCCTCATGCTAATTTGAATTTTTCGCGAGGCGTTATTTCACCAGCGGATTTTCTCCACGTGTCGACTGAGGAAATCAAAGAGAACATGAAGGCCCAAAAGGTCTGTGATGTTAGGCGTATCACGATAAGGCGGGATGGACAGGTGCTGAACACAAAGCACCTCATCCTGACCTTTAATACGCCTGACCTTCCACAGACTGTTAAAATGGCCTACATCCGATGCCCAGTCCGACCATACATCCCGAATCCGCTGCGATGCTTTCAGTGCCAGAGATTTGGACATTCAAAAACAGTCTGCCGCGGCCAGCCAACCTGCTCTAGATGTGCAGAGGTAGGCCATGATAGCGCAGACTGTAAAGCAAAGGAACGATGTGTTAATTGCAAAGGCGATCATTCATCGTTTTCTCGCTCTTGTCCAACCTGGCTACTCGAAAAGGAGATCACGGCCATCAAAATTAAGGATAAAATTTCGTATCCGGAGGCTCGGCGTGTTGTATCGTCACGCACGCCAGTTTCTGAAAAAGCTATGCGTCGGCGACCAGAAAAACATACATATCAACGGCCATTCAAGTAGACGCGAGTACGGCTCCAACATCTGCGATAGCCGCAACTATGACACCGAAGAATGTTGCCGTGGATACACTTAAGTCTGTATCCCCCTCCCCGAGATCATAAGAAGAACAGGAAAACACGCATCAAGGAATCGGGGTGCAATCCCAAAAAAAAAAGAGGTCGAACCTCTCTAAAAAAAAACTCCATGACATGGGAGACGATGTCATGGACATTCACGCCTCGCAAAGCGACGAAAGTCTGATGGACGATCTGTCGCCCAGACCTTCGTCTTCTGGCTCCTTGCGGGGAGCACGTGCGAAGACTTGATGACCTCCTTTATCTCCTGGAACTGCCGTGGTCTAAGGACTCGACTTGCCGATCTCAAATCCATCATATCCACGTACCAGCCCGCATGCGTTGCTCTTCAGGAGACATTTCTGAAGAGTACCATGACAGTGCAAGTGCGTGGTTATAATTGTGTACGACGGGATGTAGATGGCGATACATCTCCAACCGGAGGTGTATGCCTCTTCACGTCTAATCTGTTTCCCAGTAATGTCGTCACACTGCACACATCATTACAGGCTGTGGCTGTTCGGATTCACGTCCATTCTTTAGTCACAGTCTGTTGTGTTTATTTACCACCCAACGATGTTGTGCCACAAGTGGATTTGAATCATTTAGTCAGTCAATTGCCAGCTCCATTTATTTTGCTCGGTGACTTTAACGGACACAGCCCTCTGTGGGGGCATGATGTTACAAATTCTCGCGGGCGACAGATCGAGCAGTTGATTTCTGATCACTGTCTCTGTCTGCTGAACAACGACGAGAAAACGTATTTCCATGCACCCACGAGGACATTTCACTCCCTCGATCTAGCCATCTGTTCGCCAACTCTGCTACCGATGTTGAATTTCGAGGTTGCAAACGATCTGCACAACAGCGATCATTTCCCTCTCCTAGTCTCGCATGTTAATGGTGCGGGGACGCGTTTTCGTCCCCCTACTTATCATTTTCATCGCGCAGACTGGGATAAGTTCACACGGTTAGCGATTATCACGGGCACAATGGTCCAGAACAGGGCAGTTGATGAAGCAGTGTTCAATGTCACTGAAGCTATTCGGAATGCTGCCGATGCAGCCATTCCCAGAACATCCAATTATCCTCGAAAGCTGTGCAAACCATGGTGGAACGCTTCCTGCCAACAAGCCAAAAAGGAACAAAGGAGGGCGTGGGGTATTTTCAGGAGGTACCCCACCACTGATAATCTCATAGCGTTCAAACGTGCGAAAGCGTTAGCTCGTAGAATACGTCGTCAATGCCAGAGAGAATCTTGGATCCAGTATGTGTCTTCAATCACATCGTCAACTACCAGTCAACAGTTATGGAGAAAGGTCAAAGCAGCGAATGGCCTTTATCGGGATTTTAACATTCCGATATTGGAAACTTCTACTGCTTTGTATTCGTCACCTTTAGATGTGGCCAACTTGATTGGCAAAACATTTGCTAGTGTGTCCAGCTCCGATTCATATAGCCCTGCATTCCAGGCGACTAAGAATCGTTTAGAGCGGACACCTATCAACTTCAGGTGCCGACAACCTTTACCATATAACTGTGACTTTGACATGTTTGAATTGAAGAGAGCCTTATCATCGGCCCACAATACTAGTCCAGGTCCTGATGGAATATCCTATGTATTGCTTCGCCATTTGAGCGTGGATTCACTAGTAAGTCTCCTTTACCTATTCAACCGAATATGGAGGGAGCAGGTGTATCCTACTCAATGGCAAGAAGCCATAGTGATCCCCATTCTAAAACCTGAAAAGATCCTAAGAACCCTCTCAGCTATCGACCGATAGCCCTCACGAGCTGCCTTTTGTAAGACACTAGAACGTATGGTCAATGCCCGTCTCGTTTACCAGTTAAAAAGAACAAATGCATTCTCCTCTGTTTCAGAGTGGCTTCCGTAAAGGAAGGTCCACTCTCGATAACATCATTCAGCTGGAAAGCAAAATTAGAAACGCTCTTGTCCGGAGGAATCATTTAGTTTCTATCTTTTTCGATATCGAGAAAGCATATGATCGTACTTGGCGCTATGGGATACTTCGCACTTTATTTAATTTTGATTCAGAGGCAATTTGCCTACTTTTATTAAAAAGTTTTTAAATCTTCGTACTTTTAGAGTGAGACTGGGTGGCACTCTCTGCTCCTTTTACCCAAGCTGAGGGAGTTCCTCAGGGGAGTATTTTGAGTGTCACCCTTTTTATTTGTCATATTTCATCCATCTTAAGTATTTTATCGCCCTCTATACAGGCTTCACTATACGTGGACGATCTACAGATCAGTTGTGAAGGTTCGACATGCGCATGATTGAACGGCAGTTGCAAACTGCCGTCAACAACATTGTAAAATGGTGCGACACCAACGGTCATAGTATTTCTGCGAGCAAGAGTTGCTGCGTGCACTTTTGCCGCAAACGGGGTATTCATCCCGACCCCGAAATACGCATCCGTGATATACAAATTCCCGTAGTTCCCGACGTACGATTCCTCGGAGTAATTTTCGACCGCCGGCTCACTTTCCTTCCGCATATTTTACATTTGCGGAAGAAGTGTGAAAAGTCTTTAAACCTCTTGAAGGTGTTGTCAAACACCTCTTGGGGGGCGGATAGACCATCATTACTCCGAGTGTATCAGGCAATCGTACTCTCGCATCGACTACGGATGTGTTGCATACGGATCAGCGTGCAACTCTACTCTGCAAAAACTTGACCCCGTCCACCATATGGCACTGAGAATCTGCTCGGGTGCGTTTCGCACATCACCGGTGCAGAGTCTCTATGTTTATTGTCATCAGCTTCCTCTAGATCTTCGACGGAGGAAGCTGTCTCTTGCGTATTATTTTAAGATCTTGTCCGTGCCTTCACATCCTCTGCAGAATGTGTATATGAGTACCAGCATGAAGAGACTTTATGATGCACGGCCGTCTAACATCCGGCCGTTTATGGATAGGATGAAGCTTCATATTTCTGAACTCGACCTACCTAACGTGCATATCCAGCAAAGGAACCTTTTCCTATTCCAACCTTGGAATACGCCACGGTTCCCTTTATATCAACCCTTTGCCACTTACAGTAAATCCACTGTAGCGCCTGTCGTCTTTCAACGCGTCTTCGCCTACCACCGCAGTCAGTATAGTCGTTATTCGGCCATCTACACTGATGGTTCGAAACGTGCAGATTACGTTGGCTGTGGAGTCGTGATTGAAGATATTATGCACGGTTATAGGCTCGACACTTCTTGCAGCATTTTCACTGCCGAAGCTGTCGCCATTTACCGTGCACTTCAATTAATCGACTCCACTATGCCCCGTAAATACTGCATCTATACTGACAGCATGAGTGTACTCGAAGCGCTTGAAAACTACCACGATCGCTGCCATCCAGTGGTATGTACAATCCTCGACATTACGAGTCGACTCTACAGCAAGGGTTTCGATATCGTGTTTTGCTGGCTACCAAGTCACGTAGGAATCATAGGCAACGAGCAAGCGGACAGCGCGGCAAAGTCGGCGACGACGCATCTGCCGCTAGCGGTTCCGCTATCGGATATGAAGCGCGTCATCATGCATCATATTTTTAAGATCTGGCAGGAATCATGGTGTAAGCAGTTGGATAACAAACTGCACTCCGTGAAACCTGTCATAGGAGCATGGCCTGTGATGCCAATGCGAAGAACTGATGTCAAATTGACTCGTCTTCGCATTGGCCATACTCGCTTCACACACCGGCATTTGTTGTTTGGAGAACGTGCTCCTGAATGTCCTTCATGCCATGTCTCTTACACTGTTCATCACATTTTAATCGATTGTCCAGTTTTTAACCATCATCGCATCACCTTTTTTTTAATTCATCACATTTAACTTTACCTGACTTGGTGGGAGAACAACCCCACCAAAACCTCTTTGCTTTTATAAAGAAAATTGGATTTTTATATTTAATTTGACTTTTTTTTTTAAAATGTTTTAACTTTACCTTTATTTTATATATGTGCATGCAGGCATGCACATATATCAAATTTCCTTTTATGTAATTGTATTTTTAATATGAATTTTTACATGGTTTTATACTTTTTTAACAAATGTTTGGCGCAGTATAGCCAGGTTTGGCTCTTGCGCCATAAAACCCCACATTCACTCACTCACTCACTCAAGAACCTTTTTTCGAAGGTTGGCTAAAAGAATTAGAAATAGATTCATTTGAAACCTTGAAAGATCTTATCATAGCAGATCAAATAAAAAAAAAGTGTCCACCAGATTACAAGAATCATTTCCTAGACACTTGGGAAATACTGAATGATCCTGTTGTGTTAGCTGAAAAGCTGGACTCATACGAAAATGTTAAACCCTCTTCGCAAAAATTAACAAAACTAAGCAACTCTCGTTTTCCTAGGAACACAGGCAATCCGGAGTTTAGGAAGTCTCACCCATTCAAAGTTGAAAAGAATGTTTCGGGTAACCACAATAGTGCTTTTGCTAACCCTAGCTACATGCCAGCTCGGAATACCAACACCGGTTTTCATCCACTTGGTTGCTATGGTTGTGGCAACCCTGGATTTATAAAATCGAAATGTCCAAAATGCTCACAAAAAAAAGAGAGTGCCTCTGTCAACGCCATACACATGTTGACTTGTCTTACCTCCCCAGTAGCTCTACTTGACATCGAAGTCTATGAGGCTACAGGCACAGTTTGTGCTGATACAGGAGCCAGCCAGTCACTTGGGGGAGAATTAATGTTTAAATTCTTGAGAAATCGTGGACAAAAATTCTCAGAATTTCATCTTGCTATGTGCCTAGCTGATGGTCAACAATCCACATCCCTTGTTCAGAAAGCTACAGTACCAATCACCGTAGGTGGACGAACTTTCCAAATCTATTTAATTTTTTTGCCACATGCAAAAGGTAACCGCACTCTTCTAGGTGTTGACTTTTTAAGGACATCAGGAATCGTAATGGACATGCGTAACAATTTTTGGTATTTTGGTGACAAACCAAGCTTCAGGATACCTTTTTCAAAAGATGTTCCTTTGCCTGTAGACGACAGTCCTGTCGAAATAAATAGTAGTTCTTGTCCCACGAATTTGATTCCCAGTGAAATTCCATTACATAGAAACACTGTTGATGAAACTGAGACAAATGATCTCCATTTGCGAGAAGAAGAAGGACCTAAATGTAGAAGAAAGAAATGATTTGATGGTCCTGCTTAATAAAAATAAAGATGTTTTCAGACTAGGGGGAGAACCAACTCCATTCGTAAAACACTTTATAAACACAGGTGACCACCCACCAGTTTCAACTGCACCTTATAGACTATCTCCAAACAGGAAAGAACACTTAAGGAAAGAAATTGATAATCTTTTGGCTCATAATATTATAGAAGAATGCGAGTCCCCATACGCAGCCATAGTAGTTTTAGTACCCAAGTCTAATGGAACTGTTAGGCTGTGCATAGATTATCGTAAACTAAATGCGATTACTATACCTGACAAATATCCACTGCCCCTCATGGATGTTCTTTTACATGATGCTAAATCGACTGCTTTTATGTCTACCCTTGACTTAAAATCCGGTTATCATCAGGTAGAGGTCAATCCAGCGGACCAGGACAAGACTGCATTCGTTTGCCCTTTTGGTACATTTAGGTACAAAAGAATGCCATTTGGACTTCGCAATGCCCAGCAACCTTTCAGCGTCTTATGGACCAGTTTCGTAATGGATTGCCAAATGTAAATATCCTGGTGTATTTAGACGATATCGTTGTGTTGTCTGAAACGTTTGAACAACACATTGAGGACTTAAGAATGGTCTTTGACAGACTTAAAAAATTTAAATTAGGTGCTAACAGAGAAAAATGCAAGTTTGTTTGCTCTCGCGTAAAATCCCAGTCCAAGGTATTTTACGCGAGAAGGGAATAGAGATGGATCAAGATAAAACTGCAGCGATACAAAACATTCCTTCCCCGAGAAACGTAAAGCAGCTACAGTCATTTTTACAGACCTGCTCATGGTATAGAAAATTCATCCCGAATTTTTCAGATATTGCTAGACCCCTTAGCAACTTGTCAAAGAAAAGTACTGCTTGGAAATGGAGTGAGATTGAGCAACAAGCTTTCCAAACCCTCAAACAATGTTTAATAACCCCGCCAATATTGAGACAAGTTGATCCTAAAAGCCTTTTATCATCCGAACGGATGCAAGCAGTTACGCCCTCGGTGCAGTTCTGTTACAAGGAGAAAGCCCCACCGATGAACAACCAGTAGAATATGCCAGTAGACTCTTGAGTTCTGCTGAAAAAAATTACTCGACAACAGAGCGAGAAGCCTTGGCTATAGTCTGGGCCTTAAACAAATTTAGAGGATATATTGAAGGGACAGAAATTACAGTGGCATCTGACCATCAACCGTTAAAGTGGCTGATGAATTTAACATCACCAACCGGAAGATTAGCCCGCGCGCGCGCGATGGGCACTTCAAATACAATCTTACAATCTGAAGATTGACTATTTTCCTGGGAAATGCAATTTTATTGCAGATATGCTTTCCAGGCCAGAGTATAGAGATGAAGAAATTTGCGAATTAAAAACTATAATTATTGATTTCCCGACGAGAACTGCTAATGAGCTAAGAACAGAACAATTGAAGGACTTTGAAAAAAGATAGTTGATTGTTTTGAAAATCCCAACAAGGGAGTTGACTTTGCCAATTGGACTGGGAGAGGGTACGTGATGAATCAGGGAGTACTGTACCGGTACTCACCTCATGCTGAAATTGAAGAAGCTCAACTAGTTGTCCCTACTCATGAGAGAGAGAAGATATTAAAATTGCACCATGATGCTCCCACCGCTGCACATTACGGTGCTGATGGTACCTTTTCCAGAATTTCCTCGAAATATTACTGGACTGGTATGAGGAAATTTATTGCTGATTATGTGAAGAGCTGTTCAGAATGCATTAGATACAAAGCCACTAATCAGAAACCTGCAGGTCTTCTGCAGACCTCTGTTCCAGCTCAACGATTTCAGAGCATAGCTATTGATCTTTTTGGTCCCTTACCAGAAACGACCGAAGGTATGAAGTGGATTTTCATAGTGGAGGATTACACAACAAAATGGGTAGAGTTATTCCCATTAAAGCAAGCTACTGCTAAAGAATGTGCCATCACACTTCTAAATGAAGTCTTCCTAAGATACGGAAGATCCGTATCCCCGTAGACTAATAAGTGACAATGGGACTCAATTCGTGAGTGCGGTGATGCAACAGTTATGTTTTGTCTTGGATATCAATCAAAGTCTCATTCCCGTATATCACCCACAGGCAAATCCAGTCGAAAGGAAAAATAGGGATTTGAAACCTCGTTTGACAATGATGGTAGGTAACAACCATATATTATGGATTGAAAAGCTACCAGCTATTAGGTTTGCACTGAATACTTCAAAATGCGAGTCAACAGATCACACGGCAGCATACCTAACCTTCGCCAGAGAACTACGAACTTTGGACCAAGTAAATACTGATCTACGGTCCGTCATCCATAACGATAATTTTGTGCCTGAATTTACACCCTATTTAAAACGTTTTGAAGGATACATGTCACAAATTAAAGAAAACATTGAGATGAGTCAAGATCGTCAAAAAACATATGCAGATAAATCACGCACTCCAAGTCCTAACTATAAAGTTAATGATCTGGTATGGGTCAAACTTTACCCATTAAGTAAAGCGAGTCAGAACAGGAGTACAAAACTCATGCCTAGGAGAGACGGGCCGTACATTGTGCTATCCCAGAGATCTCCCACTACCTTTGTAGTAGCCAGTTGTGACAAACCTGACGAACCTTTAGGTGTCTACCATACATCAGCTTTAACACCCTTTCTGAATGGCACAGAGACCCAGTCTCCTGTAGTACCTCTCAAGAAAAGAGGAAGGCCACGCAAACAGCCATTGGTTCCTAGAGGGACTGCCGGAGAGAATGCCATAATGTCTGCTAGTACACCCCCTCGCCGAGACGGTCTTCGGCGGTGTAGGGGGAGAATGTAACAACTACATTTAAACCCTGCCTTCCCTTGATGATTAGTGGCAGCCAGGGGGCACCACCTGTTCTTTAGAGAAGCGGGAACTCGTTCCCCTCGCCCTTCTGCCCTGGATCGCTACCGGGGAAAGATGTGTACACGTGGAGTCAGGGAAAGCCTGTTTCCCTCCTTTTAGTCCTTAAGCCATTTTCTGTAACGATAATGGATGTGTGTTGTTTTGTTGTTTTATTTAAGTGACCCCTTGTGTTGTGGAACGTAAGAACATTAAATAGTATTTGTTCCAGTAATGAAAAGGCTTCTTTATTTCAACACAATGAATACACGACATGGGGGATTGTCATAAGCTTCAGTTTTGGCTAATGCATATAATTCAGCGTTTATAACATCTGTAAATCCGCCAAAAATGGAGAGCACTGTAACGACTTCACACAGCTCTGGGATAAACTATTTATTTCTCAGTAAGAAAATCATCAAAAAAAAAAAGAAGAAAATTCTATCACAATTATTTAGCAAAAGGGTCCACAGATTTCGAACCTCTTTCGTTGCAATGCCTCATATCTCTCGCATAAAATAATGTCCTAAATTGACACTCCAGAGGAAAGTCCTAAAGATAGGATACGTAAAAAGGGTTCACTCTCGGTAATTCCACACCGAGTCTGGGTGAGTTAGCTGGCTCCAATTCCACTGTTCCAAAATCCACCTACTTCGCGGACTAAGTATAGCTGTATCACAAGTCTTTAGCGGGAGGGGCGTCCAAATCGGTTCTCTCACGTAAAGTTTCTCCAGTTCAGAATCCGCCTTAATTCGCGGATTCAGTATCTCTTTCCTATCGTTGATCGGGACTCAGACAGTTCCCGGATCTCCCTAGTTCGGAATTCGCCGTACTTTGCGGACTCACTATCGTTTTCCTCTTCGTTGAAGGGACCTCACAACGGCTCTCTCAAAATCCAGTCTCCTTTCGGACTCTTCCGCTCCCCTTTTCTCTCTTTCTCTAATCATCTCTCGCCTAATCATCCTTCTGTGATCTCTAGTTCTTCTGCCGCCCCTGTGGGTCTCAGCCCATTTGATCTCTAGCCCAATGGGCTCCGATGTCTAGGTGCACATTGTAAGTTTTCAGAAGCGTGTTCGTCACCGAATCGTGGGAAAACGAAAGCACAATGTTACGGCATCTCTTTTCGACGGTCCGGACAGCCTGGGAAAAATGGCCCAAATCTTTGACCATCCAGTTACGAAATTCTTTCCCAGCAATTAGGGAAATGTCTGGAATTTTCCCAACGTCTGTCGGCATCAATCTTAACAATTAGGGGAAAGCGACCGATTTCGTCACAGTACCAAATAAGTACCTTGCCCAAAAGCTGTATCTGGAAAAACGATGTCATGGGGGGGTGATAGCTTCTATTAAAGAAAAGAAACATACCAAACAGAAAAATATTTGTGAAATGGCGGCCTAGTAACTTTTATTTTCTTATTGACCTTGCGATCTGAAATAGTATTGTCACGGAGTTTTAAATGTACCGAAATGTCGTTCGGTATGTCATGCATTGTCGGGAGTGCCAAAGGAGAAAGTCCGTTCCTCAACGACCACCTGGACGTTTAGTTCCCATCCCTCCAGCTATAGCTGGAGTAATTAATAGTATTAAGTTGAAAGGGTTTTGGCCCCAGTGTCAACAAAACCTACAGAAACTAGACCACGACCAACATACGCCGCTGTAACCAGGAAATACAGAGCTCCTGTTCAGAAATTCCCACCTGAACCAAGAAAAACAGATGTGTGGAGAACGGCTGACAACAGACCTGTTTGTTTCCACTGCGGACGTCCTGGACATGTAATGCGCTACTGCCGAGAGAGAAAGGCTGTCTTTGACAACTCTCGAAACCGCCGACGGAACTTCGACGACGTTGGCACTGAAGAAGAAATACGTCGACCAAACTCTTCTCGCCGTTTTACGCCAAGTCCCACGAGAGGCCGATCCCCAATACGTCGTTACAGATCCCCGTCGCCATATCGCCGATCCAGTCAGTCGCCAGGCCGTAGGAGCGAGGAAAACTAAGGAGAGCGACCTTCCAAGGAGGTGAGGCCGCGTGTACTGGAAATCCTCCGTCGACCGCCAAGATGACTGGTAACCAACTAGACGTAATAATAGATAAGAAGCCGATACGTGCTCTAGTAGATTCTGGGGCATCGTTTTCTGTCATATCCGATAAGTATCGCCGATTTTTAAAGAAAGTTCTGTTTGCTGATGCCAAGAGCGTTATGCTGAAAGTTGCGGATGGAAATTTTGTTCGGCCGATAGGGAAATGTGTTTTACGTGTCCGTATAAACAATCGAGAACTGCCTTTTGAATTTATTGTTTTATCACATTGTAGCCATGACGTCATCCTAGGATGGGACTTTTTAGAGGCGTCTCAAGCCGTTATAGACTGTGGACAAAATGAACTTGTTCTAGAAGACATCTGTCGAGACTCCACAGCGCCTGACGCCTGGAATTTGTATGCCACCAGAGACTATACACTTAAGCCGTATTCTTTAACTAGAATAACAGTATCAGGATATCAAACCCGAGGAGACATAAATGTAGTTCTAGACGGCAGCAAACATTTGCTCTTCGAGAAAAATATTGCTACACCGTCCATGGTATCCACATATCGTAACGGAAAAAGTGATGTCTGGGTTACCAACCTGCAGTTCGAAACCAAATCATCCCTAGAGGAATGTGCATAGGCCAAGCTGAACCACTAAATGAAGGGCATCTATGTGTTATTTCCGACACATCGGGTTGCTTGGATGACCAGCAAGAAACTTCGGAGTCACAGATGAATTGTTCGTTAATGATGTCACCCGAGTTAAGTGACGAACAGAGAAACAAGCTATCCGAACTACTCCGGAAATTTTCTGGGCTTTTCACGAAGACCGACAAGTCGACAGCCGCGAAGACGAATGTGAAACACAGGATTTTTACTGGTGACCATGCTCCAATCAACCAACGAGCCTACAGAGTCTCGCCGACTGAAAGACGCATCATTCATGAAGAGGTTCAGAAAATGCTTGATGAAGGTATCGTCCAACCCTCTGAAAGTCCTTGGTCATCACCCATTGTGCTTGTAAGAAAAAAAGACGGTAGTTGGCGTTTTTGCGTCGATTATCGCAAGCTGAATAGCGTCACGAAAAAAGACGTTTATCCTCTGCCTCGTATTGACGATACGCTCGACTGTCTGAAAGGTGCCATGTTCTTTTCTTCCATGGATCTCCGATCTGGTTATTGGCAAATAGAAATAGACGAAGCGGATCGTGAAAAGACGGCATTTATTACCCCCGAAGGCTTATACGAGTTTAAAGTCATGCCGTTTGGTCTCTGTAATGCACCTGCGACCTTCGAGAGAATGATGGACAATTTGCTACGCCATTTTAAATGGACTATGTGTCTTTGTTACCTAGATGACATAATAGTGTTCTCAGAAACTTTTGAAGACCATCTTATACGATTAAGACTTGTTCTAAAATGTCTTCAGGAAGCTGGTCTTAAATTAAATTCAAAGAAGTGTCTTTTTGCTGCCCAAGAAGTAAAGATTCTGGGCCATCTTGTATCTAGTAATGGCGTTCGTCCCGATCCCGACAAAATAAAAGCCGTAAGAAATTTTCCCACTCCAAAGAATATACATGACATACGAAGTTTTCTTGGCCTTTGTTCATACTTTAGAAGATTTATTAAAGGTTTCTGTTATCTCGCCGAACCTTTGCAGTCGTTGCTGAAAAGTGGCGTGGAGTTTCATTGGGGTCCTGAAGAGGTGGAAGCATTTAACAGTCTTAAGAAAGCACTTACTTCGATCCAGTATTGGGGATGTACGACGAAAGAGCTTCTACAGAAATCCATACTGATGCAAGCGGGTACGGTATCGGAGCTGTCCTAGTACAAATTCAGAATAATGTCGAGAAAGTTATAGCATACGCTTCTAGAACTCTGACAAAAGCCGAAAAGAATTATTCCACCACAGAAAGGGAATGTCTTGCCATCGTATGGGCTACCAACAAATTTCGGCCGTACATATTCGGAAAACACTTTACTGTTGTAACTGACCATCATTCCTTGTGCTGGCTCATGAATTTAAAGGATCCTTCAGGAAGGCTTGCCAGATGGGCCCTCCGACTTCAAGAGCATGATTTTGACGTAAAATATAAAACCGGTAAGAAGCATAGTGACGCCGACGCTCTTTCGAGAAATCCAGTGGAAGAGGAAACGGAAACATCAGACAAATTTTTAGCAGTCACGACGAGTATGAACCTTGCGATGGAACAGAAAAGGATCAAGACCTTGCGAAATTAAAACTTTGAGCAACTCATCCAAAAACGAAGAATTCAGATTTATCGACGGTATCCTTTGCAGGAAGAATTTTGATCCAGATGGAAAGTTGTGGTTGCCAGTCATTCCTAAACATCTACGAGCAGACATACTAAGGCACTTTCATGACGCCCCCACCGCAGGACACCTTGGTTTCGCGAAAACTTATGACAGGATACGCAAGAGATTTTACTGGCCGGGAATGTACCGAAATGTCGTTCGGTATGTCATGCATTGTCGGGAGTGCCAAAGGAGAAAGTCCGTTCCTCAACGACCACCTGGACGTTTAGTTCCCATCCCTCCAGCTATAGCTCCTTTTCATCGCATTGGAATTGATCTCCTTGGGAGATTTCCAAAGTCTGTTCATGGAAACAAATGGATAATAGTCTGCACGGATTACTCAACACGATATGCAATAACAAAAGCCTTGCCGACAGCCGAAGTCGACGAAATAGCGAAGTTCTTACTTGAAGAAATTGTCCTCAGGCATGGAGCTCCTCGAGTAATTATCACAGATCGTGGAGCCGTCTTTCGATCCAGACTTGTTTCCCTCTCTCGTCGACTTGTGTAACATTGATCATCGTTTCACAACGGCGTATCATCCCCAAACAAATGGACTGACGGAGCGCTTCAATAAGACCTTGGCCGACATGTTGTCAATGTATGTGGATGTAGAGCAGAAAAATTGGGATGAAATTCTACCATTTGTAACCTTCGCTTATAATACCGCTAAACAAGAGACCACAGGTTTTACGCCGTTCTATTTACTTCATGGTCGTGAAGCGGAAACGACACTAGATACAATGCTACCATTCTGTCCTAACGATTTTGATGACAATAACATCACCAAGATAGCAGCCAGAGCCGAAGAATCACGACAGCTAGCCCGAGTGCACACTCTGAGAGCTCAAGACAAAGATCGTCGACGTTACGATTCCAAACACCAAATGGTATCTTACGCTCCCGGAGATCTCGTATGGGTCTATACTCCAGTGAGAAAAGTCGGTCTCTCCGAAAAACTCTTAAGAAGGTATTTCGGACCGTATCAGGTGCTACGCCGTTTATCAGCCGTGACTTACGAAGTACAAGATTTTGATCCTGCTTCACGAAAAAGAAAACTAAGAGAAGTTGTCCATGTACTGCGTATGAAACCGTACCATGATCCCGCCGAGCAAATCGAAACCGAGGATATTCCTCCCAAAGAATCATACAAAGGACCCATCACTCGTTCCAGAATAAAGACCCTTGAACAAAATGACAGCGGGGCGCTGTCTTCTTTTCGAGGGGAGCAATGCCACACGCATAATTTGCTACAAGTCCCGATAGCCGAGTTGGCAGAGAGCGTTGGACTGAACTTCCTCAGGTCTCGGGTTCGAATCCCGGCCCCGGCAGATTTATCCAAAGACTGGAATTTTGTTTCCGTTTTTAATGTATTGTTTCTCTAGGTTCTAGATGAATCCAGATCATTCTTTAGAGTGCATACTGGTTATTTCTCGAATATTCCGAAGTGTATAAAAGCAGAGTTCATCGCCAGTTGGGCATGTTCTCAGTCCAGTGTTGTATCGAGCTCCAAGCGTTAGAATAAATCTAATTGTTTGTTTAATTGAACTGTGTACTTCTTTCGAACTCCGTGACAGTATCATATTGTGGCAAGTGAACAAAAGAATCAGAAGTTTCGACCACCAGCTAACATTCCGTATAGCATTATCTCGTCTCTCTGCTAATTGACAGATTTTCCTCATGAAAAAGGAAAGGACGTGCTGCTAGCTTCCGAGCAAATAAGTGTCTAGTTCCGGATGATGTGCGCTTAGCCAGGGCAGGAAATCATATACCAAAGATGGTTTCCAACAACAGACGATGAAGGAAATGTCGCAAAAAGAGACAAGAAAAGAGGACTTGAAAAATGTGTGCAGAATGTGATGCTCCCTTTTGGGCGTTGCAACATGCTTCTTATCATTTCATGGTAAATAAGCACCACTAAGGTATCCGACGACGTTCGGAACCGGGATTTTGCAAAAACGCATAAATGGATAATTTTCATGATAATTAGTGTCAATTAGATTAGAATACATGCATAACATTGTTTTAAGGACATTTTGACAAAAACAATTTATTTGAATACAATATTTTGACAAAAAATTAACTTAGAATACTTTTTACCAAATGTTCTTCTTTTGTGGAAAATGGTTCTATCATAATAATATTTTGCCTGTATATAGCTCAGACCTCTCAACAGAGGCTCAATTAGAATTTTTTAAATATATAACTTAGAAGTGGATTTATTCATATTTTACAACAGAGAGGAGCAATTTTAAGAAAAAAACGCCGATAGTTATTTCAATTGGTTGCAACTCTGAAAATAATGTGAATTTCTCAAAAATCATAGTTGAGCCTCTGTACAGAGGTCTGAGCTATATACAGGCAAAATATTATTCTAATAGTATCATTTTCCACAAAAGAAGAACATTTGGAAAAAAGATTATTCTAAGTTATTTTTTTGCCAAAATATTGTATTTAACTAAATTTTTTTGTCCAAAAGGCCTTAAAATAATTTTATGCATGTATTCTAATCTAAGTGACACTAAATATCACGAAAATTATCCATTTATGCGCTTTTTTAAAATCACGGTTCCGAACGTAGTCGGATACCTTAAACTTTGGAGACGGCGACTCTATGACGATGAATAGTCCTTTGGGTAGTATTTTTCCCATCCCTAAAATGCAAATGTAAACATAAAATTCGGCAAAATAAAATATATTTCTTTATATGCTATTGTTTAATAGTTAATTAAACATAAGAAACTGCACGAAATTCTAAAGATGAATAAATGGCCCACGAAAGGGTCAAGCTGAAACAAATTGAAAATTTTTAATCTGAATCATCCCGCCAATTCAGTTAAAACGGTACCTCTAGGGCTCATATTCAGGAGTTCGTGGCCGGCCTGTCATGAGTTCGAAACCTAGTGACTCTGAGGGATTGAAGATTGATGGCGTGATTTCAAAGTCCTCTCGTAAGCGTGATGTGGTAGTTTGGAGAGGGGGTGCCAACTAGGGTAGAAGCCCTTATCACTTGACAGTTCAAAGTTAAGAGGCCCATTACCAATAGCCATCGTTTTGCTATGCAATGAGACGTTGACCGCTTGCCTGATTATCCTGAGTTATATCGGGTTCGTATATATTACAGTTAATTTTTATCCCGAGAAGACTCGGGTGAAGCAGAATTTATCAGTACGATCTGTTTTATCCCGGTTTTACTCGCCCTAGAGGAAATGAAAAAAATAATATTCAGCTTTGATTTACAGTTTGCAAAGCTTTGTTGATTTCGCGAATCTTTTGGCGGGACAGGTCACGTACTTTCCCTATTGCTTAGTACACGTCGGCTTGTGCATTAGTAATGTATAAAGAAGAATAGTTACGTTCTGTGTGAAAAAAATTTAAATAACGGTGCAATATAGCAAAAGGGATGATTTTTCAGATAGTGATTATGAAGAGGAAGTGATGTTTCTATATGTAGCCTATACTTTGAGTACCGTAAACCAGGAGGTTCACGATCACTTAAACAATCTAGAATGGAACTGATTGAAAAAATAATTTCAGAAAATCATCGTGACGAGTTTTCTGCCACATCAGGAAGACCTAGCATTAGTCCTTCACCACTCAGGTTAACCTTAGAGCATTTTCCAGGTGTTATTCCCGCTACTGTAAAAAAAATAATAAATCCAACCAGACAATGTACTCACTCTGTGCTCCTGTAAAAGAGATTCGAGAGGTAAGCCAGTAGGAAAAGAGTATTTGTACACTGGTATCTACCAGTGTACAAAATGTCAGGTATTACTTTATGTTGTCCCTTGTTTCCAAAACTATCTTACAAAGATTAATATTTAATTTTTTTTTATTTGCCAGAGATAACTCAGGATAATAAATTAATGTTAAAACTAAATGCTTTTAGATCTGTAAAAAATTAAAAATTCAACTTAAAACCTACATATTTTGTTTTGTTTCGTTTCATTGTATTTAATAATAAAATAAAAAAATGTGATGATTCTTTTACAATTTTTTTCTAAAAAATCTGTAAGGAAGCGGTTAATAAACACTCACTCACACGCCAACCAATTTGAAGGTGAAGACATATCCTTTAAATCTGAATTAAAGATTTATCTTTGTCATTTTTATGTTGAATCACATCACAGTGATGCCCACAGGAATTTTTCAAAGGGAAGGGGAGGGGGTCCAGGGTCGGAAGTTCACCATTCTTGTATCATTCTCCAATACGCCGCTCAACATATTGTTTTGATTTGGTCGATTTTCGGGAACAAAAAACAGTAAAAAATGAATTATTGAATAAATAATTAGCACTAATTAATAAAATTAATTATTAATAACGAATACTTAATTAAATTTTCGTACTATATGTGTAGAATTATATTCAATCGAAAAAATCTAGGACTTTGGGAGGAGGGGGGGTCCGGACCCGAAGACCCCTCCCTTGTGCGCGCCACTGCCACATATTATTCAACTCGAATTTTAACATATTTCAGCCTAAAAATTTAGTCAGATTATTTGAATAGGATATTAATTTGTTAAATAACTTTAGCATTAATATATTAACATATTTCTCTCTTTTTCTAAAGTAAGTAACAAAAAAGAGCAAAACAAATTAGAAGCGTATTTTCAAGCCCCATCAAACAATTCACAAGGGAAAAATTTCACACTTTCTGGCTACTGGAGCACGAATCACCATTTACATCATGGTTAACTTCATAATCTCTAGATCTATTCTTATAATACACGATTACCATCAAAACATTTTAATACATATACACACTATGCGCATCGCAACAATTCTTCCATTTAAGGAAAAACCGATTCCGTAATCTTTATTTCTCATGGGCTGTGGCGCAACGATAGCCCGACCCGCAACCAGCTAAGGTAATATTTTACGAGATTAGATAACACCAGTTCTTATTTTAAATGTTCGATTATTTACGTAGGGTGGCTCTATGGGAGGAGCCTGAGCAGAAAGCAAATAACAACACTTGCGATTTCGGAGGCACTTAAAAGGCTCATGCCGCCACTCATAAATACTGATTGTGATACACGATATTGTAGACGTTTTCCTTTGTGTGCAAGGCTTTTCTAGGAGATGGTGATAACTAAGTGGGAATACTTAGTCATACCTGGTGATAAATTGTTAGGGAAGTTTCCAGGCGCCATGATAACAAACATTGTCCAGTGTTCCGAATAAATCAAGTAATAAAGCTGCCTTGAGGATGGTTCATAACTATCCACGCTGTAATGATTTTATTGTTTAATTTGTCATAATGTTTCTGCTTCAACGAATTTGGTCTGTACAATTATATCAATTATCTGTTGTCGCATAATCTGAAGAATAGGGCACAAGTACAGAAGATAGAAAGTTTCATGAACATTAAAATTAAATTCAGACTCCTTTTTCTCTGTTAGAAATTCTTTTTTTATTTATTTACAATCGGACCTTCATTTTGCGAACCTCTATTTTACGAATTTCTCTTATTTTGCGAACTTTTCCCTGGAACCAAGGACATTTTACGATTTTGTTTGTAAAATAACCTCCAAATAACGAAATGCATTTTTTATTTAACGAACTTTTACACTTGTGATCCGATTTTTTTTCTCTGCTGACTTTTAAAATGTTTCTGCACTTTCGCATGAAGAGTTATTTTGTGCATTGTAAGGAACAGAGGCGTATCACGAGAGAAAACATTTTTTCAAACGAAAAACTTAAACAAAATTAACATACCTTAATTAATTAACCAGATATATATCAGTAATAGACAAATAATAAATAATAATATATTAGAAATATATAAATATAATTAATAGTAATATATCAGAAATATATAAATATTATTAATAGTAATATATTAGAAATACGTATATAAATATAATGAATAGTAATATATTAGAAATACGTATATAAATATAATGAATAGTAATACATTTTTATATACTAATATATAAATAATGAATTGTAATATATTAGTAATCAGTAGTGCACACAGGAATTTTTCAAAGGGGGGGGGGTCCGGGGTTGAAAGTTCACCACTCTTGTATCATGCTCCTTTTGATTTTGTCGATTTTCGGGAACAAAACGCATTAAAAAACTAATTATTGAATAAATAATTAGCATTAATTAATAAAATTAATTATTAATATCAAATATTTAATTAAATTTTTCGTACTATATACTTAGAATTATAATCAATCGGAAAAAAAATCGAAGGCTTTGGGGAGGGGTTCCGGACCCCCCTGACCCTTCCCTTGTGTGCGTCACTTTTAGTAATATATATATAAATAATAACCAGTAATTTATTAGAAATATATAAGTATAATGAATAATAATAATTTTTTTAGTAATATATAAATAATGAATTGTATATATATATATATATACACTGGTGTGCAAAAAAATTAAGGACGAAGTCGAAAAATTAGCATATCAGCTGAACGAAGAGGCAGAGCGGACAGAAAGACCAATCAGGAGATTAAGTAAGGTGATGTACGGTAGCACATGCGCAGATATGCAGGTAGACGTAATGGGGATGTCTGAGTAGTATAAAGCATGTTGTCGGTGTAAGATCAGTATTTCTGGCAAAGAGATTGCACGCCGTTTAGGAGTTAAAATCACACCGAGTTGCTGCCTCAGTGAGAAATGGCGAATAATCAATCTGTTAGACGACATCTGGATGCTTTTACCCAAGGTCGAATCATTGGGAAGTTGGAGGAAGGCCGCAGTGTGACAAGTGTGGCTGCAGAGTTCGGAATTGCTCACAGCAGCGTTTCACGACTTTGGAGACAATTTCAAACTACAGGAACAGCTATCCGGGGTTCAGTAGTGGTCGTCCACGAGGAACCACACCCGCAGATGACCGGAACATTGTCTTACAGGCCAGAAGAAACAGGCGGCAGACAGCGGGAGAAATCGCTAGACACACGAAACAGGCGACTGGACGACCGATATCGCGTTTTACCGTGGCCAGAAGACTGCACGGTGGTGGTCTGTTTGCACGACGCCCTGTACGAGGTAGAAAAGCCGATTCTGCTGTAAAGGCGGTGCAGGCGGTTGCAGGCGGTTGCAGGCGGTGCAGGCGGTTGTAGGCGGTGCAGGCGGTTGCAGGCGGTGCAGGCGGTTGCAGGCGGTTGTAGGCGGTCGTAGGCGGTTGTAGGCGGTTGTAGGCGTTCGACGGCAGTGCAGAGTTGAGTTGTTTCGTTCCTACTGACGAGTTGAGTTGTTTCGTTCCTACTGGCGAGTTGAGTTGTTTCGTTCCTGCTGCCGAGTTGAGTTGTTTCGCTCATGTTGACGAGTTGAGTTGTTTCGTTCCTACTGACGAGTTGAGTTGTTTTTCTCCTGCATTGGCTTTGATTTTCGAGTTGAGGGGCGAGTTGAATTGTTTTTTTTTCTACAGCTAAGTTGAGTTGTTTTTAAAAAATGTGCACAAAAATGGAAGTATGGGAATATTAAACGTGCTCATGGCGCCACCTATTGATTAAAATGTACACTAATTATAGATTTTAAAATGATTGAAATAAATAACGCTCAAATAAAAAAAAAAAAATCCAGATTCAAACTCACGGCCTCAGATCAAAATGTCTCCACAGGACAATAGTTTTTCAGTTACGCTAACCATTATCCTATGAAGGCATACAGACCTGAAGAAAACTTATGTTTATAATCTCATGAATTTAATTTTGCAGGCGAAGCAGACGGCGACATGTTTTAAAATCATTTTCTTGATTAAAATGAAATAAAAAAAATATTTAATTTATATTATTTTAATAATGTGTAAATTTTAATTCAGTATAATGATTACATACACACACAAAGATACAAAGTAAATTGATTATTCAGAAAAATGTGCCGTAGTATACTCGTCATCAGCGTGAACGGGTTACGATTTAACTTGTTTTAGCTTGTCTGATCTTGATTCTACAAGACGGCGACTGAATTCTACGTCAGAAATTATCTCAATGCTTAGAGCGGATGAATACATTGCTTTCAACCACTCAGCGAACGCCGCTCAAGTGTAATTCGGTTGATATGCGTTAGACACTTATCACATTTTAGTTCACAATTCATTTCGTTTGTTAGTATTGCGGTGGGCTGTATTCAACAAGAAAAAAATATGGTGATGTCTGAAACACATAGTGAAAAACGAAAGTTTGAAAAGCCGGGGAATCTTCTGTAAATAAGAAAGCCAGAAGAGAAGTTTCAAAAGTAAGTAACAACATTAAATAAATTTAATATGTAATTTTTATAATGTTTTTTACACATTTGTGATCTTTATTAATTTTGTTATATTATTTTCAGAAGTATGGAAAATTTACCGAGGATTGCATACCAGATGGAGTATTTCCAATTGAGATGATGTTTTTGTCTTTGCAAGCACCTATTATGATTCCGCATCAGTACACATAAGACGTTTCAAGAAATATGGCAAAACATACTACCCAACTCCCGAGGGAATAACATTAGACCCACGGTGGATCGAATATATCATGCGTAAAAAGAAAGTGCCGGAATCACTGGAGGAATTACCAAGTGGACTTTTCCCTCCTGAACGACACATTCAAATAACTAGTGAGAACTTCATTGATTTTACTTTCAAGCGCATTAAATACAGTCCGGATAAAGAGCCCACTTTTAAAGAAATAACCATATCCCGAGAGCAGTGGGCTGAAATGATTAAAAAATATGGTGCTATTGAAAATGCTGCTATAGACAATATGTTTCAGTGTATGGACTTTTTAACTGCATATAAAACCTTCTGCGAAGGCCCCATAGAAAATACATTACCTTCTTCTTTGATGTTAGTCTGGGTCAACAATACTTGACGCAAATTTTGAAAAATCTATTTGTAGCCTCCTGAACGAAAAAGGATTGAAACAGCCTCAGACTTTCGCTGAGGAGTTATGGGGAATCGCGAAGAAACATTTAATTCACATGTTTCATCACTTGAAGCTAATGAGATAGCTGATTGTTTTTATCATAATCTTTTTGAAAATGAACACTTTTTATTGTTAAAACCTGTACATTATGTAACTCAAGAATTTTTAAAAATCTTCGCTTGGATATTATTTTAAGAGAAGTAAGAGACATGTTATGTCCACCTGATTGTTTTGAATACTATGAGGATTTTGTGTTTAAAGATTTTTATAAGATTCACACAAATATTTTGTTTTTATAAATTTGAATAAAATTCTTTTTTTTTTTTTTTATATGCTGAATTTGAGTTCTTATTATTTTTATTGTTTGTTAGTTTAACTTATGTTGAAATCGTTTCACATCTTAAAAATAAATAAGAGTATTTTTAAAGAAATTATCAAAGTATGTACAAGTGATATTTTAAATGTATTTCATATGAAAGTGAGAAAATTTATGCTCATGTTTTTATACATAAACTTTTGCCTTTCCCAAAAAATATATAATAATATAACTATTCATTGTAATAGTCATTCAATCAAGTTCTTTTCATCGGTAACAATGCATCAAGATTTAGCAGCGTTTTACGAAAATCCTGAAGTTCCAAATAGCTTCGGGGGTGTGGAAGCATTACATCGCTCTGTAAAAGGGAAATATAGTAAAAAAGATGTGAAACATTGGTTATCGCAGAAAGATGCTTACACTCTTCATAAACCTGTTCGACATAAGTTTCAGCGGAATCGAGTGTTTGTAAGTGATATTGATCGTCAGTTTCAAGCGGATTTAGTCGATATGCAGTCTTTAGCAGAATTTAATAAAGGGTATAAGTATTTGTTAACTTGCATTGATTTATTTTCAAAATTTGCTTGGGCAGTTCCTCTGAAAGATAAATTTGGAAAAAGTGTAAAGTCTGGGCTAGAAATTATTTTTAAAGAAAGGAAGCCTAAAGTGTTGCAAACAGATGCCGGTAAGGAGTTTTTAAATAAAATAGTTCAAAATTATTTAAAAAATCTGAATGTAAATTTTTTTTTTTTTTACAAATAACGAAACAAAAGCTAGCATTGTTGAAAGGTTTAATCGGACATTAAAAACAAAAATGTGGAAATATTTCACTGAATTTAACACTAAAAATTACATCGACGTCATTGATAAATTAATACACAGTTATAATCACTCGTATCACCGTTCAATTAAAATGGAACCTGTTTCTGTAAGTAGACATAACCGAAAGCAGGTATTAAAAAATTTATACGGTGGTCTAAGAAATGAGAAACCTAAAGCCCCTAGATTTAAAATTGGTGATGTTGTACGCATTAATAAACAAAAACTTCACTTTGAAAAAGGATACGAACAAAACTGAGAAGAGAACTTTTCATAGTTTTTGAAATCGTGCAAAGAATTCCGATTGTTTATAGATTAAAAGATTTACAAGGTGAAGAGATTAAAGGTACTTATTACGAAGCAGAATTACAAAAAGTTGTCGACTCTGGTTTCTACCCTGTAGAGAATGTTATCAAACAAAGAAAAAGAGGAGGAATCACTGAATATTTTGTTAAATTTTTAGGCTATCCTGAAAAATTTAATGAATGGGTGACTGATATTCAAAAAGTATAAATAGTTAAACTTTTTTATTGCCAACTCATTTTCAAAATGTCTTTCTACGTAACATTACCTTCTGATAGTTCTATGCATTTCTTTCCAGAAAACAAAATATCTCATTTCAAAACTCAATTACCCTCTCCTGTTTGTTTAAAGGGTGAATGGGAAGTGGGATTGTCTGAAATAATCTACCCTCATTCTTGGCTTAACGTAAATGAAACTAACAATTATTTTCTATACAAAGCTGGTGACGGCAATATCTCTTCAACTGTTAAGCGAACAATTGATGTGGGTTGTTATGAAACAATGTTAGATATTATATCAGCCGTACAACTTGCTTTACCCAAAAATCCTAATCGGTTCACAATAATTTACAATAAAGCAACAAAACGGGTGAAAATTAATGCAGTTCAAGGTAGCAGCCTTCACTTAGAGAATTTAGGCGAATTGTTAGGATTCAAACGCAATGCAATTATAATAGGTAACATGAAAAGCGAATTCGTTGCTGATGCATGGTCTAATTTTTCAGTTTTTTACGTTTACTCCGATCTAATTTCACCCCAAATTGTGGGGGATACACAGGCTCCTTTATTGCGAATCGTTCGCACTAAAGGTAAAGACGGGGAAACGATTAGTCAATACTATGATAGACCTCAATACTTACCTTTGGTGAGACACTCGTTTCAAACTATTCAATCTGAACTGAGACTCAATTCTGGTGATTTTGTTCCCTTTGAAAGAGGTAAAGTGATCATAGTGCTTCATTTTCGCATGAGGCAAATACTATAAATAAAGCAATACATTTCTCATACCCTCATTTGGAGATAAAAGACCAAGATGAGTGTACCATACGTTTGCTGTACTAAAAGATTTGAAGACCATTATGCAGGTCAAATAGGTTCGGGTTTGACTCATTACAAGGGCATTAATTTTCAAAAGGGTTATGGAATCGGAGGAATATTTCGTCGATTGTTTAGAGCAGCTTTACCTTTTTAGTAAAAGGAGGTAAAACTATTGGAAAAGAAGTATTAATGACAGGGAGTCGTGTTGCCTCTGATGTATTGTCAGGAGAAAATTTTAAAGAAGCTGTAAAAACAAGAAGCAAAGAAAGTGGAAAAAATTAGCTCAGAAAGCTATTGATAGAGTTCAGTCTATGGTAGGAAAAGGACAGTATAAAAGAAAGCGTAAGAAACAGAAAAATTCATTTCATCCAAAGCACGTAAAGTGAGTGTACGTGACATTTTCGACTCGTAAAAATGGCATTTATTCTTAAAGATTCTCCTGAATGTGTTAAATCTGAATTGGAACTTTTCAACTTACCAGGAACTCAAACAGTTATTCAAGATGGGCAGTGGAAACAATTTCATCCTCTTTCTAACGTTTTCGATAATGCACCTGTAGAATTTCACATTTCCGGAAGTGCAGAAGATTACATAGATCTCAGTCAAACACAATTATACGTAAAAGCGAAAATAGTAAAAGTGGACAATACGCCTATTACTAAAGATGATACTATAGGACCTGTGAATTTATTTCTACATTCACTATTTTCTCAAGTAGATGTATCCTTAAATGATCGCGTGGTTTCCAATTCCAGTAATACATATCCCTATCGATCTTATATTGAAACTCTCTTAAACCATGGATATGACAGCAAAACTTCCCAGTTAACGGCTGAACTATTTTACAAGGATTCTGATGATGGTCTCAAGAAAAGAACCGAATTTTTAAAGAAAGTGCCACTGTAGACATGATTGGTTGTATACATTCGGATTTATTTCATCAAGATCGTCTTTTACTCAATTTAGTGGATTTGAAAATAAAATTAATACGAAGCAAGCCCGAATTTTGCTTACAAGGATCTGAGGGATTTAAAGTTGTTTTGGATCATGTTTCTTTATTCATACGAAAAGTTCGTGTGAATCCTGGAGTTATTCTTGGTCATGCGAAAGCACTGGAAAAAACAAGCGCAAAATACCCCATTAACCGAGTTCTGTGCAAGGTGTATTCGATTCCTAAAGGAAGCATGTCTTTTATTCAAGATAACATATTTTCAGGCCAAATGCCAAAAAAACTTTTGTAGGATGTGTAGATAATGAAGCTTTTCACGGAGCATTTTCAAAATCTCCTTATGAGTTTAAACATTTTAATTTAAATTTTATTGAGTGTATGTGGATGGACAACCAGTGCCTCACAATCCATTAGAACTCGATTTTTCTAAAGATCAATACATACGGGCCTATCAAACTCTATTTGTTGGGACAGATCGAATGGGTCAAGACAGAGGTATATTTATTTCTAGAAAAGAATATAAAGATTCAAATACATTGTTTGGATTTAACCTCTCACCGGATTTATGTTCTTCAGGAGAACATTTAAGTCTGATAAAACATAGCAATTTGCGATTAGAATTAAAATTCAGCAAATCTTTAGAACAAACCGTATGTGTTATCGTTTTTGCCGAGTTTGAAAATTTAATCGAAATAAACAAATCGAGAAATATCTTGTATGATTTCGGAAATTAAAGAATGGATGGAATGCAAATGTATACAGTTTTATCTCAAGAGAAGACAACGTCCCCCTATTTTCAAGGTGTTTATTCTAGAGATACGCTCCCTCCTCTGGAAGAAAACATGTGTGCTATTGTGAATTCTGATGACTCATCACAACCTGGAACACACTGGTTAGCATTATTTGTAAATGATAAAAGAGAATTAGAATTTTATGACTCGTTTGGACAACCTCCTGTATTCTATAACATTAGTACTACTACCTATTTAGATGTATTATGGAATTCTAAAGTGTTTCAATCACCAACATCTAATGTTTGTGGGCAATACTGTATTTACTTTTATTCAAACGCAGCCAAGGCTATTCTATGCATTATATTTTGAATCAATTGTATATAAATGATTTTCAAATGTATCAATTTGTAAAGAAACGATATGGTGTAAGATTTGTATTTAGAAAATAAAAAATGGAATGAAACTAAATATGTGTGTGTCTTTTATTTTCTTTAATTTTTTTTTTCTATTTTCTATTTATTTTCTTATGATAATTTTTTTCTTCTAAAAAAAAAAAAAAAAAATTAATATTTTTCTATGTTAAATTTCTTTTCTCTCAAAAAAAAAAAAAATTTTTTTTTCTATGATAAATTTTTCACCCAAAAAGATTAATATAATTTTATTTAATTATATATTTGAAACTTTTAAATTTTATCAAATAAGTATATTTTCTTCAGCAAAAGAAAACTGTTCAAATCATAAAGAGACAACTGAGACAATTTTTTTTTAATCAAATGAGTATCATTTATTTCAAAGTTTCAACCATGCATTTCTGCGAGCATACATTATTGGTTTCTTAATAATTTTGTTATTCTGATACAATTTTTTATTTACATCTAGATTTTTCGGTAAATTTACATCATTCAAAGCTCTTAAAAATACATATCTTCCTTCAGGTGCTGATTTTCGATTCCGTAGAAAATCATTCACGAGGAATGCAATATTGCTTCCTGGAATAACAGTGTTTTTGTAAATAATTTCACCATCAGAATTCCAACTGAAAGATTCTTGAAGCTTTAAAAACTGGAAAATATTTTTTGCTTTTTCTTTATACCTAGCTGGAACAATTCTAAAAATTTCATCCTCAAACACTTCTTTTTCCGTCTTTACTACTGACTCTTTTAGATTTTCTTTTAATGATTCCGTTTCTTGATTTTCTGATAGAGATGCTGCATTTGGAACTGGTTCAGACTCTCTTCGATTTTCGTTAGAAAAGTGCGTATATTTTTGTAAAACTTGTAAATAGAGAATTGTTTTTTCTTCTTCCGTTAAATCCTTATTATGGAGAATGAATTTCATGCGTTGATCAAGTTCCGATAAGTGTTCCGTTACTTGAACTCTTTCTTCGGGTACCAGTACAAATTTTTGCTAAATTCCATTTTGAATTAAAGAACTGATGACTGAAATAGCTGCAGGCAATAAAATATTTAAGAATCCTTCTCCTTTTTGAATTAAAATTTTCTTTTTCTCGTAAAGAGGTGTTTTTTTGTTAGAAAGTTTTCTTAAGCTTTCTTTATAGGAGATAAACGATTTTTTTTTAATTTTAGTCAATGATATGTTACCACATAAAACATTCAGCACACACTCGCACAAAGTTTTTATTTCTTTCTTTGAACACTTTTTCAAAATAGATTTTGGGTGTTTTGTTTTAGAAATTAGTTTTAAGAGCTCTAAAGTTTGTTCAGAACACACCGGCATCTTGTGAACTATTGAATATTCATTGAACAATTTGAATCTATTTATATGCTTCAAAGTAATGGGTCATCGAGGTTGATATACATAAAAACATCTCCAGGAAACATACCTGTGCGCACACGCAAGGATTCATCAGTTTCAGGTTTTAAATCAATAAGTAAGTATCCGTACGGTTTTGATGTGGCATCTGCGTAACATTCTTGAAAAAATTTCACTTTACGAGGATACAATTGGCGACCTAAATGTGTAATTTGGGATTGATCTCTTCGATTCTTAAATAATACAAGATAATGAGCGTTTAAGGAAATTTCTCTAATTTCTTTCCCTTTATGAAAAATATTCTGTACCACAAAAATTATACTTAAATTTCTGTGATGCGAAAATTTTACAAATAATTTTGTTAATTGGGGATCATTTCCTAACTCTCCCATAAGATCGTCTATAACAATTAACGCATCCGAATACTGGTGCAAATTAGAGGGGATACCTTCATGAAAGGAAATATTCGGCATTTCTTCATACAACGCTTGGTAAACTCCATAACACCAAATTATATTTTTAGGAAAGGGTTTAATCATTTTATTTTCGATTAATTTTTTAACGAACTGACTTTTACCGCTACCAGATGGCCCAGCCAAGATTAAAGTAAATGGATGAACTAATTTGAGAGAATCCATGATTAAACTAAATAATTTTATGAATGATGTTGCTATTTATACTACGAGTCACTTAATTCTATAAATTTCATTTTGTGTGATACCGAAAGGAAAAGAATGAGGGTAGATTATTTCAGACAATCCCACTTCCCATTCACCCTTTAAACAAACAGGAGAGGGTAATTGAGTTTTGAAATGAGATATTTTGTTTTCTGGAAAGAAATGCATAGAACTATCAGAAGGTAATGTTACGTAGAAAGACATTTTGAAAATGAGTTGGCAATAAAAAAGTTTAACTATTTATACTTTTTGAATATCAGTCACCCATTCATTAAATTTTTCAGGATAGCCTAAAAATTTAACAAAATATTCAGTGATTCCTCCTCTTTTTCTTTGTTTGATAACATTCTCTACAGGGTAGAAACCAGAGTCGACAACTTTTTGTAATTCTGCTTCGTAATAAGTACCTTTAATCTCTTCACCTTGTAAATCTTTTAATCTATAAACAATCGGAATTCTTTGCACGATTTCAAAAACTATGAAAAGTTCTCTTCTCCAGTTTTGTTCGTATCCTTTTTCAAAGTGAAGTTTTTGTTTATTAATGCGTACAACATCACCAATTTTAAATCTAGGGGCTTTAGGTTTCTCATTTCTTAGACCACCGTATAAATTTTTAATACCTGCTTTCGGTTATGTCTACTACAGAAACAGGTTCCATTTTAATTGAACGGTGATACGAGTGATTATAACTGTGTATTAATTTATCAATGACGTCGATGTAATTTTTAGTGTTAAATTCAGTGAAATATTTCCACATTTTTGTTTTTAATGTCCGATTAAACCTTTCAACAATGCTAGCTTTTGTTTCGTTATTTGTAAAAAAAAAATTTACATTCAGATTTTTTAAATAATTTTGAACTATTTTATTTAAAAACTCCTTACCGGCATCTGTTTGCAACACTTTAGGCTTCCTTTCTTTAAAAATAATTTCTAGCCCAGACTTTACACTTTTTCCAAATTTATCTTTCAGAGGAACTGCCCAAGCAAATTTTGAAAATAAATCAATGCAAGTTAACAAATACTTATACCCTTTATTAAATTCTGCTAAAGACTGCATATCGACTAAATCCGCTTGAAACTGACGATCAATATCACTTACAAACACTCGATTCCGCTGAAACTTATGTCGAACAGGTTTATGAAGAGTGTAAGCATCTTTCTGCGATAACCAATGTTTCACATCTTTTTACTATATTTCCCTTTTACAGAGCGATGTAATGCTTCCACACCCCCGAAGCTATTTGGAACTTCAGGATTTTCGTAAAACGCTGCTAAATCTTGATGCATTGTTACCGATGAAAAGAACTTGATTGAATGACTATTACAATGAATAGTTATATTATTATATATACTTTTTGGGAAAGGCAAAAAGTTTATGTATAAAAACATGAGCATAAATTTTCTCACTTTCATATGAAATACATTTAAAATATCACTTGTACATACTTTGATAATTTCTTTAAAAATACTCTTATTTATTTTTAAGATGTGAAACGATTTCAACATAAGTTAAACTAACAAACAATAAAAATAATAAGAACTCAAATTCAGCATATAAAAAAAAAAAAAAAAAAGAATTTTATTCAAATTTATAAAAACAAAATATATTGTGTGAATCTTATAAAAATCTTTAAACAAAATCCTCATAGTATTCAAAACAATCAGGTGGACATAACATGTCTCTTACTTCTCTTAAAATAATATCCAAGCGAAGATTTTTTTAAAAATTCTTGAGTTACATAATGTACAGGTTTTAACAATAAAAAGTGTTCATTTTCAAAAAGATTATGATAAAAACAATCAGCTATCTCATTAGCTTCAAGTGATGAAACATGTGAATTAAATGTTTCTTCGCGATTCCCCCATAACTCCTCAGCGAAAGTCTGAGGCTGTTTCAATCCTTTTTCGTTCAGGAGGCTACAAATAGATTTTTTCAAAATTTGCGTCAAGTATTGTTGACCCAGACTAACATCCAAAGAAGAAGGTAATGTATTTTCTATGGGGCCTTCGCAGAAGGTTTTATATGCAGTTAAAAAGTCCATACACTGAAACATATTGTCTATAGCAGCATTTTCAATAGCACCATATTTTTTAATCATTTCAGCCCACTGCTCTCGGGATATGGTTATTTCTTTAAAAGTGGGCTCTTTATCCGGACTGTATTTAATGCGCTTGAAAGTAAAATCAATGAAGTTCTCACTAGTTATTTGAATGTGTCGTTCAGGAGGGAAAAGTCCACTTGGTAATTCCTCCAGTGATTCCGGCACTTTCTTTTTACGCATGATATATTCGATCCACCGTGGGTCTAATGTTATTCCCTCGGGAGTTGGGTAGTATGTTTTGCCATATTTCTTGAAACGTCTTATGTGTACTGATGCGGAATCATAATAGGTGCTTGCAAAGACAAAAACATCATCTCCAATTGGAAATACTCCATCTGGTATGCAATCCTCGGTAAATTTTCCATACTTCTGAAAATAATATAACAAAATTAATAAAGATCAGAAATGTGTAAAAAAAACATTATAAAAATTACATATTAAATTTATTTAATGTTGTTACTTACTTTTGAAACTTCTCTTCTGGCTTTCTTATTTACAGAAGATTCCCCGGCTTTTCCAAACTTTCGTTTTTCACTATGTGTTTCAGACATCACCATATTTTTTTCTTGTTGAATACAGCCCACCGCAATACTAACAAACGAAATGAATTGTGAACTAAAATGTGATAAGTGTCTAACGCATATCAACCGAATTACACTTGAGCGGCGTTCGCTGAGTGGTTGAAAGCAATGTATTCATCCGCTCTAAGCATTGAGATAATTTCTGACGTAGAATTCAGTCGCCGTCTTGTAGAATCAAGATCAGACAAGCTAAAACAAGTTAAATCGTAACCCGTTCACGCTGATGACGAGTATACTACGGCACATTTTTCTGAATAATCAATTTACTTTGTATCTTTTGTGTGTGTATGTAATCATTATACTGAATTAAAATTTACACATTATTAAAATAATATAAATTAAATATTTTTTTTATTTCATTTTAATCAAGAAAATGATTTTAAAACATGTCGCCGTCTGCTTCGCCTGCAAAATTAAATTCATGAGATTATAAACATAAGTTTTCTTCAGGTCTGTATGCCTTCATAGGATAATGGTTAGCGTAACTGAAAACTATTGTCCTGTGGAGACATTTTGATCTGAGGCCGTGAGTTTGAATCTGGATTTATTTTTTTTTATTTGAGCGTTATTTACTTCCATCATTTTAAAATCTATAATTAGTGTACATTTTAATCAATAGGTGGCGCCATGAGCACGTTTAACATTCCCATACTTCCATTTTTTGTGCACATTTTTTAAAAACAACTCAACTTAGCTGTAGAAAAAAACAATTCAACTCGCCCCCTCAGCTCGAAAACCAAAGCCAATGCAGGAGAAAAACAACTCAACTCGTCAGTAGGAACGAAACAACTCCACTCGGCAGCAGGAACGAAACAACTCAACTCGCCAGTAGGAACGAAACAACTCAACAGGAGAAAACAACTCAACTCGGCAGCAGGAACGAAACAACTCAACTCGTCAGTAGGAACGAAACAACTCAACTCTGCACTGCCGTCAAACAACCGCCTAGGAACGAAACAACTCGCAGTAGGAACGAAAACAACTCAACCGCCGTCGACCGCCTACAACCGCCTGCAACCGCCTGCAACCGCCTGCAACCGCCTACAACCGCCTGCAACCGCCTGCAACCGCCTGCAACCGCCTGCAACCGCCTTTACAGCAGAACCGCTTTTTCTACCTACCGACGACAATGCCATGTCATCGCACCGCCTGCAACCGCCTTAGAGAGTGAGGATATTGAACGTATGGACCGCCGGCACGATCGCCGGATTTTACAGCAGAATCGGCTTTTTACCACCAGTGTCCTTAATTTTTGCACACCAGTTTATATATATATATATATATATATATATATAATAACCAGTAATTTATTAGAAATATATAAATAATGAATAGTGATATATTTTTATTTAGTAATATATAAATAATAAGCAGTAATATATATATAAATTAGACCAGTAATTAAATTTAAGGAAGCATGTACTACATGCCTAAAATTAAAGGTTATAAAAATAGTTTATTCTTATAATTACTTGTAGGCTTAAAATCAGAAAATGTTTCATTACAACTCCTCAATTTTTTTTAAAAAAAAAACTATTTCTTAATGTTGAAAATATATAAAATGTATTTCTGAACAATGTCCCCCCTGTTTTCTTTGTAGAATTCTTTTTGATGTATAAGATATATAAAACAAATAGAGATATAATATTGCAAAAAAAAGGGGGGGGGAAATGATTATTTTTTAAATAATAATAGTATTTATGAATTTAAAATTTGTCCCCTATGTGGTTTATAAAGTGCATTGAAGGATGAGTCTCTTATTTAACGGATTTCCCACAAAACGACCTTTTTTTCGGGACTAGAGACTTCGTTAATTAAAGGTCCGACAGTTTATTTTTTATGACACTCCTCACTTCTATCAAAATAAATGAATTCCTGTCACTTTTTTTCAAAATTTCGAAACCTACCTGTGGAAAAAAGATATTCTATTGTCTAAAGATTAAAAGAAAAAGAAAATATAAAAAATGAATTTTTATGTAAAGTACTGCCACAAGAGGAATGCATTTAAAAAACACAGGCATTTTAGTTCTGTTTAACATTTATTGTGATTTGAAGACATTTGCTAAATAGTTACAATTAGTAGCTCACACAAAAATTTTTCGAGGGGGGTGTCCAGGGTCGAATGTCCACCATTTTGGTATTATGCTCCCATACACCGCCCAACATATTCTTTTGATTGTCGATTTTCGGGAACAAAAACAATACAAAATTAATTATTGAATAAATTATTAGCATTAATTAATAAAATTAATTTTTAATAACAAATACACAATTAAATTTTACGTAATACACTCTGTCGCAAAAAAATATATGCACCCAGAAGAAATCAAGCTACAATCACGAAACTCGGCAAGAATGTAGTCTGGTAAGAGATATGCAAATGATTAAAATTTCGAAGCCAATGAGACAAGGCTAAGTGTGCTATGCGCATATTAGTTGCGCAACTGGGAGAGTTTAAAAGCATGAGTACGAGCGCCATACGGCTATCCAAACGAATCTGATGACTTTGATAGACGATATTGAGACTTAGGATGCCTCTAAGACGTAACCGGCGGCAGTACGAGCAGCTGACAGACTTTGATAGGGGCCGTATAATAGGCCTCAGAGAAGCAGGTTGGTCGAATAGACGTATCGGCCGCCACCTCGGTCGGAGCGATATGGTAGTTGCTCGGTGTTGGCAACAGTGGATCACAGAAGGTAGAGTGTACCGTCGCGGAGGGTCAGGACGTCCCAGGAACACAAATGATCGCGAGGATCATGCAATCAGAAGAGTGGCCACTTCGGCACCAACAACGTCGCTAGCATCGATTCAACGCCACTTACCTCCTTCCAGACATCCAGTGCCATCAAGAGAAACCATAAGGAGACGACTGACCGAAGTTGGCTTGAGGAGCCGACGTCCGCTAAGACGCTTACCACTGACCCCACATCATAGGCAGTGTCGACTGGATTTTTGCCGACCTCGGGCAACTTGGAGTGTGACAGACTGGAGACGTGTCATCTTCAGTGATGAATCCCGATTCAGTCTCAGTGCTGATGACCACCGCACACGTGTCTGGAGGCGCACCGGCCAGCGATCCGATCCGGCATTTATTGTCGAGCGGCATACAGCAATTTCACAAGGTGTGACAGTGTGGGGAGCAATTTCTTGGGACACACGATCATCTTTAGTGGTCCTTCAAGGCACTTTGACAGCTCGCAGATACGTGGACGATATTTTAACGCCGATTGTGCTACCCATGCTATCAAGTCGCCCAGGTGCCATTTATCAACAGGATAATGCTCGTCCACATACTGCGCGACTCTCCCAACAATGTCTTCAAGGATATGACGTCCTACCATGGCCTGCCAGGTCACCAAATCTTTCGCCAATAGAGCATGTCTGGAACGCGCTGGGAAGGCAACTGCAGCCGTCCCGAGATACAGGAGAATTAACTGCGCAGATGCAAAGACTATGGCAGGATCTTCCACAGGGGGTCATAAGTGATCTAATTGAATCGATGCCACGCCGAATTTCGGCTTGTATAGCTGCCAGAGGTGGCTTTACTACTTACTGATTTTTAACCTTTTGCAAGCTGTAACCGCTTAATAAAATGATATTTTGTTCTGAATTTTTAATCATTTGTTTATTTTCATATACACTACATGCATACCAAATTTCGTGAATGTAGCTCAATTTCTTCTGGGTGCATATATTTTTTGCGACAGAGTGTATATACATAGGATTATAACCAATCGAAAAAAAAAGGCTATGTGGGGTGTCCGAACCATTAGGACCCCCCCTTGTGTGCGCCACTGGTAACAATAAAAGCACACACATCACATTCATCTAACAACTTCTTTTAAATCTCGATTCTTTTGAAGCTAAACTTAAAAAATACCTATGTTTGTAGTCAATAATATGAGATGGAGATTGAGATATATGGAGGAACAAGATGGATTTTTTTTCCTATTCATCTCACAAAAGAAGAGAAAAATACATCTGTTGATTTTAGTCAAAGTAAACTTTTAACATCAACGAATTAAATCCTGGAAGTAACAAGGATGTATTGGATTGATCAGCTAATAGTTTTCTCTTGTTAGTGAATTTCCAATATCACCAGTGACCCCGGTAGCTTAGTGTGGTTATGGTCTCGAACGCGTGGTAAGTGTGGGATGAGTTCCAGCTCCAAATGCCAGTGAGTGAGTGAGAGTGTGAGTTATATTTTTATCGCACGACAAAGAAACATGAGGGCTATTTGTCTCGTAATTTTGAACCTCGGTTAAATGACGAGGATGATGACCTTGTTACCCCCTCCTAAATACCACATCACACCAACGGCCCCCTCAGCACGGTGGGTCTTTAGTGGCAACATGACAAATGCCATTGAAGATTCGTCGTGTGGAGGAGCTGATGCATGTAGTATTTGCCGTAGCTTAAAGTCCTGTTGTTTTTGTTTCAAATCCCTTTGGAGCAGGAAAGTTTACACCAAATCAATTTGACCTTTCTGCATAAGAATGTCACAAGCCAGATCTTGATCTCCAAACAACTGTCTCAGGGAAATGCCCCAGCAGTCTGGAATATGGAAGTTCACCATTCTTGTATCATGCTCCTTTTGATTTTGTCGATTTTCGGGAACAAAACACAGTAAAAACTAATTATTGAATAAATAATTAGCATTAATTAATAAAATTAATCATTAAAACAAATACTTAATTAAATTTTATGTATTATATACTTAGAATTATAGTGAATCGGAAAAAAATCAAGGGTTTTGGGGGGTGCGGACTGGACCCCAGGACCCCCCCTTGTGTGCGCCACTGGTTCCAAGGCAGCACAACGTAAATTCACCAAGAACAACTAAATTATCACATAGAGAAAGAGAGAGAGAGAGAAAGGGTTCATTTTTGAAATAGTTAAGTGCTTCCACCCATCTTTTATCAGGTTCAGCGCGCTGACAAACGGCATTGTATAAACTGTACAAATTATCAAGATGAGTATTACATTTTGTACATAACTGTGTATATGACAAGCCATGGGGTCGCTAGTAATTTTTAAACGGGTTCTGTACTTAGTATTGATGAATTAATGATCATCAAATCATCAAATCAACTACATTGTGCAGTACTGATACATTTATAAATATCTTATATCAGTGTGTGTGAATATGTATTCTATTCTTTATTATGTCAGCATGTATTTTATTTCCAGAAGGAATTCAGTTTTGATTCCTCTCAATAAATTAATAATTTTTTTCAAATCTTTTATTTTTTACTTTTCGATGTGCTTGCGCCCCATTGGTAGGATTATCACGCCCTTTAGGGGGATGCGCCCACAGTTTGAGAAACGCTGATATGCACAGAATAAGTAATTTTTCCCTATCCCACCATTGAAAAAAAAAAGGCACACAAAATACGCACAGTACCAAACAAATATTTGATATAAGGAAATGAGAGTAAAATTACACTATTCAAATTTTAAATACCATAATTTTACTCTTCGCGTTTATTATCATTTCTACCTTCCCTGCCAAACATCTGTCTCGTCTGAAAGGAAACATGAACTTGATCCTCATAGGTGAAAAAAATGCCACCTCAGACCCCTCTCAATTTCACCCTCGTTAACTGCCGGTCATTCGCCGTGGCAACAGCTGACCGGAAAAAGCGGTCAACGGTCGTGTCTCTAAATGAGTGGCACGCGACGGCGGGAAAATATGAAGTACCGCCCAGCAGCGACAGTTGTGGCGAGAAATTTTCGTAGACACCGTTATTTGTGGGTGGTTTCCAGGGGTGATTACAGGGAGTGAGGTAGAGTTGCATTCACAGATGGTGAATGAAGTATTTATATGGAGGATGCCTGAAGGGGGGAGTAAGTAAACAACAATTTTCCTAACTGTATGACATTAAATATAGCATAATCTTAATTTAGCAATATCACTTATTTTTATACAGTGAAAATCGTTTAGTACGTAATTGAGGGAACTGAAATATTTTCTCGTGTTAAAGGATATTGCAAAAAAAAAAAAAAAAAAAAAAAAAACGGAAATCTACAATATTAAATCTTATTTTATTTGCATAGATAAGTATATATCAGTGGCGCGCACAAGGGGGGAGGGCCTCGGGTACGCCCCCCAAAGCCCTTGATTTTTTTCCGATTGATTATAATCCTATGCATACAGTACGTAAAATTTAACAAAATATTTATTATTAATAATTAATTTAATTAATTAATGCTAATTATTCCTTCAATAATGAGTTTTTTATTGTTTTTTGTTCCCGTAAATCGACAAAATCAAAAGAAAATGTTAGGCGGCGTATTGGAGAATGATACGAGAGTAGAATTTCGACCATGGACACCCCCCTTGAAAAATTCCTGTGTGCGCTACTGGTATATATGCATATATTTATCAAAAATCAATGAATCCAAAACATTCAAGACAACACAAAGAAATTTAAAACAAAATTTTTAATTTTTTTTTCAAAACAAAACATTTATTGAGTTTTTGGAAAATAATCTGATATATTTTTCTTTGCGTTGCTTTTTTAGCATAAAATTTTCAACAACTCGTTCGATATCTTCCATTTTGTTATTCATTTCACCATTGGAGTGTGTATATAAATAACTAACAGTAATACACACAGGAATTTTTTAAGGCGGAGGGTCCTGGGTCGAAAGTCTACTAATCTTGTATCATTCTCCAATACGCCACCCAACATATTCTTTTGATTTTGTCAATTTTCGGGAACAAAAAACAATAAAGATTAATTATTGAATGAATAATTAGCATTAATCAATAAAATTAATTATTAAAAACAAATACTTAATCGTACTATATGTATAGGATTATAATGAATCGATGAAAAAATCAAGGGTTTTTTTTGGGGGGAGGTTCTATCTGATATTTTTTGAGATTTGAGTAAACTCAAAAATATTTTATCTGCCATATAATTAGGGTTATACATACATTATCATCATCTACTACAATGAATTTGTCCGATAATACAATAGGACAGTCCAATCCGTCTGGTATTTTCCGTATTTTGTTCATTCCCAGGATGGAATTTTTTTTGTGTCAAACAATTTTCGTTTCATGTTAAGAGAAAGAAAAATGTATGAAAATACACAGCAGTTGGTCCGGACCGTTGCACCGCTTTATGTTAACCGATATTTCATCTTAAGGTGTCCGACTACGTTCGGAACTGTGATTTTAAAAAAGCGCATAAATGGATAATTTTCATGATACATTTTGACAAAAAAAAAAAAAAAAAAATTATTTAAATACAATATTTCGGCAAAAAATTAAATTAGAACAACCTTTTTTCAAAATGTTCTCCTTTGTGAAAAATGGTTCTATTATAATAATATTTTGTCTGCTTATAGCTCAGACCTCTGTATAGAGGCTCAACTATGATTTTTGAAAAATGCACATTATTTTCAGAGTTACAACCCATTGAAATAATTATCGGCGTTTCTTTATTAAAATTTATCCTCTCTGTTATCGTAAAACATGGATAAACCAACTTTTAACTAATATTTTAAAAATTCTAGTTGAGCCTCTGTACAGAGGTCTGATCTATATACTCGCGAAATATTATAATAGAAGCATTTTTCACAAAAGGAGATTATTTTTAAAATGGGTCATTCTATGTTCATTTTTTGTCAAAATATTGTACTTAAGTAATGTTTTATTGTAATAATATATTCTTAAAATAATCTTATATATATATTTTCTAATCTAAGTGACACTAAATATCATAAATATTATCCATTTGTACGCTTTTGCAAAATCACGGTTCCGAACGTAGTCGGATACCTTAAGCGTTTTCACGTTGTTTCACTGTATAAGTTGTATCCGCGAAACACACACACACACATTTTACGAACAAAGCATTCGCCACGTATCATTATCTTTAACATACGCATTTTATAGTGGAAATAAATTCATTGATTGAAAAACGTTTCATCACCATTGAACATATGTCACGTGAGAATTTTGAGTACCCCTGATCACATTTTAGAAATGGCTACAACCTACTGTGTAAATATTGCTTAAATATAAGTCTTACTTCCATATCTGTTTATAAATAAAAAATTGATCTCTCTGTGTGTGAGAGAAAGACATTTTTATTTCTGTTAAATTCCAGTTAAATATAATTAAAAATACTACATCATGTTCTTATAAGGATAAATACGTTATACGCTTTTATTCTATTTTATATTTTAATTATATAGCTTAGTTTGTTCTTTTTCTTTCTTTCTATCTTTTTTTTCGTTGTGGGAAGGAACTCTTTTAAAAATTATTTTAGAGCAATCAGAGGAGCACACAAACTTTTTCAAATTTGGGAGGTGGGGACGTCCAGGGTTGAAAGTTTTCCATTCTAGTATCTTGCTCCAATAGGCCGCCCAACATATTCCTTTGAATTTGTCGATTTTCGGGAACTAAAAACAGTAAAAAATTAACTATTAAATAAATAATTAGCCTTAATTAATAAAATTAATTATTAATCACAAATACTTAATTTAATTTTGCGTACTATGTACATGGGATTATAATCAACAAAAACAAGTAATACAAAAAAAAATTAAGTCAATTCCTATTTAAATCAACAAAGAAAAGTTTTATTTTATACCCAGAATATTTTAACCTTTCTCGGGTTTACCTTCTTCTCGATAGTCAAAGACGTTTTATTTTCCTTAATCATATAAACATTAAATTTTCCTTTTTTTGAAATACCGTGAAGCCTCAAAAAGTTTGCCAGTTCAATAAGATGTCGGATCATGGATTTTAAGCATCAATTTTACAAAATAATATGGGACATCAGTGGCGTACACCAAGTGGGGTAGGGCTCAAACCCACCCTCTTGTAAAGGGTGTTTTTTTAGAGGTATAGAACTTTAAATTGCAAGAAAACAACGATGCATTATTCGACTGACATGAATTTTTTTTTATTCGAAAGATAATCTTGTGGCATTACATTTTAAATATGATTTCTGGCATATGACTGCCACGGCTGGCTCGGATGTAGTCCAATCTGGACGTCCAATTTTCGATGACTTTTTCCAACATTTGTGGCCGTATATCGGTAATAACACGGCGAATGTTGTCTTCCAAATGGTCAAGCGTTTGTGGCTTATCTGCATAGACCAATGACTTTACATAGCCCCACAGAAAATAGTCTAGCGGTGTTAAACCACAAGATCTTGGAGGCCAATTCACAGGTCCAAAATGTGAAATTAGGCGGTCACCAAACGTGTCTTTCAATAAATCGATTGTGGCACGGGCTGTGTGACATGTTGCGCCGTCTTGTTTGAACCACAGCTCCTGGACATCATGATTGTTCAATTCAGGAATGAAAAAGTTAGTAATCATGGCTCTATACCGATCACCATTGACTGTAACGTTGTGGCCTTCATCGTTTTTGAAGAAGGATTCCACCAGCCCATAAAACGCACCAAATAGTCAGTTTTTCTGGATGTAACGGTGTTTCGACATACACTTGTAAATTAGCTTCACTCCAAATGCGGCAGTTTTGTTTGTTGACGTAGCCATTTAACCAGAAGTGCGCTTCATCGCTAAACAAAATTCGCTTATGAAAATTGGGAACAACGGCAATCTCGTTTTGGGCCCATTCGACGAATCTACACCTTGCTTGATCATATTTAAAATGTAATGCCACAAGATTATCTTTCGAATAAAAAAATTCATGTCAATCGAATAATACATCGTTGTTTTATTGCAATTTAAAGTTCTATACCTCTAAAAAAACACCCTCTATAACCCACATTCAACAGATTTTTAAATTTTATCATAGAGACACCCCCTGGCTCTCTCGGCTCTGCTCCCTCCCTAAAAAGTCTGTAAAGACAGGGGTGTCCAACCCAAATTGCTTACCCAATGGGCCACTTCGGAAAAACATTATAATCTCGATGGCGCACATAAAGTTATGTACCTTTATAACAGATTAGGAAACAAAAAAAACATTTATTGGAGTGAAAATTTAATACAGAATGAATTATTATTATTATTTTCATTATTTTTCATGTATACAGACGTAGATAATATACTAATATTTATATAATATAATAATGCAAGATGATCGAATAATGTTTAAAATATTACAGTTGTCATTTTCTTGAAAATTAAGATGTTCCTTTTGAATTAATCTTTCGTTACTCATTGTTAAAATTTGATTGTACTGTTATTCGCAAACGATTAGGTATACGTTGCCTTTTATCTTAACCGTTCTGATTATTTTTTTAAACTTTAAAAAACATCTCTGACTGCATTTTGCTTTTTTTAGGCACTCCAAACAGAAAAGGAGGAGGAGAAATTAAAGTCGCACACTCAGAGAATCATGTACCATCCATAGTAAAGGATATGCATAAAGCAATTCGGAATACATAATATAATACTGTTTATATAATATAATAATACAATGAACAAATAATGTTTAAAATATTACAGTTGCCATTTTCTTGAAAATTACGGTGTTCCTATTGAATTGATCTTTTGTTACTCATTGTTGAAATTTGATAGTGCTGTCATTCGCACACGATTAAGTATACATTATCGTCTAGTATATCTTAATCGTCCTGAATATTTTTTTTTAAACTTAAAGAAATATATATGACTGCCTCATGCTTTTTGGGCACTCCAAACAGAAAAGAAGGAGGAGAAACGAAAGTCGCACACACAGAGAATCTTGTACCATCCTTAGTAAAGTATATGCATAATGCAATTCGAAATTCATTTTTAAAAAGTAATTTACTATATTAAAATCAAATGTTACTGTTTGATAAAAAAATGAATCTATTTTAATCTAAAGGAAATGTCTATTATCAAAAAGGATTTATTTTAAAACAAGAACAGGTAGCAGGCAAATACATTGTAGATATATAAATATGTAAATTTCCCCTCAAATAAATTTCAAAATGAAAAAACTTTAAAAATCTGATATTTAAAATTTTTTAAAAAGAGTCGGCGTGACGCGACTTACGTACTGTTGGGTCACGTGTTGGGCACCCCTTCTTTATAGTAATGGCTATATAACTGCAAATAATAAAAAACTAAATTAATATTCTTGATCAAAATACATTTCCTGGTAGAGTTTTTTCTCATGGGGCAATTCAAAGATCTAATCTAGGATGACTGACACATCTTTCAATTTTTCTTTGAAGCATGTAAGAGTCTGTAAAAGAAGGAAATCTTATAATTAATTGAGAGACCTTCACGAACCCTCTAGAAAGGCTCTGGGGACCTCGGGGGGTCCGCGAACCGCAGTTTAAGAACTGCTGCTTTAAAGAAAAAATTGCAGCTATTTGATCCAAAATTCAGAATAACAGAATATCTGTTTTATTTACAAATATCTATTTACCGTCTATTTCCATATAAAAATAAAAGTGTGCTTTTTATTCAAAGAACCACCCAAAATTCAAAACCCGTAAATAAAGGCTTCAAAACTCGTAAATAAGTCACAAGCCTTCATGATGACATGTTTATAAAATTTAGGTAAAAAGGTTGCTGTATTTTATAAACATGTCACCATGAGGACGAAAATGTTGCCAAGTGGAAAAAACGAGTGAAGTAATTTCCATTTAAACTGCTGTAAAGTAAGAGCCATCGGTACTATTTTTATATCTGATAATCCTATCTGAACTAACACTTTTTTTATTAATTTTTTTTCTTGTGCCAAAAAATAGTTATATTTCTGCTCTATTTTTTATTTTGTTGTGTTTGGGAAATGGACGGGAGAGAATTTCATGTACTGCACGTGATCGTCAACCTATGTTTCCCGTTCTGGAGGAAAACTCTCTGCATGATGATTATTTGTATTCAGATATTCCAGTGAGTAAATTTGAATTTTGAGAGCTTTTTGGAAATTCGAATTCTGACGCTCGCTCTTTGAAGACTTTTTTTTTTTCTTTTAAAAAAGTTCTATTCGCAAAAACACCCAAAAAGTTAAAAGATTAAAATCGCTTGCATGGGTTAACGGAAAATGTTTAAAAAATAGTTGTTTCTTAACTATGTTTTTTCCTAAATTAGTAAATCCGTATGCCAGCCAATTTTCGTACTTTCACCTTTAAAAAGTTCTGAAAATTATCACAGCTTAGACGCAGAAATACACAGTATATAGATAAAAAAAAATGGATTGCATCTAATGCTATCTTACATACATTAATATAAGCACACGTTTCTGTGTTACTTTTTTTTATTTCATTTGTTAAACATAGAATTTTGTGACCTTAAATATTCCGAAAACTATTCATATGCTCCTACAAACAAACAAAAAATTGCTCTAGACCAAATCAATTTTTACCAAGAGTCAGGAACTGCCTTCCCGAAGCACATAATTAAAATCTGTCTGCCTAGACGAAAAAAAAAATGTCTTTGACATTGACTTTGGGCGTTAAGTCTGCTATATTTTCCCACAAAATTAAGAAAATATAGCGAAAAGAAGAATTATAAGCAACATTCATTTGCTAAAGTGAACTGCTTCTTTGTAGCACTATTTTCTTTTCAACATCGTCACTGAATTCCCTGTCAAATAATTCTGAATTAAATGTTATTTGTAATCTGGATAAGATAAATGCCATGCGAGGCTTTTTGTACACATTCTTGAGATATTTCGGTAATATAATTTTTTAAAATATATTTTATTTCTTTTCAATCCCTTTCGTTTTTTGAGATATGCAATAGAGTGGATCGGAATTATAAGAAAAAAAATTTATTAGAAATCAGAATCTAGCTATGTGGAAAAGATGTAAGATTAGAAAAAAATAATTGTAAAAAATAATTTCAAAATTTTTTTAATATTGCAACAAACAAGTTGAATTTACGAAAAAAACGCAGAAAGATTTTATTGTACTTTGATGATTTTTGACTCAAATTATTTCTCTACAACAGCGATTCTCAAGCTGTGGGACGTTTCCCCTAAAGAAGGGAGGGGCGTGTGAACCCTACGTGGGTGGCAAGAGCTTACCGAAAAATCGAGAAAATAAAAGATTATTTTTTTAAAAAAGCTATTAATTTACTGAAAGGAGGCAATCCAAAATATAATCTGACATAATAAAAAATAAAATATGAATTTACACCGATATATGCATTGATAAATGTAGACAAGTAAATGTAGGAAAAGTAACGTAGTGCTTAAAGTAATTTACTAAAATATCTATTACTTAAAAGTAACATATACGATATTTAATACTTTATCTTCATAATTTGTACGGTTTACAAATAAGGTTGTATTCCAGCTTTATCATCAAAAAGCATAATTGTTGCATTCAATATATTGTTAATATATGATAGAAGGGTACGGTGAAAATAATGATTGAAAATCGGGTCGCAAATATTGGAAGTGTGAGAGAAGCATTGCTCTACAGTATAAATAATTCAAAACGTTTATTATTGATAAATGAATAATACTGAGTAGAGTAAATTATATATACAATGTACATTTCCACATTTCATAGCACCAGCTCTTTTTACCCACACCACCGATCCAAGATTTTCCCGTCTTCCCCTTTATTGTGCACTGACATTTCGACAGTAGGTTTTTTTTTATTTAATACGAAAAAACTATTAAATGTATCTGATGTTTTTTTGCTGTAACTGTTTGATAGGCGTCTTTTCATCGCAATAACTGTTAGAAAGAACTAATATGGCAGTTTTTCTTTGACAAAAATTGCTTTGGTACTTCAATTTAAAATAAACTTAGATATCTAACTTTCAGAGCCATTGTGGCAGTGCTTAACATTCTTTTTTTCTTCTTTTTCTTTTTTTTCTCTTTTTTTTAAAATTTTATTTTCCCCTTCATCTATATAGCAGAGAACATAATGTTCACACAAAAATTACTATAACAAACTGTCTTCTTATAAATTAATTTTTTTGCCCATTTACTTGAAACATTATGAATCTGTATGGCTTATAAACTTGATACATACTTGTATTAATCTACGTCTTCTGGAATCTGATTTATGTGAATGGTGGTGTTCTCTATACACTTGATTAGATACCATGAAATTTATCTATATGGTTTATGTTCAATGATGTATAACATCTATTGCGGTACATCATGATAAGTATTAATTTGCAGCTCACATTTTTTGTGTTATATTTTAAAAACAGAATAATAATAAGTTAAAGGAATGGTTAATATACACAGTAATAATAAGTTAAAGAATAATGATTATACAGTTATATTAAGATAAAGAATGATGATTACACAGTAATAATAGGTTAAAGAATGATGATTACACAGTAATAATAAGTTAAAGAAATGATGAATATAGATTAAAAATCCAACACATCAGAGGAAACTTATATTCTGAAATATGGAGCCAGGGACATGAAATCAATATACACTCAGGAACATTGAAAATAGCGACCCAAGAAGATAGCATCGGATTGAAATGAAATTTAATACACATAATGACACACATGAGAGATTCACTTGGTCTCAAACACAAGACAATTAAACGAATACAGGGTGTGCAACGACACAAATACTGGGCAGTTTCAATAGCGCGTTGAACCGCCTCCAGCTGCAATACATGTCGCCACACGGTCCGGCATTGAGTTGATTAGACACCTTATGTTGTCCTAAGGCAGATGGGCAAACAAATCTTGAACAGCCAACTCTAAATCATGTACAGGGTGACCCGATGGCATCTGCCGTTTTAGCTGATCCCAAACGGGCTCTACAGGGGACAAATCGGGGGAGCGGGCCGGCCATGGAAGAATCTGAAAATGACCTAGGAAGCCTTGAGCATTTCTTGGTGTATGCAGACGAGCATTATCTTGCTGGAAAATTGCCCCTGGGAGACCATTTAGGAAAGGTCCTACACGGTGTCGAAGAATATCATCAACGTAACGTTGGCCCGTTAAGGTTCCACGCATCACAATTAAAGTGGACCGGCTATCATAGGCTATGGCCCCCACCCAGACCATTTCACCAGCTGTGCGGGCAGCGTGACGTAGAATAGTGTGGGGGGAATTGTACCGCTCACCAGGGCGCCTTCACACCTGTGCACGGTTATCATCTGTCCCCAAAACAAACCGGGATTCATCACTAAACACAAACTTTTTCCAATCTGTGACATCCACATTGATCTGGCTTGGCACCACTTTAGACGCAGTTGCCGATGTTCCGGTGTTAAAGGGAGTGCACGGAAAGGGCGCTTGGATTTAAGATTTGCTTCCGCAAGGTGTCTGGAAATTCTTTGTGGAACAATTGCTACGCCTACGTCTACTCGTATCGTTGAACGAGTCACTGTGGGGTCCACAAGTGCTTGCCACACGATCATTCGATCCTCTCTCCTCGTGGTCTTCCTGGTCGTTCCAGACACGGTTTTCCGCGCGTGGGTACCTTCTCGTGTTCACAGCTCCCAACAATTTCTAACAGCACTTTCCGAACGATCCACCTGGCCAGCAACACGGCGCGTCGACCAGCCTGCAGTTTTCATCCCGATGATCAGGCCTATCTCAAACTCGCTTAACTGTGAGAAATATCTTCTAGCACGTTTACCTGGCATGTTTCGCTTACCAAAGTCTTCCTACAACCGGCGGGTAATCGTCTCGTTTATGAATCTTCGAATTTGTGCTGGCTTATATAGCACACTCTTCCTGATTGTAGCGCCACGTCGGCGTGTATGAGCATGCGTATTGGCACAAAACTTGGATCATTTGCTTATCACATTACGCTGTACTTATTTGCAAAGTTTCGAGATTGTACTTAGCTTCCTTCTTGGGTCGCTATTTTCAATGTTCCTGAGTGTATAAAGAAAAGTTAATTGACTATAATTGGAACTATTATAGTTTTTAAGGCTGTCACTGACTTAGAGCAGTGAAATAAGGTTCAATTTGTTTTATGAGGTTTTAACTTCCCATTTTGACAGAATGTTTAATGATAATGCAAGATATATATAAAAAGAAAAAAGAAACATAGCAGGATATCCATCATATAAATATATATATAGAGAGAAAAAGAGCAGGATATATATATCGAGAGAAAGAGAAAGAGCAGGATATATATACAAATAGAGTGCATATTATACTGACGATATATCTATCTACAATTAACTACCACTCTCTAATAACAAATAACAAACTTTATTTACAAATTCTAACTACTCACACCTTTTTTATTACTAACTATATATCTCCCACCTTATACATTGCCAATTTCTCACACCTCATAACACCTCACAAACTCTCTCTTTAATGCTCTTCTTTCTCTCTCGGCATACACACAACTACCCCAATCTCGGGTAGACACTTACACAATGCTTCTGTAAAAACAGCGCCATCTATATCCCTAACAGAGAGAGAGAGTGGGACATAAATATATATGTCCTCCTCCCTGTATAAATATGAGAGAGAATAGGATATATATATATATATATATATATATATATATATATATATATATATATATATATATATATATATATATATATATATATATATATATATATATATATATATATATATATATAAAAGTAGTGCATTATGTATAGAGATATAGAGATCAGGATATATTTCTAGGAAGAGAGCAAGATAAATATAAATAGAGAAAGAGAGAACATGATATGTTCACAGAGAGAGAAAGAGAGATATATAGAAAGAGAGAGAGAGAGAGAACAGGATATATTTATAGAGATAGAGCATTTTTCCATAATAAATAGTAATTATTTCTTATAAAATATGGCTTAGTATGAATATATATGTAAATGTAATCCATTTAGAAAGTTAATGAATACATACAAAAATAAAATAGATATTCGCAATAAAAACGTCTGCATGTAATTTTGTATATGCATTATTTTGACTTGAATAACACCATATTTTGTTACTAAACTCTTCTTGAAAATGTGTAGTTATTTGTCAAGAAAAGCGGTAACTTTATTGGTTTTTCTTAACACTTATTTCATCGTTTTAGCGAGAGACAATTGAATGAAGTGACCAACACCCCTAAGGGAAGGGCGACCTCCCGAAAAACTGACCAATGGCCTTAAATCTAATACATCTAGCTTCCAGCACTGTTGATCCCCCCTCCTGACACATTCAGGGGGGAAGTCATGGTTGTCAGTTCCTCGATAAATCACAGAATCTACTTTTAACGCGCTGGAATTCAATCACGTAGTATGGAGTGTTGTAGAGATTTTTTCTGGGTTCTCCCCCTCCTCTCCCTCAATGTCTGTCACAGGGAGCTAGGCTGGAAGATGTCGCAAATGCACAATTCATGTTTCACTGTGGATTGTGTGATGTTGGTAGATCTCTATATTGATTTCTCTGGTTTTAGTTTCTTTTAGTGGCTTTTTAGGAGATTTGGACCGAAAAGAATGATAGCTTATATACTATGTACGTATGTACTTATTTCTAAGATTCTGAAACTAAGATGTATGCAGCCCTAGAGACGAAAATCAGACAGAGAATCCTATAATGCATTATTAGTACTCTAGTATGTTGACAACTAGTAGTTTATTTCTTCAATGTTTAAAAAAAGTATTTTCGATTGGTTCAAACTAGTGTTCAGTATACAACAAAAAATCAATATAATTGCAATTTAATTAAAAAAGTAAAATAAAGAAACAGTATAATTATAACTAAAATTCTACTAGCTTCAGATGTTTAAACTCACTTTATGTGATTTGCATGGTTATTATTAATAATAACCATGTTTTTTGATAAATGTGATAAATAATGCCCATTAATCCTAGTAACCTATTGTTATAAATAATTGCCAAAGAAATTCAGTCAGTCTGATTTTAATCAGGCACAATTTATTAAAGCTTAAATTCTAATGTAATTTTTATGTGATAACAAATCTGTTGCATTCATTTGTAGAGTTAAAATACGTATCTTACTAGCTTAATATAGTGAATTGGGTCAAAAATTGGCAAAAAAAATTATGATTTTATTTTATAGGCCACCTTATTAGCTTTATGAAATATCAAGTTTTATATTTTTCATTCTCTATCAAAAAGTTTATTTTTGTTTTAGTAAAAGTGGATGCCATTTCCGGTTGGTGAATGGTGAACTTAAAAAAAAACGCACATGCCAAAAACCAACAAACTGGAAAATATGCAATGCAGGTTTATCCTTTGAGTACTTGGGGTAAGCGCCCAGAAGGGCCCGGATAAGTTGGACTTAACCAGATTTTCCTTGGATCCGCCAGTGTCAAGGAAGTCTGTAGATCTTCTGAGTCCAGGGCCCGAAATGAGCTTAACCCACTTATGCCTAGGGTTTCATTTTTGGAACAGCAGTCAAGTGAAAGTTTTTTGTAGCTTAAGGGTTCAAGATTGCATTTGTTGTTGGATTTGTGACTTTAACCTGCTTCGTAGGGGCATAAAAATTTCGCTTAAAACATTCAGTTAGTCACTCCTGCAGATATTTGCCTGCAAAGAGGTTGTGAAAGTTGGTTAATATTTCAACCATGTCATAAATGGGTTAAACCGGCACTGCAAATATGCAAAAAGAATCAAAACCGTCAAGAACAAGGAATTCACAGAAAAAATAAATAATGCACACAAAGTATTGACTTCTACATCTAAAGTAAACAAGCAAATGACAGTGTCTAACTGTTTGTGCGGGAAATTACAGTAACACATGCGTATCGTAAATCTCTAATCGATTGCGTTGAAAATTATTGCATTGACCAAATTTCATTAGTAATTATGAATATTAACAGGTAAATGTAATGAATACTGATAAATTATTCACTTTATCCGGCTTAGATCGTTATTATTAGTAAATAAACGGCGATTATATATATATAAATAATAACCAATAAACCACATTGATCGCAACACATACAATATATGCTGATGTAGCTCAAGAGATGGTCTTGGAAAATTTTTAATCCTAAAAGAGTTATTTGATCTTTGAGTAACTGACATGGATTTAAATTAATACATGTAAAATTTGATAAAAAAACATTTTAAATAGAAAAAAAAAATGAAAACCAAAATATTTAAAATGACCACTCAGTAATCATAAGGGTTTAAGTTATTTTGCAAATAATTTTCGCGAAGTCAGCATGAAAAACACACTTGGGCTTTGAAGAATAATACAAAGGCTGGTGTAGAGTTTGAGGAAAGAAAAAATCGTACGTTATATATAATGAAAGACATTTTAATTTAATTTGTTCAGACAGTAAAATATAGATGTATAATATATTTAAGGTAAGTTACCTCTATATCTTGTAATGGATTTAGACATTCCTATCCATTTTTTTCAATAGGTTTTTGCTCAGTATTATATTAACATAAAGGGGGAAGGTTGGCTGGCCTCAAAACATGCTCAACCCCACTTTTATATAAATTATTTTACATATAAGCTGTCCTAAGTCAGCAATGTTTATAAAACTGCAGCATTCATTTTTTTAAATTTCGATTGCTCATGTCTCCTTCATTGTGTGGTTTTCTTACTGTCTCTGTGTTTTTGTATTTTGATTAGAGATTGCAATACCAGTAGACCGGGATCCCGAATACCGGTATTTTGAGCCACTTGTACAATTTTGAAATACTGGTATTCACAAATTTGAATACCGGTTTTTCGGTATTTACCAGAAATATTGAAAATTGTTTCCACTATATGTTCAGGGATCTTCAACGTTGCAAAATAATATATGTTTTTATGTTATAGTTTTGATTATTGCACGATGATTAGAATATATTATAAACGAAATAATTTTACATCTATTTTAGAGGGTGAAGATATTAAACGTCTATATTCCACTCATTCCGTTGTTCTTAATTTATTTTTCCTAGCTGGTTCTACAGTTCTCAAGCAACTCATTAAATCCACCGTCTGATATTTTCATTGCTTGAATTACAGGTTAAAAGACTACTATATAATCTGAACTTAAAAATATAGACATAAATATTATTTCTCTGATAAATTGAACTAAATACCACTATACTCCTAACTGAGTTCTCGTTGAAAGAGGAATAACATATCCAAGCTCATTTGCCTTCCTTCAACCGTCAACACCTGTAACTACAATGTCTCCTTAACGGGCGAAATTAATTAGACTTTGAATACTAAGTTGTATAGTGCAATCAAGAGAAGTCATAATATATATCCAAGTTTAAAACTATCCTATTATAGCTCAGAACAGTAGCGCACACAGGAAATTTTAAGAGGGGGGGCGGGGTTGAAAGTTCAACATTCTTGTATCATGCTCCTTTTGATTTTGTCGATTTTCGGGAAAAAAACACAGTAAAAACTAATTATTGAATAAATAATTAGCAATAATTAATAAAATTAATCATTAATAGCAAATTTATAATTAAATTTTATATGCACTATATACTTAGAATTGTAATCAATCGGAAAAAAAATTAAGGGCTTTGGGGGGTCAGGACCCCTTGTGTGCGACACTGTCTCAGAACGATACTGCACTCGCGCAGGTGTCGTAGTCTGATATTCGTATCTGAGAAACCAAGGTTGTACTTGTGAAGAAAATGCGTTATATTTCGATATATTTTAAATTGTTGAGTTTGTGTTATTCACATTGTATTTGCATATCATACTTAAGGTTTCAAAATATTTTTCAGATTTATTATATATATACTCATAAATAATAACCCATAATAACGAATAAGAATAACTTTAAAGAACATGAAAAATCAGTTGATAATACTTTGGTTTGGTTTCATTATTTATATAATGAAAACCACACTTAATAGTCATACTTACACTTTTTTTGTGATTTAAATAAATAAGATATTCCTTTAATTTTTGAATGATTCTTTATATACTGGTGTAGTTTATAATTTACACATTATTTTTTGTGACATTTACACTTTTTAATGAAACTGGTAAGTAAAACAAAGATGCACCTAGTGTTTCCTGTCTTTTTCTAAAATTTCTGCTACCAGTATTAAAACCGGTATCCCGGTATTAACTTCTATGAAATACTGAATACCGGTATTGAATTTTTGGTCCGATATTACAATCCCTAATTTTGATTGCTGGATGTTCATCTATCATTTATAGAGAATTAGATAAAAGGAATATAATCTACATAAGTAATTCATATACAAATATTTAAAAATATAATTAGACTAATTGACATTTATATATATATATATATATATATATATATATATATATATATATATATATATATATATATATATATATATATATATAAGAAAATGTAATTATTGAAACATTTTCCTTTACAGAAAATGGATGAAATAAACAAATACACCGATGAATGGGCACGAAAAAGAAAACTACTTAACGCCCGCATGTGAAAATTTCGTTAAAGAAAACGAACAATTGCCCAGAATTTTTTAGCAGTTTTCACTTCTATCATGTGTTTATAAGCACTCACTTAAATTTTTTCTGCGTGAATTTATATTGCTAACTCCTTACTTGTAAAATTAATTTTATTCTCCAATATATCGAAGCTTTATCACAATTTTTTTAAATTTTGAATTTCATTAAGGGGATTCTATTATGTTTCCATTTGTCTGTGATAGCATTGATATTAAAAATCAAAGCATTTGTTCAGCATTAATTATATTCAAGAATTCAGGTGAGATTTAGCAAGTTAGTTTACTCATTAAAATATTTTGTACAACTACTTGTGCAGTCAAGAATTCATTAACCATTTGCCAAAAAAAAAAAAAAAGCAATACATTTGAAAATATGTCCCGTTATAGTACAAAATTCAAAACCCAATTCCAATACGAAGGAGACATGAAAAGCAAAATATCTGTCTCAAAAACTCTAGTCAAAGGCGTGGATGAAAAGTGTTTTTCTTAGCTCGGGATTTTGCAGAAATTGCCACCGTTGAAAATGAGGCGTACTTTAATTAAAAGAGTTCATTTTAGCTTCCTCCACAACTTTTAAAAAGTCTAATTTAAATTGCAAATTGCGTGAGCCTCTGATAAACAGGGGAAATTAAATATTTAAATTTAATCAAGAACACTCTTTTTATCTATCTCACAATTTTCTAATAAAGAAATTCATCGCTTGCTGAGAATGATTTTCCCAACGGCTACTCAATTTCAAGAATACAATAATTAGTCTTCTCCTTTTCCGTTATGAAATAAGTTTTCAAAAAAGATTAACACACACACAAAAGTAGATTTTTACTCATAGAAACGCATTATTAAAGCGCTGTATCGGCATTAAACAAACAGGATTATAACTCAGCTAAAATTATTTTTTTAAAAAAAATGAAATAAAAATAATAATAAAAGAGTAATGATTATCACATCTCTATTGAGATTTGTTATAGGAAGCTTCGGTGAAAAGCTATTTAAAAAGAGATTTGGGTTGGAATTTTTTTTTAATTATTGTGTGCTGAGTAATTATTCATTCCTTGTTTTGATTTAATAATTTAAAATAATTAATTAATAAAAATCCGAACGTTTTGGTAAAATAGAACCTTTGAGTAAAAATCCGAAAAGCTTTAGACGTTGTTGAGGGGTAGAATAGGTTTAATTAATATTATCCACGTGAAAACAGATGCGGGAAGGTATTTTTAAAAATACTTTTAATTAATTTTTCAAAGGGAGGATCTTTAGTTCTAAATCAAGCATGGTTTGAATTTTTAAAATATTTGAAGGCTTTTGAATACCTAATGCAGGAAAATTTCTTATCTGTCAGTAATTTAAGCATTTTTTTTCTTTTTTAAAATAAATACCGATAATAATTTAAATACTGATTGTTTAATTAATTGAGGGATTTAGTTACATTATTTAAATAAGCAATGATCATAGCAAATATCCTATGTGAACATATTTTTAAGGAAATCGTTAAAAAGAAAGGGGAGAAAAGAGATAGAAAGGAATTGTAAAACGTATTTAACAGCAGTAATCCAATTACCACGGCAATTTTCGAGGAAAGGAGTATTAAAGCATATACCTCCTCTGATTTTGAAAAATATATCACAAATCTTAGAAAAAAGCTCTCAAAGGTCAAAGGGCTTATAAAGTTTTGGATCACCCCTACCAGTGAATCTGAAAATGAAATAAAGAGAATCATCAAAGATTTGAACATTTTGTTTACGCAGTCCGATCTCTATTTAACGAAGTCGCTAAATCCCGAAAAAAGTTCATTGTATGGAATATTTGCTAAACAGAGGTTCATCTTTCAATTTTCTTTATAAACTTCATAACAATACTTTTTAAATTCATAAACACTATATATTAAAAAAGAGTAATTATTCACACCTTTCAGTAAATTAATATGTATATATTTTATATATCTTACCCACAGTAGCGCACACAATAATTTTTCAAGGAGGGGGGTTCTGCGGTCGAAAGTTCACCATTTTTTAACTAATTATTGAACAAATAATTAGCATTAATTAATAAAATTAATCATTAATAACAAATACTTAATTAAATTTTACGTACTATATACTTAGAATTATAATCAATTGGAAAAAAAAAATCAAGGGCTTTGGGGGGGGGGTCCGGACCCTCAGGACCCCCTTGTGTGCGCCACTGCTTACCCATCAAAAAAGAAAAACTACTACGAAATTTTCTTGACACCTTTATCCACTTCTTGAAGAATTAAACTTTTTTCTTTGATGCTCAAGCACTTACGTTTTGATATTTTTGAGCAACCAGAAACGAAGTTACCAGTACTGCTGATCAACACAATAAATGAACGGAGACTAATTGAAGGACACGGGAACATGAGGCAACTCCACTGAGAGTGAAAGGGAGTATCGTAGAGGTTTCCAATGAACTGGACAATGGGGGTTAAAGGTTGCACTTCTTGGATGAAGCACCTGGAATTCTATTACTCTCGGCGAGTTAGGCACTTAATAGAACCAGTTCAAGATTTATGACCGCAATAAAATGCATTAAAAGAAAGAATAATTTGAAATGTCGGGAGATACACTTTAAGAATAGGGAGAAAAAAATTGAATCACAAGAGAAAAAGTTCGTTATATAGAAAATGTACTTCGCTATTGAGAGGTTATTTTATGAAGAAAATTGTGAAATGTTCTGGGTTCCAGGAAAAAGTTAGCTATATAGAAAAATTCACAATATAGAGGCTCGTAATAAGGATGCTTGAATGTAATTGTATACATGAACATTCATTAACGTTGTACTTAAAGCGACGCGAGGACTGCTGGTGACGGAGACTGTAGCTTTGAAGCGCGGTTAAGTTAATGACGTCTCCTCTCTAATGTTCCACACCATACCAAAGTGAGGACTTTAAGCGAAGACAGATTCCATGTGTTACAGACCCTATACACGACGATATTTTAGTGGCATCATGACTAAAACCCGTAACTGGACAACGCTGACCTCGAGTTCATGAGTGAGAAATATATTAAGGTATACGACTAGGTTCGGAACCGTGATTTTGCAAAAGCGTATAAATGGATAATATTTGTGATATTTAGTGTCACTTAGTATATAAAATTGTTTTAAGAATATTATTACAAAAAAATATTTAAGTAATTTAACACGGAAATAAAAAAAAATGTCAGCAACTCTTGCCACATATGACTCAAGACTTTATTCTACAAACTCAATATTCCATCTCCTTATCTATTGCCATCGAAAGTTCCAGAACTTTCCATAATTAAAATTACAGTAAAATTTTATAAATAAAAGCACGCGCGCGCGTGAGCATTAATATAAAGCATTAATATAAAGCACGAGAGAAATAAAGAATTACCATTAGTTACAGTAAAATATTTTGACAAAAAAATGAACATAGAATTTTCACATTAGAATTTTGTGAAAAATGCTTCTATTATAATAATATTTTGCCTGTATATAGCTTAGACCTCTATACAGAGGCTCGACTAGAATTTTTGAAACATATGACTTAGAAGTGGATTTATCTGTACTTTACTGCAACAGAGGGGAGAAATTTTAAGAAGAAAACGCCGATAATAATTTCAATTGATGATAACTCTGAAAATAATGTGAATTTTTCAAAAATCCTAGTTGAGACTATATGGAGACGTCATTACTTTATCTAAGCAAAATATTATTGCTATAGAAGCATGTTTTATAAAAGGAGAACGTTTTGAAAAAAAAAGCTTATTCTAAGTTCATGTTTTGCCAAAATATTGTATTTAAATATTTTTTTGTCATAATGCCCTTAAAACAATTTTATACATGTATTCTAATCTAAGTGACACTAAATGTCGTGAAAATTAATCATTAATGCGTCTTTTTGAAATCACGGTTCCGGACGTAGTCGGATACCTTAACATCTGTAACGAACTCTAGACCCCTTCTAAACTTCTGGGTGGTAACGTGGACTGATCCGAAGCACTGCGCATGCGCGAGTGTCAAGCCAGAGTCAGTCGGTATTTACCTCTCTACGAGAGCGGTCTGCAAGTAAAACCTAAAAATCCTTTTCCAGTAATCATGATTATTAGCTTTGAAAAAAAGCTGTTTTTCTTCTTATTAAATTATTAGCAAGTTTTTTTTTTAAACTCACTGCAAGTATTTCTTAAATTTTATCAAGCTCCTTTTATTTATTTCAAAACTATATTATTAAAAATGGGCAAGTTATCTAAGTTTATCTCAAGTTTAAATCTCAGATAGGAGATAAAAGCCCTGACGGGCTAAGTGCCTCCGCAACAACAACCCAGCTAAGAGAGCGGTCGATTCTGTGGACTCCACCAGTGTGGTGATAAACTCTCGATGAGAGAGGCCAAGATTTTGTGTGCTCCATCCGTGAGCGTGTCGAAATTTGGAAATTGTGTGATTTCCTCTGTACAAGAGAGAGTGTATTTTCAGCTCCATCAGCGAGCGTAAGGGATTATCTCTCTACGAATGTCATAAATTCGGAATATTAATGATTTTTACTTAAAAAGTGTAAATAGTGTACAAATTGTTTACGTCTGCAGTCTGTCCTTTGTGCTTGAAAATAAAACTTCAAAATACCAACCAAGTGTCATCGCTTATATGTGTGCTTAGGACGTTACACATCACACTGTAAAGCTGCACGAGGGCTAGCGGCGAAGGACCTCGTAATTTTAAACCATGGTCAAGTGACGAGGACGGCACCTGAGCTGGCACCCTTTCTCCTAACTCCCATACCACACCAATAAGAGGACATTTGAGCTTTGACATTTTTAACGGGCATCGGCTCTGTTTTCAAGACTGGTCTTCAACGTTTCTCGACTACAAACTCATGACTCGCCAGCCACGAGTTCGGTGCTTCGAATATTAGGCTACAACGGCCTCCCACGAGTTCGTGACCATGGCAACTAGACAACCATAGCTGCAAAAAAAATGTTTACATAATTCACTCTTAAAGACTACGTTAAAGAAAATGCATTATATCCATGCATTACATTGAAATATTACTATCATCTTTAGACAATTAAGGTATCCGACTACGTTCGGAACCGTGATTTTTAAAAAAAGCGCATAAATAGATAATTTTCATGATATTTAGTTTCAATTAGATTAGAATATATGTATAAAATTGTTTTAAGGACATTGGGACCAAAAATATTATTTAAATACAATATTTTGACAAAAAATGAACTTAGAATAACCTTTTTTCAAAACGTTTTCTTTTATAAAAAAATGCTTCTTTAATAATAATATTTTGCTTATATAAAGTAAAGACTTAATCCAGAAAGGCTGAACTAGGATTTTTGAAAAATTCACATTATTTTCAGAGATACTACCAATTGACATAATTATCAGTCTTTTTTTCTTAAAATTTCTCCCTTCTGTTGAAATAAAATATGGATACATCCGTTTCTAATTTATATATTTCAAAAATTCTAGTTCAGCCTCTGTACAGAGGTATGAGCTATATACAGGCAAAATATTATTATAATAGAAGCATTTTTCACAAAAGGAGAATATTTTGGAAACGGGTCATTCTATGTTCATTTTTCCTCAAAATATTGTACTTAAATAATTTTTTATCCTAATTATATTCTTAAAACAATTTTATATACGTTTTCTAATCTAAGTGACACTATCATAAATATTATCCATTTATACGCTTTTGCAAAGTCACGGTTCCGAACGTAGTCGGATACCTTAAAATGCTACAACTGCAAAAAGGAGTATAAAAAAACTCTCTTCAGTATTCACCACATATTTTGCAGAATTGTTTCTTTATTACCTAATTTAATCATTTTTTTACTTTAAGACTTAAAACAATTAATTATCTTAATATCGGAAATGTTATGGGCAATAAAAGCTATCCATTCATGCTTCAATTTGCATTAAAATATGCTTAACGCATTAATAGAATACTTACAATGTGCATCCCGTTAATATATACACCTGAATATGATAGATAAATTTATTTGAATTATATCCTATATACAGATAAATCTTAATAAATCTTACAGAAGGATTTATTGAAGCTTCAATACATCTATACAACAAACATAACACAACTCATTCGTTATTTTTCATCAGTAAGTGTCAATTTTTTTCAGAGTTTCAATTTAAAATCAGAGAAGAAATTATGAACCAAGTGCAAAAATTACCTTCCGAAGCAATTACCAAAAGTAACAGAGTTATTTTTTGTTCCAATTCATTACTCTCCAGGACATGCACGAGGCAGATCATGTCTCAAAATTAAAATTAATCAATTCAATACAAAGTGTACTTATCAATGGCATCCTTTATTTACATGTAGCATTCATCCACCACCAATTACTCAAGAGACGTTAACAGTTCTATAATTAAAACCCAGGCAATGAACTCTGATGGAACGTTAGACCTCCCCATCTAAATAAAGATGCTTTAAATTAATTACTTCCTCATACAATCCCTATCTATTCATCCCCTGAGCGCGACTCCAATGGCCGCCTGAACCAAAAGCGCTCCGCAAAACCCATTCTCCGCCTTTGACAGACGCTTGGGTTACCCAAGGCAGCGAAAACCATTAACAGACTCGTGAACAAATGCGAAACACTTATTAAACAACATCAATCATCCGGTGAGAAGGGAAATGAGACTAGTCTCGAGTCAACAGAGGAAATCTACCAGAGGAGAGTTGGACCGTTTCCTCATAGATCAGCTGTGATCAAACTGTGGGACGCTTACCTCCAGTGTACGTTCAGGATTCTGAGGTAGCCATGAAAAGAAAAGGCAAAAGTGTTTCTTCCCCAAAGTTTACTTTAAAACAGTGGCCTTCAAACTTTGTCGACTAATGAAACTCTTGAAACTAAAAGGTGGTTCTGAGGAACCCCTTCTAAAAAAAGCCTGTTTCTCAAACTTTCAATATTTGCGACACAATTTTCAATTATAATTTTCATAGCACCCCCTTCTACACAATATCAATGAATTGAATTCTATAATAACAGTACATTCTGACGTAAGGTTACAGTACGACTTTAATGATAAACCGTACAAATTATCAAGATAAGTATTAAATTTTATGTATAATATTATACATGACAAGCCCATGAAGTCACTAATAGTTATTAAACCTGTTCCTAACTTAGTGTTATTAAATTAATTATCGAATAAATTGTACAGCACTGATACATTTATTCTTCAATGGCTTGACAGCCCTGGGTGGACCCTGGCCTTCTCCAGAATTTTTCTCCGGGCATCTCTACTCTTGTGGCAACTGTTTTCCAGTTTTAGTGATACACATTTATCAGTGTAAATGTGTATTTTACTTTTTATTGTGCCAGAATGCCTTTTGTCTCGTTACCTTTCAATAAATTAATAATTTTAAAGTTATCTCTGTTTTTCACCTTTTCTATATGCTCGCCTCCCCTTAGGGTTAACGCACCCCACAAATTGAGAAACACTGCCTTAGAAAAGAATGTATCTTAAAACAATGTTTACAGTAGATCAACATTAAGTATAGGTATTAATGAAAACAATTCGGTATCTTGCAGGTTCGTCAAAGAAAGTTATCTGAAATATATCATCAGGGAGATCCATGCTAGGATACTTATTTAGTTCATTATTAGGAAATTGGTTTTGCATGATTTTTGAAAATAACTTTCCATGGACTGGATTTTGATACTCCGAAGAAAAATATGGATAAATATAAAAAGGTTTAAAATAAAAACATTAAGAGCATTGAGAAAGACATTTTATATAGAGAAATATAAATAGTATTGCGTTTATGGCCTTATGATTTTATATATAAGTGCAACCAGTAGCGCACACAGGAATTTTTCAAGGGTGGGGGGATCCAAGGTCGAAAGTTCACCACTTTTGTATCATACTCCTTTTGATTTTGTCGATTTTCGGGAACAAAACACAGTAAAAAACTAATTATTGAATAGATAATTAGCATTAATTAATAAAATTAATCACTAATAACAAATATTTAATTACATGTTTCGTACTACTTTCGTATAAAAAATCGAGGGCTTTGGGGGAGGAGGTCCGGACCCCCAGGACCCTCCCCTTGTGTGTGTCACTGAAGACAATAGATGAAAAAATTTGTAAAGGAATTTTTTGAGAGAAACTTTCTTGCGTTTTGTCAGAGAAATAGTCGAAATGATTGAAGAGAGAGAGAGAGACTAAGGACACAACTGGGCTTAGACCAAAGGCCTCGGACTCGAAAGGGGCTAGTTCACGTCTCGATCTCATTAAAAACATAATTTGAATATTTTAATCGTCAAATATTATTCCTGTGTACATATTCTCTTAAACACTGGGAATTTCGAACTTTTTGCCAACTGGTAACAGTGGAAAGACTGCATCGTGCCAGTATTTGACAATTTGTGCTATTTATACTGCCCCTTACAAGGGTCTAAAGGGAAGCCTACTTTTGTCAAGAGTCCCAGGGCCTCAAGAAATCTTAAGACATCACTGTAAAAGACGGTATTTGATTTTTAGATATCCTTACAACAAAGCAAGACAAGCGACATAAAATTCTTCCAATTCACGATTGGTCCAGATACAGCTACTTATTAAATCAGCTATCATTAACCCTTTTTTCTGAAATTAATTAGTTAGGAAACATATTGTTCGTGCAAAATGGATTTTTAGTCATGATTAATGTTAACAAAATTCAGGGTTATAATTAAAGAAATCATTTAATATTAAAAAATTGTAAGAGCCACTGCCATTAATCAATAGCTCTGCTTCGTACAACCATTTGCAGAAATTTGAGGAATGCTCAAAAACAGGCAGTTGTTGGGTTTCTTACCCTTTCTTTAGGGGGATTAAGAGGAAGTAAGGTCGTCAAAGGATTAATTTATGGCAACGCCCCATGTAGATGGAATCCTCATAAGGTATAATCCTTGTTTTGGAGACTAACTCCCCTTCTCTGTTTTTTTTCTTGCTTCTAAGGGTCTTGAGTGGTTATTCGTGCAATTATTCATGATTGTCAGGGAATTTAGACTTTAGTGCTCGCCATGAAATTGGATGTGAACAGAAATAAAAACTATGTTCGATATTTAAATCTGAAAAAAAGATAGGATATTTTTACTTCGCTTTCTCAAATAGCTTTAGAGAAGAAAAACCAAAAATAAATAAATAAAAAGAATACATGTTTCATAAAAAGAAGCAAAACTGGCAAAGGCATAACAAAACTACATGTAAATTATGTAAAAGAAGTATAAATATTGTGTATAGTAAGTTTTCTTAGTAAGTAATTAGAAATTGAAGATTTTAATACACACACTCAAAATAAAAAAGAGTGAAGAGAAATTCAAATTAAGCTTAAGATGAATGGAGATAATTGTTGTAGGCATAAGGGTCTTACGATATATTTCATCAAAGGAAATGTGTTCATAGCTATTTAGATTCTGGATTTATAGCTTTATTTTTAGCTATATAATCACACTAGTATTATTCTAGAATCAATCTCTAGTGGTATATCTAGTCTTTTTCACTCTAGTAGAGCGTTTCTCAAACTGTGGGGCACGTTCCCCTTGGGGGTGTGATAACTCTACGAGGGGGGGGTTGCGAGCATATTGAAAAGTCGAAAACAAAATATCATTTAAAAAAAATTATTAATTTACCAAAAGTAAACAAACAAAATGCATTCTGACATCATAAAAAGTAAAATTAACATTTACACTGATGAAATAGGCTTATAACTGTATCAGTACTGCACAATGTATATTTCATAATTAATTTAACTATACCAAGTTAACAAATTTAAATAATCACCAGTGACCCCATGGGCTTGTTATATATGAAAAAGTTATACACAAAAATTCACATTTATCTTGATAATTTGTTAGGTTTATAAAGTATCCCATAAATGCCGTTCAAAAATTACACGATTCGCTCCCCAATGCCTCCATTTTCCACGTAGGAGCATGTATGGGATGTACTTTGTGTGTGGGGGGGAGAAAATGAACAAATAGGAAATCCTCTGATATAAGTAAATCCTTCGCAAACACTGTCAAGGTTCTTTTGTTGCATTCCAAAGCCTTCCGAATACTTTTATGGTTAGCAATGAACAGAAAAGATCGAATTTCGAAAGACTTATATATACGTCCGGGGAATTTAACGCATCGGTTGTGAGGCGTATATATACGCCGGTCAACTTTAACGTATATATACGTTAGAGTTGAATTGTACGTTTAGCATCAAAGTACAGTATTATTGATTTTCTGCAATGTTATTTGTATGGAAAGGGGAGTGCGATGAAAATTATGATTGGATATTAGGTCGCAAATATTGAAAGTTTGAGAAGCACTGCTCTAGTAGTATATAAAGTATTACACAATATCTAGGATGAGTGAATATTAAATACATACACAGGCATACATAAATGGGACACATCACAAGGAATGGGCCAACACGGCTCCAGTCCAGGACCTTGACCTCGGAAAGAGGAGGAGAGATCGTCTCGTTCTCAAATCGATATTCTTTGTAAAACTGGAAATTTTGCACCAAATGTCAACTGGCAACAGTAGAAATACTGTATTATAATGTCATGTCCACCAACATTATTCCATTAGTCCAAAGGTGGCAGTCAGTTGAAGTCGATTTGTTCCAAAGTTTGTGACATTGTGAGTCCTGCACATTTATTTGTGAATGATTCCTGTTTTTACGAGTATTTTACAATGTATTCAACAAAAACTGGCAATTTAAAGAAGGTCGCAGGAAGGACTTTTGCATAGAGGTCAAGGAGAAGACGAGGTCATAAGGCATCACTGGAAGTATCCAACTCTTTGAAAATGCCTTTATTTATCTGATGATTATGATAAGTAATGAAAATGTAGAGAAATAGTCAATGAAAAGTAGCCAAGAATGTTTACATTTTACTATCAAATAAAAAAAGGTATCACAAATAAATTATAGAATGAAAAGATTAAATACCAATTCTTCAAACCCACGTGTTTTCTTTTAGGACCCAAAAATTGAAATTATCATTTGTTAATACAGAAATGGAGTTAAATTGTATATTAAGTTATATGTGAGTACTATTTAATTGATTAAAAATTTACTAAAAAAATAATTTTTTTTTCGTTTTTCAAACCCTTCCTCCTTGTTGCTTTCCTTTTTTTTTTACTACAGAGTGAACAAGAAATAAATAAAGAGTGTTTTTTTCCCAGGTATAGAAGTTTAAGTTGGCATTACTTTCCAAGATGGCGACCGATTTAACAGCTGTCAAGTGATTTATTTTCAGTTTGGTTTGGCAATTCATCATGAATAGACTCACGCCCGAACAACGCTTTCCAATTGTGCAATTTTATTTCGAAAATAATGGTCGATTTTCATAAGCGAATTTTGTTTAGCGATGAAGCGCACTTCTGGTTGAATGGCTACGTCAACAAACAAAACTGCCGCATTTGGAGTGAAGCTAATCCACAAGTGTATGTCGAAACACCGTTACATCCAGAAAAACTGACTGTTTGGTGCGCTTTATAGGCTGGTGGAATCATTGGTCCATACTTCTTCAAAAACGATGAAGGCCTCAAAGTTACAGTCAATGGTGATCGGTATAGAGCAATGATTACTCACTTTTTTGTTCCTGAATTGAACAATCATGATGTCCAGGAGCTGTGGTTCCAACAAGAGGGCGCAACATGTCACACAGCTCGTTCCACAATCGATTTATTGAAAGACACGTTTGGTGACCGCCTATTTTCACGTTTTGGACCTGTGAATTGGCCTCCAATATCTTGGGATTTAACCCCGCTAGACTATTTTTTGTGGAGCTATGTAAAGTAATCGTTCTATGCGGATAAGCCACAAACGCTTGACCATTTGAAAGACAACATTCGCCGTACTATTGCCGATATACGGCCACAAATGTTGGAAAAAATCATCGGAAATTGGACGTCCAGAATGGACTACATCCGAGCCAGCCGTGACAGTCATATGCCAGAAATCATATTTAAAATGTAATGCCACAAGATTATCTTTCGAATAAAAAAAAATTCATGTCAATCGAATAATACATCGTTGTTTTATTGCAATTTAAAGTTCTATACCTCTAAAAAAACACCCTTTACAATCATATTGAAAAATATAATTTTTACCACTGTTTCCTGATACACGCGTTCTTAAAAGCCCTGGATAACCGATTGCTTCTAGTATAATGAATTAGGAAGATCACTTCAATTATATTTATCCTGATAAATTTAATTCTGTTCCATATGAATGTAACTACATTCAATTTATTTTTGCTCGAATTCGCTTGACTCTTCCTTGTAACCTGCACTAGATACATAATTCAAAGAGAAACCAAGAAATTGCGCGTGTAATTTGATATGCTCATATAATAGAGTTTGCTACTTTAAAATGCAGCATCAAAGTAACTTAAGATATTACCTGTCAGAGAGTAAATTTCGGCTGACTTTTGAACTTTGAATTATGTCTTCATTATGCATTTAAGTAGGATTTCAGGACATCGTTTTTATGTTTTGCTGTTCCGTTAATATTAAGAATTTTAAAAACAAATATATTGATGAATCCTAATCCTTTGACGAAAATAAATTAAAACTAGTAATATAAAAAAATAATTTAAAGTTAATTCCTACTCAGGTCAACAAATAAAAATATTATTTTTGTTCCTTTTTATTAAATAGTACAATTAATATAAGTACGTATATACATATGATAGAATCACAATATGAAGGGTCAAAATACATGGCGATTTTCCTTTCTATGTATGGTGCTGTACTAATATTTTTTTGTTTTTTTTTGTTCATTCATAAATCACATTCTCAGAAATTAGGCCATCCGAAGTAGGACTCAAACCTACGACCTTTGGATTAGTAGTCCAACGAACTATTCATTGCACTGCAGAGACACAATGACAGATTTTCCTTTTTATACATGGTGTTGGGCTATTTTTGTTTGTTACTATTTATTCATTAATTTAATTTAATTAATGAGTTAATATTTGAAAATATGTATTAACACCAAGCGTCACCCACTACAAGTTTTAAAAAATGTATTTGAACTTGAGTGGATTAATAAATAGTATTTTATTAACAATTGAAACTTTGAACAAGTTTGAACACACACACACACACACGCACACACACACACAACACACACACACACACACACACATATATATATATATATATATATATATATATATAAAGGGAAGGCCGAGTGGTAGCGTATCGCGCTTCTACATCTTAGGTTTGGGGTTCTATCCTTGAGCTGGGCAAGGTTGTTTCAGCCTTTCATCCCTTCAATAGGTCGATAAATGAGAATCAAGCTTGCTTGGAGACTAAACACTGGGGGTTTCACTTCAGGCTGACTACCTGATCGGGACATCTGCTCATGCACCTCAGTGCCCAATAGTCACGTTTACTGAGATGGACACAGTTGGCTTTGTCCCTCATGGGATGTTGCGCCACTCTTTTGTTTAAGATATATAGGGAGAATGTGAATTATAATAGTAGGAACTGAATGAGAAAAATATTGCTAATTTTTAAATATAAAGACTGAATAATTTTTCTTAGGCATTATTTCAGAAATTATCTAGAGCATGTTATTAAAAAAGTATATAATATAATTACATTTAGTTAGAATTTCATACGTTAATAGTTTCTTCAAATATCAATGATTGATCCATTTCATCACTTCATTTAGCATGACTTAAACGAGAATGGATTTGGTTTGTTATCATATCTTGATAATTGCCAATTCTTTAAACAATTCATTGCCATGCTTTATTTATGTCCGAATATTTAAATACAATAAAATATATAAAATTCGGTGACAATATAAGCTAAATATTGAATTAAAGTTAAATATATGTTAAATAATTAATAAACTATTTGTTAGTGCATCTTTTCTCTCTTTATTCACCATTTATCTTCAAGAGTTCTGATTACTTATCAAGAAGGTCACGGAGCCTAGTGGTCATCAGTGGTGTAAAGTAGAATATTAGGGCCCCTGAAAAGTCAGGTTTGGGGCCTTAAGCTGGATCTTACAAAGGATGCGTACTTGGTGTTAGTCAGCCTTTGTGTCCCCTAAAATACTGCCCCAGGGGTGTATGTTACGCCACTGGTGGTTAAGGTCATGAGCTCGTTGCCAGCGCACCATGACTTCGAGCCCAAATGCCACTGAAAACCCATTGTATAGCAGCAGTAGCGCACACAGGAATTTTACAAGGGGGGTCCGGGATTGAAAGTTGACCCTTATTGTATCATGCTCCTTTTGATTTTGTCGATTTTGGGGGAAAAATTAAAAACTAATTACTGAATAAATAATTAGTATTAATTAATAAAATTAATCATTAATAACAAATATTTAATTAAATTTTTCGTACTATATACTTAAAATTGTAATCGATCGGAAAAAATCAAGAGCTTTGGGGGGTCCGGACCCCCAGGACCCCCTTCCTTGTGTGCGCCACTGTATAGAAGAGTAGTTTGGAAAAGAGATACAAGCTTCCATAACATCCTTGTCCCTTGACCGTGGCTCAAAATTAAGAAGCTCGTCGCCAACAGCCTTCGTGCTGCTTTACAGAGTGACGTTAATCAATGCTGACTCATGTAGGTTAAGGTATCCGACTACGTTCGAAATCATGATTTTAAAAAAGCGTATAAATGGGTAATTTTCATGATATTTTGTGTCACTCAGATTAGAATACATACATAAAATTATTTTAAGGACATTTTGACAAAAAAAAATTATTTAAAAGTAATATTTTGGCAAAAAATTAACTTAGAATAATCTTTTTTCCAAATGTTCTCCTTTTGTTAAAAATGGTTCTATTATAATAATATTTTGTTTGTGTATAGCTCAGACCTCTGTTCAGAGGCTCAACTAGAATTTTTAAAATATATAACTTAAAAGTGGGTTTATTCATGTGGGAAACAACAAGGGGTCCAAGACATTTGTCTATCTTTAACTTTATTTTAAAATTTAACAAAGATTAATTAAAAAAGGTAGCTATTCCAACAGATGGGTTTCCATGAATTCTCGACGGGAACGCCTGCTCGCGAACCTCCGTCTTTCTCTGCTCGCTTTTTCTGTCTTTCTCTAAAGTCTTAAAGTTTTTTGGTTCTACTTTCACTAGTTCAAAAGTTTCTGTTACAGTTTCACTTAGCTGCGCCTGCGCGCGAAGACTGCGTGGCTAGATGATGAGAACGACTGGATTTCTTGGATGCCATATTCATATCTTACGACAACAGAGGGGAGCAATTTTAAGAAAAAAGCGCGAATAATTATTTCAATGGGTGGTAACTCTGAAAATAATGTGAATTTTTCTAAAATTCTCTAGTTGACCCTCTGTAGAGAGGTCTGAGCTATATACAGGCAAAATATTTTTATAATAGAACCATTTTTCACAAAAGAACATTTGTAAAAAAGATTATTCTAAGTTAGTTTTTTTGCGAAAATATTACATTTAAATAAAGTTTTTTTGTCAAAATGTCCCCTTAAAACAATTTTATGCACGTGTAGTCTAATCTGAGAGACACTAAATATCATGAAAATTATCTAGTTATACGCTTTTTTAAAATCACGGTTCCGAACGTAGTCGGATACCTTAAGAAAAATATTTTTACCACATTTAAAGAAGAATCCAATGTCAGTTGAAGTTCAACGCTTTACCATTTAAAAACCTATGATAACAAACCCAAATGTTAAATGATCTTAGTATCAACCCATAAATTGTCCGTATAGTTCGAATTGTGCTACTTTTATAACATATGTTACATGTTACACATACACAATAAGATTAAAAGATTCGGAAACATGGCGGAAAAGACTTTACATTAATGATTTTAAAATTGCTACACACAATCATTATCAAAACCATCCCCTTGGGCGACAATACACTTTCGCCAGCGCTCTTAACAATATCTTGAAGCACTGTTGGAAGGCATCTCTTGCATTCCTCGTTAGGCCTCAACGTCGCTTTTACCTTAGATGGTGACACAAAACGAGGCCCCAGAAGAAAATTTTTTGATAAATGAATATGACGGGGAGCTAAGTCAGGTGAATAGGCGCGATGTGAAAGCACTAAAATATCAGTATCAGTGCATGTGGATTGTCAGGCAGAAGGCTCCCTAGTTTATTCTGCATCATTTTCAGTCATTCATAACGAATTTACCACCTCAATCCACGTAAGATGTCTAGATAACGTTCCTTGTTCTTTGTTCTGCTCATAGGAAAAAATTCTGAAAAAAACAATTACTTCAAAGTCAAAAAAAAAATGCTTCCATCCTGATTTTCTCTTTGCTGAGATTCTTTAAAGCGCAGATACTACTGGTACATCTTTGATTTATAAATTGTAAAACACCGTACACCTTCCTTATCATTCCCAAAGTCTCTAAAGCTATTTTATCCATATGTTGACAAATTTAATGTTACGGTGTTGTTTTTGAAAGGCCATGTTTTTTACGTAGCAAAAAAAAAAAAAATATGATTGCCTCAGAACTAAGGTGACCAACCGTCCTCCTTTTATAGGACCTATCCTTCCTCGAAAAGTGTCCTCCTTTTTGTCCTCCTTTTCGATATTTTAAAACTGATGTGTTAATCTCTGTATTCAGAGATGAACCAACTATGTTTCCAAAATGTCGAAGAATGGTCTGAAACAAATATCACAGGAAATAACAGTTTTCAATGGCATTTTTTGACTTTGTCGCAAGTAAATTAGGCAAATGTAGAAAACTGTGTTGATTTTTTATCAAAAGAAATGCCTGATATTAAAACCGATGACAATTGTCTGTTTGAAGTAGAACGAAGACTGAATGTATATTTAAATTCTGATAAATTAGAACAATTGGAAAATCAACATGCTGAGAAATTGGTAAAAGATGGGCGAGATTACTTAAACCATTTCAGAAATTGAACACATTCCATATGAAAATGTAATTATTCTTGTAGAATTTACGTTGTGCTGCCCTGGAACTAATGCAGCGGTTGAAACAGTTATTTTCAGTTGGTAATGGAATTTTTTGCGTAGTGACTAGTGAGAAATCAAAATTGAATATTAATATTTTAGCTAATGTCGTAAAATTCAGTATGAAAGATATTTTTGCCCTAATTTTCCGATATTTAAGAAAATGATGCTGACCAAAAAAAATATTCATTCAATGGAAAAATACTCGTTTAAGATAATAATCAAAAAGAATGAAAACGTAATTAGCGAATTTTTGTTTGATTTAATAAAACATTTCGTATAATTAAGTTATAATTTTTTCTTAAAATTTTCATCCTCCTTTTTATTGTAAAAAAAAATGCTCACCTTATCAGAACCACAAAATGTTTGGCCTCCATTTAAATTACATGACATGGACGAAATAATTCTGTACTTAAACGAGAGGAATGGTAAAATGTATTTCAAGTGGTGCTACTTTATCTGCATGCTTTGGTTGTCATAGGTGACTATAGTCACTACACTTTTAGATCCTACTTCGTATATTTGTAACATTTTATATGTTCTCAAAATGTCATATCTCAGTATATTATTGTAGAGTATATCGAGATGGTCTACAAGATATCCTTTTTTTATGCTTCCTTCTTTGCATTAAAATAATCATATATTTTCATTTAACTAGTAAGACATTTAAAAAAAAACGCGTCTTGAAGTAAACTTATATTCCAATATAAACATTTTAAACCGTTCTGAATATACTTATATCAAAAGCACAAATAATCTTACTACAAATAAGATACATGAAACTATACTATGAAGAAATATTTAAGAAAATTCGAATGTGAAATAAGTTGTTAACCAGTTACCATTAACCAGAAACCATTACCAGTTAGGCTTAAGCAAAATCATTGAAAACAAATCTTTCAGCTTAGGGCTCAAAGTATTAAGTGTTGTTTCGCTACATTTTACTCTTTCATTATGCTACTCTTTACTTAACTCCATGACTAAACACGAAGCAAACAAATCGGGAAAACACCAAAATAAAGAACAGTTGAAGTAAAAAAAAAGTTCTGAGTTTAATAACGTGTGACAAATACTTACCAAATAACGCCGAATTTATTGTGCAGAAGCAAAGCGTTTATAACGCGCGAATAAACCTATTCAGACCACAATCTGTGGTGGAAAATTCCATCTTCTTTGTTCGATTTTCCCGCCTAAAACTCTTCCCTGCTTAATGATGCGGATGTATTTAATCTCACTTCATTGGTCGAGAACAAAAGCGGGCTTCAAATTTATCGTTTGTTCCCTGAGTAAAATGGAGAATGAAGAATATAACACGGAACGAAAAAGAGCGGGAAAAAAATGCATAATCGAACCACTCAACACAAAGATTTTCTCCAATATTTTAATCTCTAATAGCAAAGTTAAAAGGACTTTTTAATCCGTTGTGCCTTAGAAAGTTTATTTTTGTTCTTATAAAAGAAAAAGAAGAGTTTAGAAAAAGGGGAAAGGAAGGAGAATATTGAAGAAGTTTTTGCAGCTTAAGCGAGGAATTTTAAAATGGTTCTTTAATCGATGAGTTTTAATCCTTTCGCTATGGCTAATTCGGATTTTATCGATAGGCTCTTTCATCGTCATCGTAAATAAATCGCTTTCGCTGGATGAGGAAGCCTTTTTAAAAATTTTGCTTCTTCGTCGCCTGAAGTGTTTTTGCAAGAAATATTCTTTGGAAGTATTTTATAAAATGTACTTCAAATATTTTAACTAGACAGCAGTTTTAGCTAATAAAATAATAATTAATAAACACATTATATTTACAAGTATAAATAAAAATAGCTGCAAAATAAACAAAACAAAAAATTAGTATTTTATAGATATTTTTCTTTAAATTCTATTCTTCGGAACAGTGGCAGAATTTTTAAATTGATCGCTGTTTTTTCAAATAATATAAAACACGTTGCCAAAATATTATTAAAAAAATACATCACTGTTCAAAATTAAAAGAATTTTCACTGTTGATTCGATTTTTCTCTTAAAAGGCCGAAGAAAAGATAAAATTAATATTTCCAAACAAATAAACAAATTTTTATTGTCGATGAAAGAAGCATGTCCGTCATCTGTGTCTAGGCCTAGGCCTACAAGCATGCATTATCTCTACTCATTTAGTCAAAAAGTAGCATTTGATCGAGTCGGTTTGTGCCTAGGTTTGTAAGATTGTGAGTAAAGCCCATTTATTAGTTACGGATTACCGTTAGTATGAGTATTTTATAGCGTATACTGCCTGCTTAAAAGGATTACCAGGTGGATCTACTTTAGTATAGGGATCCAGCGTCTCAACAAAAAAAAACGTATCTAGAGACCGATTCTGTAAAAATAAATGTCTAGGTTAAATTATCTAAGAGCCACAACGACCAATTAAATCAACATTTACCCAACACAGCAAGACATATAGGAAGTGCAAAGACATATAGGAAGTCTTAGCTGTCGCATGAACTTTGTGTAACCTAAGAAACCCACGTTTCGAGGTAAACTGACTGTTTCCAGAAGGTTTCTTAAGAGAAAAATGTTTAGAAGTCCTGATATTTGTTCTCTTCTTTTTATATGAAAGCATTTCTAGCATGGTTCAGACAATCCGGCCATTAGAGCGATGATGATGGAAAAGCTGCTCTGTTTATTGTTGAGTCCAGATTCAGGTTCAGACACTGGTTCTTGATGTACCTGCATCTTGAGGAAACTAATGACTCCTTACACGTCTTCAAACATCTGAGAAAGAGATCAGTATTACTGTGGAGGATTAATGGTTCGGGAAGGCATCATATTGAATGGGAGCACAGATCTTCATGTCTTAGGCAGAATTTCTGTCACTGCCAAAAGGATGTAATCTTGAAGCAGTATGATCTCATTTCGGCTTGATTACCGCTTTAAATATGATAACACTAGTCCTCCTGGAACTCATCTGCCGGACGAAGTAGCGAAATGGGAGAACGCTTGCTGGATGGAGGACTCAAAAGCTAACTCTAAAACTTAACCCTTTCGTGAACCATTTATTCCTCTTTTGGATTTCTCTCAGTTTTTCATGTTTTATTAACAATTAAACAATGGCATTTAAGGAAATATGTTTTATTGTGCCAAATTTTATGTTTACATTTAAATGTTAGGGCTGGGAATAATTTTACCCAAGGAACCATTCACCTTCGTAATGGAAACTAAATTTCATGATGATTATTTGCCATGAAAATATTAGAAGCATGTTGCAAAGTACAAGGGGCATCACATTCTGTATACATGTAACCTCTTTTCTGGTTCCTTTTGCTACGTTTCCTACATCGTCTGTAGTTGGAAATCATCTGTGGCATATGATTTACCACACTGGCTAAGCGCACATCATCCGAAACTACCCACTTCTTTGCTTGGAAGCTAGCAGGGCATCCTTTCCTTTTTCTTGATGAATATCCGCCTATCAGCTGACGAGCTAATGGTGTACAAAATATTAGCTGGTCTAAACTTCTCTTTCTTTTGCTCACTTGTCACAGTATGAAACAATTTATGATGGCAAGGTCTATAAGAAAATAAAAGATACGATGTCACCCTTTTACAGATCTTATTTTGTATCTTTCCATTATTTGATCGAAGCGATCAATCCCTCCCATGACATCATTATATACAGTGACTGCTTATGAAAAAGGTATTTCTTCTTTAGTACCATTTTTTTTCTTTTTGTCCGATTTTAAGTTGTCATAATTGGTGGATTAAGTGCAATAGCACAAAACTGAAGAGGTAATTAGTCTTTCCATCGTTTTAATAGCAATACCAATATATTATAATGGTTTTGTGCTTTCCACAGGAGTATTTTGTAACATCTTGAGATGGGAAGTAATCTTTCCAAAGCCCAAGAAAGGGTTAAGCCCTATTCACTACAGAACATATTTACGATGCTGTGGGGAGAAGGATTACAGCTTGCCTTTCCTCTACCTCTACCAGGTCCTGACTACAGCATCGCTGAAGGAATGGAACTAATTACCTCCGGGATCCTTCGTCCCTAATAGCCCCTGTGCAACTTCATAGTGGGACGTTAATAAACAATCAAACAATCAGTCAGCCACAGGGACTAATGCATCAATTCATAATCAAGCAAAAGTACAATATTTTTTCCTTTTATAAAAGTTGAAGTAATACATAAAAATGCCATTTTGTGGCGTAGAATGTGTACAAAAAACTATGTAAACGACATATACATAGAGAGGATACATTTAACATTTTTCAAGCGGAGACTAAAACGGTGAAAGGTATTTGAAACTATTGACGCATTTCAGATAAACACTATCAGAATGTTGAAAAAATATATATATTTTTTCAATCTATTCTACATTTCATCAGCAGTCTTAAGCAGTCTCATTTTCAAAACAATCGTCACCTCCTCTTCTCGCCACATAATCTTTATAAATAATTATATTGTTCCCGTTAATATGTTGTCTTCTCACCCGCTTTTCTGGAATAAATGTAGCAATATTTTTGGCGTTCTTTTGAAAAATTTCATGCTCAATGATATTTCTTCCGCGTAACTATTGTTTTCCTGTTAAGAAAATAAATTTCCAAACTCTAGCGGGAAAAAAGAAAAGAAGACCGAGAACAAGGGGGATGGATAAAGTAGAAAAGGGCCGTGAGTAGCCTAGTGATTAGAGCATTGAACTCCAGACCAGAAGGCCTGGGTTCGATGCCCGATGCCACCAAATACCCTCCGAGTACACACGGAGTACGTGCTCGTTAAATCAGTGGGTCCAAAGTTTTGTGGTCTGAGTCACGAGTGCAGGGACTGGGGAATATTTCCCTCCCCATTAGTTCAATGCAGAAAATGTGGAGTTGGAGATAGGTGGTGTCGCCCTCTATCGTCCCTTCGAGGAATTTCGCCGAGCTAAATCGTACTATCACCTGTATGGTGCTCAAGATCAATGACAGGCGTACTTCTAGCCCCTTGCCACGATGAATTTCGTGGGCCTCGATTTGACTACGTCAGGCAGGTGGCATTAGTAGCAACAACAACAGAAAAATGGTTGAAGGACTTGGGAGTTAACCGATGGAAGTACATAGCATTAAACAGATAGAGATGGTCTAATCCAGGGATGACGAACCAGTGGCACGCATGCCATTGATGGTGCGCGACACAATATTTTGGGCACGCCAGCGATCAAAATGGTTTGCATTGTATTTCAAAATAACAGAGTTCGTTACGAAGTATTACGAACAAACGCGAGTGATCGGTCGCGAGGCGGCGGGGAGCACATTCGTTTGTTATTGTCTTGCCTTAGTTACGTCGTGGACTACAATTGCTTACGATGCAAAGCTTGTCTACGCATAGTATAGTCAATTTCATTGACAAAACTGTATTTTAAAGTTTATCTGGGTAACATTTCTGTTTTTTTAAATGTTATTTAACAAGCAGAAGAGCAAATGCAAAAGATAATAAATGTAACGGAGAATTTCAAACTTGGTGAATCTAGAAATATGGCATTGTTAGTAAATGTGACAAAGTGGTGTGTGTTTTATGTTCTGGAATAGAAGTATTCAAAACATCGTCTGTAAAACGGCATTTTGAAACAAATCACAAATCCTCTTGTGGAAAAAGTGAACTACTGGAAAAACAATTAATTGCTTAGAAACCATTTGGCAGATGACTCCAATTCGGTATGCATTCTACTAAAAGTAACATTTTACAATTCTAATATAAGTTATTTGTCATCCAATCTGCAACAACAAATGTCACACTAATGTTTGTTTAATTTGAATTACACGTATAACTAAAACATTTACAACAGTACAATGCAAAATATTTTTTTTTGTAGTAAATAATGAGTTTTAAGTTTTTTGTTAGTATTAAGCAGTGGCGTAACGTACACCCCCGCAACATCCGCATCGCGGGGGGCTCTAGAGGGCCCACAGCCTGACTATCGCCAAGTACCTACCCTTTGTAAAATCCAACTTGGGGGCCCAAAACCTGACTTTGCAGGGGGCCCAAGTGTTCTCCGTGACGCCACTGGTATTAAGCTTTATTATTTTCCCAATAATCACTTGTCAAAATTATTTGACGGCACGTCTTTCTCTCTATACCTCATTAAACACTTCTTTACAAAACATGGCACGTTGATAAATAAAGGTTCGCCACCCCTGGTTTAAGCTGACTGAGACAGCACTACAGACGGTCACCGTCCAACGTTGACCGTCTGTAGTGTTTGGAAAAAAGAAGACTATTGTTTTGATTCCTACTTCAACTTCTTTGGGGTAAAATATATAAATTTGAGACACGTTACTGATGTTTCTTACATAACTTCAGATATAAGTTTCTAAAACATATGTACTTTTCTTTTTTTTAAATTATGTTTTGAATACTTTCAATAAATATTTCAAAAAATTATAAACTGCTTTACTTGCAATTGCTCCCCATCTTCTATTATTAATTTTATCACCACATTTCATTATTTCAGAGGGAAAAGGAAATAATTTCTCATCTTAGCTGAATCCGTTGATGAGGAGCTGTTAAGGCCAGATTACTGATGTGAAGGCTGCGTAACACATATTGTGATGCTCGTTATCTTAAGCCTTGAGAAGTAGCTGTAAGTGTGAGGGCGTACATGCCAGTTTGGAAACCAGGATGAGAGAAAGTGTGAGAGTCTCTTGGAGAGTGTTGGAGCATCTGGATTTCCCTTTTTCATGTCTCTATAAAGATGGATATGTCACGCCTTCAAAAAAGAAACGTGACACAGAATCATTTATGTTTGGATGTAGCCGAGATTGCTATTCAGCCATTGGTACTAGTTAACCCTTGTACGGTGGACTTTGAGGCCGGAGATTGGCGTGGTGTGACGGGCTCACGCATCTTTTCATTAACATGTCCTTTGGGGGCAAAATTAATGACAACTCTTTTCCAACCAAACACAGGAAGTGAAACGTGAAGGAAAGATGCAAATTAGGAAGCTTTTAAATATCAGAAGTTTGAGTAAGTGGGGTGGCAATTTGAGGAATGTTATGATTCAAGCTTGAAGAGATTTTGGAAAGATTAAGTTAAAGCTAAAAGAAGTTATTTGTGACAGAGAGTCATTAGATCAAGGTGCATACCATTACACTCCAGTAAAACCACAACTTCCAGAAAGATTGTATTGATCAATCGACATTAAGGTAGGATTGACTATTTAATATTAGGATCTGTGATAATATTGGAATTGAGTTTAGGCGAGTTAGTCATTGATAGTGGTCCGGGCTACGTTATTTCGGTATAATATATATATTGAGTGTTTAGCCACCGTAGATTCTCTCACATATATTATTATTATCATCTAATCTGTTAGATGTTTAAGTTTTAAGATCTCAATGAAGTCAACTTAAGATCATGGCAGCTTCTAGTTCTTCCATTATTCCTACACCTCGAGCTCACGCTGATAATCAAGAAGGGCAACCGAGGAGGGAGGGCGCACTTACAGTGGGAACTGCATCGGTTACTTCTCTGTCAGCTGGATAAGGGAAGTCAACTGTTGACTTTCCCTAGAATTTGAGCGTCGGTATTGTCCTGTCTTGGGTACTTTCCCACAAGAAACTATGTGACCGTTGAAAAGTTATTAGTTCCCTAACAGGAAATCGGTCCTGAGACCGCCGCAACGTAAAACAAGATCAAACCATCCCTATTGCCTATTACTGAACACTTCTGAACAAATTTCGTCATCAAGAAACGATGAGGTTTGATCTCCAAAAGGCACCTGTCTTCTTCACTACAGTGCCTCACGCATCTCGATGTACATTCGAAGAATCTATGTGATATGATTAATACATCCCTCCCAATCTTCCAATTTCATTCTAGTAATTTTTCCTTATTCTCAGAACTAAAAATAAATTATTTTATGGGGGTGGAGATTTTAAAACTCAAATGGCATCATTCAAGAGGAAGAATTATGTGAGCTGTTGAGTTGTTTTACAGTGAAGGCTTTTGGAAGGTAAGAAACGCTGAGAAAAATGTGTAAATTTGGATAGCCATTATCTATAGAGAATTTAAGATTAAAAAAATAAAAAGGAAGTTTATATATATTTCGATTATTTTAGCAACTATTAAATTCTTTCTTATATTACTACATACTGATACATCCATTTTTTTTCACATACTAAGAAAATTACATTGCTTACAATATTTAGTTCTGATTAAAGGAAAATAAGCAAATATGCTAATACATATATCAACCTTTTTCTATGCTTTTTCGCTTTCATTATTGGAATCAGTTTCTATATTATAATATATGCATCAGAAACATGCATCCTGTATTTCACTTTCAGTTTCAACATTTGTAATAAACCATCGCATTTGTTTGTAATTAATTAGTATTCCGATATGGAGCTAATTAAAAACGAGAGGAGTAATATTGTATTCACAAGGATAAACATCCTTCTGAGTTATATCATGCTCGCTGCAACATCTAGAAATATAGTTTATCAAGAAGTTTTTTGATTACATTGCTAAATGAAAATGATAATAAAACTGTCTATTTTTCGGTTGACTTGGAATTAAGAAAAATATCATGGGTTGAGGTTTACTGCTTATTAGACGGTGGATTAACAATCTCGATTCGTTTCTAATTATATCTAGTAAAATACTGTCGGCTTTTGAAATGGAACTTTTACTAATAATCATCTAAGAGAAGAAAATACGATTTATAAAATCAAATACCATGTCATACGGTAGCTTCATGCTACAATTAAATTTAGTAAGACCTGAAATCTTAATTACCTGGACGCGTGGAAATTTGTCAAGAAAGTACCAGCTCAAGGCTCAGTATTACTGAGTTTATTATGAAAAAGTTCAATAGTTTTTGCGGGTTTAACCATCTCACGACTGAGGGAAGCATTTTTCCCTTTCCTGGTGATTGTCGCATTTAATTGTAACTAGGGTTTCTTTTCCGGGATCCCGGCTTCCCGGAAAATCATAAAATTTCCATACTTTTTGTATTCTTGGAAACGACATGGGACTAAAATAATCTTGAATAGCTAGTTTTGACTTGGCTGTGGATTTCGACCCCGGATATAAATTTTAGCTGACTGCACTGTTGCAATTTGCTAACACATTCACCTTGAATTCCTTGGAAGAGAAAATGTCCGTTAGAACCCCCAGCAGTGGGGTAAGAGTATATTTAGAGAAAGTATAACACCCACTTATGTTTGAGGAGAATTTTTGCAGCTTGTCAAAGGACATAGTAAATATTTTGATTTGTTTTGGCCAGTTCCTGTCTATTTGTGGAACATTTCTTCGTAAACGAGAACTATTCAGTTTTTAAAGGAAAATCATACCTATGCTTAAAATTGTTATTTACTTAAAATTTTTTTCCCCGGATACTTGTGTTTATTATATGTTATTTAATTGAATCAGCAGTTTGAAGATGGGAATGAACCCCTAAACTGTTTATAGGGCGTACATTTTTTTTTAAAAAAATTCGCAACTTTTTTTATTTATTACTTTTTTAACCTAATTTTTGTGTGTGATTCTTGCATTGATATTTAGATATTGTTATGTAACAAAAATATAGCAATTTTATAAACACGAAATCAGTTACACAAATAAAATCTCTTAAATACAAGAATTAATATTTTCAACGTACGTGATCATGACTTAAGAAGTAAATAAATTTTAAAATATTTATGAATTAATATATATTGCTTAAAAGCAACATATTAAATAAATAATTGATTTAGGATTGATTAAAAAGTAATTGAAAATCGATCCCCTGAAAATGAAACTGGGTGAAAAGCTTTGAAAACAATTCCTCAGACATCAGCTTAAGCTGAGAGAGCATTTCCTCCTGAGAGTTATTCGTAACAAAGCTAAAACATGGATTTCTTATTTTTTCTGAAATTCCACTTTAAAAAAGAATAATTAACATATTTTGTATTTTTAGCTGAATGTATAACTGAGTATAAATTTTCCAATTCATATATATCCTTATTGAAAAAATAACTATTATAGATATCAATTTTATATAAAGGGTGTTTTTTTAGAGGTATAGAACTTTAAATTGCAAGAAAACAACGATGTATTATTCGATTGACATGAATTTTTTTTATTCGAAAGATAATCTTGTGGCATTACATTTTAAATAGGATTTCTGGCATAGGACTGCCACGGCTGGCTCGGATGTAGTCCAATCTGGACGTCCATTTTCGATGACTTTTTCCAACATTTGTGGCCGTATATCGGCAATAACAAGGCGAATGTTGTCTTCCAAATGATCAAGCGTTTGTGGCTTATCCGCATAGACCAATGACTTTACATAGCCTCACAGAAAATAGTCTAGCGGTGTTAAATCACAAGATCTTGGAGGCCAATTCACAGGTCCAAAACGTGAAATTAGGCGGTCACCAAACGTGTCTTTCAATAAATCGATTGTGGCACGAGCTGTGTAACATGTTGCGCCGTCTTGTTGGAACCACAGCTCCTGGACATCATGATTGTTCAATTCAAGAATGAAAAAGTTAGTAATCATGGCTCTATACCGATCACCATTGACTGTAACGTTGTGGCCTTCATCGTTTTTGAAGAAGTACGGACCCATGATTCCACCAGCCCATAAAGCGCACCAAACAGTCAGTTTTTCTGGATGTAACGGTGTTTCGATATACACTTGTGGATTAGCTTCACTCCAAATGTGACAGTTTTGTTTGTTGACGTAGCCATTCAACCAGAAGTGCGCTTCATCGCTAAACAAAATTCGCTTATGAAAATCGGGAACAACGGCAATCTCGTTTTGGGCCCATTCGACGAATCTACGCCTTGCTTGATCATATTTAAAATGTAATGCCACAAGATTATCTTTCGAATAAAAAAAATTCATGTCAATCGAATAATACATCGTTGTTTTATTGCAATTTAAAGTTCTATACCTCTAAAAAAAACACCCTATATAAATAATTTGTTTTTAAATTTTTCGAAATTTCGATGCATTTCCGGGAATGACTATTACGTTTCCGGGAAATCAGAAACCTAAATTTATAACCTTATCTGCATTTTTTGTACAGATTGTCAAAATCGGACGTATACCGAATGCAATTATGTAAACAGGAACGTTTGGGAAATTCTTATTCTTATTAGTATTTCAGTTAATGTTTTTATCTTTATATTACTGTGTTTTTCTCATATCTCTAGTCCATTCCGTGTAATTTTGGGCAATAATAAATTCTTTATGAGCAAATGAAAAATGATTCATGATAAAACAACATATTGATTCAAACAAAGTACTCATTGTTATGAATTTTCTAATGATTTTTATTTATTTTACGCTTAAATAAATTAAGGTAACCTATAAATATTTAATTTAGCAACCTTATGATCATATAAGGTCTAATAAGCTTGAAATTCAAATAAAATACTTCCTGTACATATTAAAATTATTCACATTTCCACAAAAAGTCAATTCGTTGGCAAATTTGAAAAAGGAAACCTTGTTTGGCTATTTTTACTGCTTTTTTGAATACTATACTGCTCACAAACAATAATACATCGAAGAATTTTACAAAAAAAGAAGGAAAAGAAAGAAAAAAGCCTGCAAAGGTTTTTGTGAATACATTCTTGTATTTGATATTGCTTGGAAAAAACACCATATCGTTGAAGAAAAATCCACCTTTTTCTCCACCTTCTTATCAATCAATAAATTCTAGCGATATTGGGAAAAGTATACACTTCGAAAAAAATAAAGATAAATGAATTGATGTTTAAATATTTTATTGAGTGTAAATACTTCCACAAAAGAAAACGCGGTTAATCAATTTAAATCAGGTATTGTTGTTTAGGCTCAAATATGAATATATAATGTCAAGATTTATTCGAATATATACCCCCACAACAAATCAATGATAGCAAATTTTAAAATAGAAGACATGAATAAAAAAAATCCCCCTCCCATTTTTTTAAGAAAAGAAATATAGGAGTTGCCTTGAAAATTAAATTATAGGAAGATTATTATATATATTAAATCAAATTAGTGATTTCAAAGAGTTCATTGAATAAATATGTGAGTATTCATTTCTCGGAATTTAACATCTTATTACGCTTTCACATACCGGGATTTCACTACTCATAATGCGAATTAAGCTTTTTTACGCTGAATTATATATATTTTTTCTCTTAGATTTCTTCGAAGCTAATAAAATCGTGAATACAATCCCAAATACGGAGAAACTAGTTGGTAAAATCTTTGTTCATGATAAAGATCTCGAAAACTTTAAAAAAACATATATTCTTCGAAAACTAGCCATAACATTATCTTCCCCCGAAACCTCTCAATTTATACTGTTGCCATTATCGTATTTTAACTATTTCATGATCTTTTATTTTTATATTTCTGTCTCTTCTCCATTCCCCAGTCAGTTTTTTAGTAGGTTAGAAAGAAAATTACTTTTATTATTATTATTAGTTGTGAAAAGGCGAGCGATGTGCATCGGGCTGTTATCAGGTCTTTTTATCGAAATCAAGGTCACAATAAGGTCAAGTCCACCGTCGCTGATTGGGCGAAAGAATTGCTCCATCTAATGACACGCCCACAACAAAAACGACGGCCTATGACCCTGAAATGCTCGTTTTCTTTGATATTCTTTAGTGTACCAATTATTACTTGGATGGCTCGCTTTTTATCCGTGATTTTCATTTCGATTTTTTGCTGATCTTGTTATTGGAAGTTTTTTTTTTTATACAGAAAGAAACTAGGTGATGATAGTTTTTGTTTTTTATTTCCTATTTTTTTATGATTCTCTTTTGAGGTTTTGCTTATACAGCGCATCAAGTGGCGTCAAATTTTGTCTATAGGGGTGTTCCTTTTCTTTACTTTCTTTTTTTTTGTTTCGGTAAGTAGACAGCGAAACCTAAATCTAGTTTTTAAACCGATAATTTAAAGAATCACCTGCACTTCATGATTAATGTAATCAGTTGCTTTACGTCTGGAAATTTTCCGATTTCAAGGTATTATTTCACAAAATTGTGATAAAATATCGAACACTAGCTCATCTGGATCGACAGTTCATATTATTTTAGTTTTTTTTTTATTTACATTAGCTGGTTTTTTTTTTTCTTGTTTGAAATTTGGGGGAGTGTATGTGTTTAATGAAGCATTAGACATGGTATTTTTTATTTGTGTGTATTGCTTTTATATTGGATACAGCTGAAGATTTTTTCAAGGACAACGACTGAAGACCTTTTCTTCTACAGAGACAAATCTTAATAAAACTGTTAAATTCTTATTTGAATTAAAATTATTAAACGGAAGTTTATACGCACAATTGAATACAAAATTTTAAGTATTTTAACTACAGATTTAAAAGCAGCAGTACAATGGTGTCAAATATCTTTTAATACATAAATTAGTTACACACAGTGGCGCACACAAGGGGGAGTCCTGGGGGTCCGGACCCCCCAAAGCCCTTGAATTTTTTCAGATTGATTATAATTCTAAGTATGTAGTACGTAAAATTTAATAAAGTATTTGTTATTAATGATTAATTTTATTAATTAATGCTAATTATTATTCAATAATTAGTTTTTTACTATGTTTTGTTCGCGAAAATCGTCAAAATCAAAAGGAGCATGATACAAGAATGGTGAACTTTCGATCCCGGACCCCCTCCTTGAAAAATTTCTGTGTGCGCTATTGGTTACACATGAGTATTATTTTTGAAATAATTAATGATGTATTTTATAAAGTTACACACACATAAGAGAATTTTATTAATTTAATAAGTTAATTGTTTCATAATATAATAAAGCTACATTTATGACATTTAATTGCAGATTATTAACAACATAACCTATTAGTATTATTTAGTAATAGAAATGAAACCTCTCATTATATGTATTATACACCAAACCTGATTATAGTAATTCATAATTGTTCAGTTCTAATAAGTATAAGACTACTCACACACACACACACACACAGTAAATTTATTCAAAAAAAATTTTTTGAAGATGGTAACGGGAAAAAAATAATTCATGTTTTATATTCAGATTACATTAATAAGTTGATTCTGTTTGACCAGTCTTTATTTTACAATTTTAATAGATCAAGGATTTTTGAAGTATCTTTTCTAACTTTTATGAAATGCTCGCTTTTAAATTTTTTTTAGTCATTTTAAGTGATTTATGTTGCTTAGATTATTGGGAAGAAAAGTTTTAATGGTATTGAAAATTTGTTCCCTTGTTGATTTTTAATAATTATTTTTCTACCTAAACCTGGAAAAAACTCGAAATGTTTTAAATAGTAACATTAGCATTTTTTTATAAAAAAATATATATATAACTAAGCATCTCTCTCTCTCTCTCAGCCCTAAATTCACTCTAACTTTTATAAAGAGTGTTGTTTTTTTTCCAGATATAGAAGTTTAAGTTGGCATTACTTTCCAAGATGACGACCGATTTAACAGCTGTCAAGTGATTTATTCTCAGTTTGGTTTGGCAATTCATCAAAACGATCATCAAGCAAGGCGTAGATTCGTCGAATGGGCCCAAAACGAGATTGCCGTTGTTCCCGATTTTCATAAGCGAATTTTGTTTAGCGATGAAGCGCACTTCTGGTTGAATGGCTACGTCAACAAACAAAATTGCCGCATTTGGAGTGAAGCTAATCCACAAGTGTATGTCAAAACACCGTTACATCCAGAAAAACTGACTGTTTGGTGCGCTTTATGGGCTGATGGAATCATTGGTCCGTACTTCTTCAAAAACGATGAAGGCCTCAAAGTTACAGTCAATGGTGATCGGTATAGAGCAATGATTACTCACTTTTTTATTCCTGAATTGAACAATCATCATGTCCAGGAGCTGTGATTCCAACAAGACGGCGCAACATGTCACACAGCTCGTTCCACAATCGATTTATTGAAAGACACGTTTGGTGACCGCCTAATTTCACGTTTTGGACCTGTGAATTGGCCTCCAAGATCTTGTGATTTAACACCGCTAGACTATTTTCTGTGGGGCTATGTAAAGTCATTGGTCTATGCGGATAAGCCCCAAACGCTTGACCATTTGGAAGACAACATTCGCCGTGTTATTGCCGATATACGGCCACAAATGTTGGAAAAAGTCATCGAAAATTGGACGTCCAGATTGGACTACATCCGAGCCAGCCGTGGCAGTCCTCTGCCAGAAATCATATTTAAAATGTAATGCCACAAGATTATCTTTCGAATAAAAAAAATTCATGTCAATCGGGTAATACATCGTTGTTTTATTGCAATTTAAAGTTCTATTCCTCTAAAAAAGCGCCCCTTAGAACATACGTTTGGGAGTACATACAAAAAAATTTCAAGGCTCTATCTTGAACAGAAAAAAAAAAGCCTAAGGGATTAGAAAACACTTATACCATCAAAATTGAAAGTTGGTTACATTAGGTAATTTGGTATTTTTTGATGGTATTGAGAATCATGAGCTCTATTTAAATATTTTAAGGAGAAATTTTAAATTATCTGCCCAAAATTTGGCCCCCAAATATGAAAACTCCTCCTCAATTAGTTTATTTACCCATGTGGAAAATATTTGGTGAGAATTCTGTTTAAAAAAAAAGAAAACATGACTTATAAACACATAATGTGAAGTAAGAACAATAATCACAGAAGCCTGGATTAAAAGTGATGCCGAAATTACAAAAAACTGATTAAATCTATACCCAGATGTTTAAAAGTTGTTTGGGACACTAAAATATATCCTACTAAGTGCTAAATTAAGGAAGAAACACAATATTTAAAGCTATGTTGAGATTTTTACTAAGTGTAATTTTGTGATGTAATTTTTTAGTAGTTTTTTTAATATTAATTAGTAATAAAACAATGTAGTTGTTCTATTTTTAAAGAATTGATTGTGTCATTTCATTAAGAACAAGTTGCAGATATCATAAAAAAGTCCAATTCCAGTTCATTAATTTTTATTAATCAAATATATTATTCATTTAGTTAATTTTTATCAGCCATTAAATTTTATTGAAAATTGCAAGTGAACGAAAATTTTTGTGGTCCACTGTATAATTCATTCTTTTTCAATGAATATTTTAACCCTTTCAATCATATCTAAGCTTCGATTGCTTCTGAAATTAATTTAAAAACTGGTCAAAAACATTTGCTTATCCGCATTTTTCGAATAATAACTTTCTTTAAGCTGTTCATTTCCTCATCTGCATTCTATATCGTCCGATCAAAATGTTTCTTTCCAAATTTATTTTCCTTCCCGAAAAAGATAAAAAAAAAAAAGTTACCAGTCTTCACAATACACTCACGCTTTAAAAGAAATAGAAAAAAAAAACCCCTTCTATCTACCATTTAAGTAAGCTTGCTTTGTTAATTGGATTAATTTTTAATGTTATTTTTCTTCCCTGTCATTGGCGTGGGAAAAAATGTCTCCCGAAACAGGTGTTTCTATAATCTTTCGAGATTAAATTTCCCATTCCTAACACTAAAAAACAACGAGATGATAAAGTAATCGAGTTTGTGACGTCACATTTAAGGCGAATGTGCACGTACAAGACGGACTCGGTTTCGTTTTTAATTTCGGTTGACAGATTTGACTTTTAATTTTTGTTTTTTTTGTTTAAAAATTATTATGGTTCTTTTCGGATCGTAAATAAAACTGGCACATTCAACATCAAGAAAAAAAATAATATATTTTTGATGATTTAATTACAGTTTCTGCCTTTAGAAACTAAAATAATTTAGTAAGAATTTATTCACAGAAACGGAAAGCTACATAAGATTAAAGTTTAAAGTTGACATCGTGTGTATGTATTTTATATTTGATTTTCAGAGGGAAAAATTTAGAGTAATTTTTATTGTTTGGGTTTCAGAAGAAGGAAAAAAATGGCGGAAGAATGAAATTTATAAGAATGTAATAGTTAAATTTTAGCAGTTTTTATTTTGTTACAATAAAATTCTAAATATAAATATTAAAACTATAGAACATTTTTAGGAAATGATAGATATTATTTAAACTTTTAATACTTTTCGTAACATAAACTTAAAAGATTTTCTTAAAGAGAGCATATGTGTATATGTATGTATGTGGGTGCAATTGTATTTACTGTTTTCATATTTCTTCATAAAGCATTAAGCAAAATAAGTAAAATTTAATTAAATTTTGCCACAAAGTTTCTTAAATAAATTTTTAGAGTAACGTTTGAAAGAACTAATTAAAAATACTTTGTTTAATTAAAGCTTTTTTTTCTTTATTTTGTAAATTTACTGCTAAAAATTACATTTTTTAAAATCATTTAAATTTGGAAGTAAACCTGCGCATTAACAAAAAGCCTCATTAAAGTTTTAAGTTTAATTATACTAGGCAGGAATTACGATCTATTCTAGTTATGTTTTTAATAGTTTTTTGTTTTGTTTTTTTTAACACCAGTTTAACTTTAAGCAAATGGATGATATACAAATACATTTCCAACGAGGAAAGAAGACAAAATTCGATTAACTTGTAGATAGTTTTAGGCATTCATAAATTTGTATTACTCAGTGTCATATTTATTTATGATAAAATGATTAAAACATTTCTCTTTCTGTAAAAAGAAAAAAAAATGTAAAGCTTGAAATAATTTTGAAATTGATATTACAGCATTGGCGCACACAGGAATTTTTCAATTGGGGGGGGTCCGGGGTCGAAAGTTCACCATTCTTGTATCATGCTCCTTTTGATTTTGTTGATTTTCGGGAACAAAACACAGTAAAAAACTAGTTGTTGGATAAATAATTAGCATTAATTAATAAAATTAATCATTAATAGCAAGTAATTAATTAAATTTTAGGTACTATATACTTAGAATTATAATCAATCGGAAAAAAATCAAGGGCTTTGGGGGTCCGGACCCCCAGGACCCCCTTGTGTGCGCCACTGTAGTACAGTAAAATTAAATTGTAAGATACTGCCATGAAAGCCTGAAAATGATTTTTAAATTTTATTTTAATTTACAACCCAATGTGAAAATATGAAATCTTTTAGTGATGGGAACTACAAAATTATGAATCATGGTCAAATGATGAGAAAAACACACACCTGAACTTCACCCAACTATCGAAACTCCTAAACCTCACCAAGGTGATGGATTTAAAACTCAACAGATTTATAATGTTTACACATGCAGAGTGTATTTAGTAGCAGAGTGAGAGATTTAGTTGAGAGATTTATTGTATTAACGAAGAGGCAGTCTTGTAATTTATTAACTCCAATTTATTGTACTTTTTGAAACACATATGCATTTTATAAACAATAAAGACTGGACGGCACAACACAGACAAAGACACACAAACACACAAAGCGCGGCAGCCGGCTGACTACATGTTTTCAGAGAGTTCTTTCCAGATCTCGGTATTTATAGTCGGCGGTGAAAATAACTCTTATTGGTTAAAATGGGCGCGACAGGGATTTCGGATACTAATTGATTACGATTAAGATTAAAGGGTTATTTTTGGATCAAAGAATTAAAGCTTGTTTAAATAATAGTAAATAGAGTTAATTAAAAGTATGCTAGAGGGAATTATTGCATATATATATGTAATAATTCCCTCTAGTTTCCTTTTTATTAACTCTTTGTACTAATACTTAAAACAAACTTTAATTCTTTAGTTTAAAAATACCACTGTAATCTTAATCGTAATTGGCTAGTCCGAAATCCCTGGCCCATCTATTCTAGCTAATCAGAACTACTATTACGTAAAAACCACTGTTGATATAAAAGCAAAAATCTGGTGTAATCGCTCTCTTTGTCTGCTTGCCTTCATCATGTATAAATGTAAATAACCGCTGTTGCTGCTTGTCGTTGCCTGCTTTACTTAGTAATCGTCGAAAGTTTTTCTATTCAATGTGAAAATGTACCGCAATTGTGTTTTTATCTGCTGATGTGTGCTTCCTAATAAAGGAGAAACAGTCAAGTCAAAAGATGTCTTCAATAAAACAGATATAACAACAACCAACACCTGCCAACGCCACTACAATACATTACATATATATTTTTTATTTTACTGAATAAAGAGATCTTTTGGCTTACGAAACATACTTTGTTTTGTTTTTACGTTCCCTAGAGGTAAAGTTATAATCGATTTCATAAAACTAGAAAAACCTGAAGTGGGTCTTTAATTGACCAGAAGTGGGCATTTAAATTGTTCGAATTCTTTTATGGCAAGTCTGATAACTCAAAATGTTATAAATGTACTTCTATAAAACACTTAACCTGATATTGATATTATTTTCTAGAGAATGTACTACAATATTTCTTATTGTATGAATATTTTTTAAGTTATAGCCTGTTATTTATATACTGGTTTCATAAAGAATGTCATATTTCTTATAATGTTTACTCAATCAGATCTAAAAATTTCAAATTTTGATAAAACATTAAAATTTTAGTACATTCTCCAAATCAGGGGTGGGCAGAATTTTCCAGGTTGCGGGCTACTTTTATTTTTTTCAAGGTGTTGCTTTCCACCCAGTGTCAGTAGAGCACACAAGGGGGGATCCACGAGTCTGGACACTCCCTATAGCTCTTGATTTTTTTCCCAATTGATTATATTGCCATGTTTTTTTTGTATGTAAAATTCAATTAAGTATTTGTTGTTAATATTTTTTATTAATTAATGCTAATTATTCATTCAATAATTTATTTTTTACTGTTTTCTGTTCCTGACAAAATACAAAATCAAAAACAAAATGTTTGGCTGTGAATTGAGCCATGATATACGAGAAGGGTAGACTTTCGACCCCTCCCCCCTTGAAAAATTCTTGTGTGTACCACTTGTGACGAATCTGTACGGTACTTTATCACCAATACTCTTGGGCGTCTTTGGGGATTGTAAATTCGCGTATATTTCCAACCAGCTCTAAAAGGAGAAAACGGGATATGCAAAAGAATCAAAGTATTTAAGGAGAGTGTTGTAAGTTAGTAGGGAGAAGGCTATTGAGCCAAGAGATACATTGACAGAGTTCTAAGAAGATTCAAGTTAATTGTGTGATTAGTTTCTGGCTGATTATCGGGCAGCGATCTATCTACCTTTGGAAAGGTTGAGCCGACTTGAAAGGAGTGAAGTAGTAAAAGTTAGGTGATATTTAAATTTCAATATTCGGATCATAAGAATAAATATAGTAAAATTGAGTTAGTTGAAAGTTAATGATTGCTAGTAATTCAAATTGCGTACATCTCTCGGTCTTCTTATTCCGGTAAATACGTTCGATATTGAGTTTAATAGTTAATTAGTATCATATTTCGTGATTTAATTTAATAGTAAGGTTCAATCATATTGACGTAGACATATTGATTCATCTTTGTATTTAGAAGGTTGATAATTGATTCAAGTGAATAAATATAATTTGTTATTGTAAAAATGTCGTCTGGTAATTATTTGCCTCAATTCAATCTTGGTGTTCAGGGTGGAAGCCAGGGGGGTTCCCACACACTGCCCAGTGTCGTAGGTGTGGTGAGGCGAAGAAAAAGTCTACAATATTTATTATAACTTAATAATAAATTTGGGATTACTATCTAAAATATAAAATTAAATCGCACTTGTAGAATTGTGCTTAAAGCAAAACGCAAGATACAAATATAATAATAATAGCCACGAATATAATGTCAAATAATAAAGGGTGTTTTTTTTAGAGGTATAGAACTTTAAATTGCATTAAAACAACGATGTATTATACGATGGACATGAATTTTTTTTATTCGAAATATAATCTTGTGGCATTACATTTTAAATATGATTTCTGGCATATGACTGCCACGGCTGGCTCGGATGTAGTCCAATCTGGACGTCCATTTTCGATGACTTTTTCCAACATTTGTGGCCGTATATCGGCAATAACAAGGCGAATGTTGTCTTCCAAATGATCAAGCGTTTGTGGCTTATCCGCATAGACCAATGACTTTACATAGCCCCACAGAAAATAGTCTAGTGGTGTTAAATCACAAGATCTTGGAGGCCAATTCACAGGTCCAAAACGTGAAATTAGGCGGTCACCAAACGAGTCTTTCAATAAATCGATTGGGGCACGAGCTGTGTGACATGTTGCGCCGTCTTGTTGGAACCACAGCTCCTGGACATGATGATTGTTCAATTCAGGAATGAAAAAGTTAGTAATCATGGCTCTATACCGATCACCATTGACTGTAACTTTGAGGCCTTCATCGTTTTTGAAGAAGTACGGATCAATGATTTCACCAGCCCATAAAGCGCACCAAACAATAAGTTTTTCTGGATTTTAACGGTGTTTCGACATACACTTGTGGATTAGCTTCACTCCAAATGCGTCAGTTTTGTTTGTTGACGTAGCCATTCAACCAGAAGTGCGCTTCATCGCTAAACAAAATTCGCTTATGAAAATCGGGAACAACGGCAATCTCGTTTTGGGCCCATTCGACGAATCTACGCCTTGCTTGATGATCGTTTTGATGAATTGCCAAACCAAACTGAGAATAAATCACTTGACAGCTGTTAAATCGGTCGCCATCTTGGAAAGTAATGCCAACTTAAACTTCTATACCTGAAAAAAAACACACTTTATTATTAGCAAGCAATTCAAAATACTTTAAAAAGTAAAACATTTTTATCTAAAGTTAGTTCTCGTAGTTATAGTCGGTAGAAGATTTAGTATGCATACAGACAGCTAATCTTGAATATTTCCGTATATAATTGGTACATGCTAATCTTTAGGCAACCACCTCAAAATGTCCTGGCGGTCCGCTAGTTGATCACAATCAACGAAATGCCCAGCCTTGCTCTATATCAGGGGTGTCCAACCTAAATGACTTGTTGGACCACTTCGGAGAAACTTTATAATATCGCGGGTCGCACATAAAATTGTGTACCTTTAAATCAGATTAGGAAACAAAAATCATTTATTGGAGTGAAAATTTGATACAGAATGAATTATTATTATTGTTTTCATTGTGTTTCATGTATACAGACATAGATAATATATAATAATGTTTATATAATATAATAATGCAATGATCGAATAATGCTAAAAATATTACAGTGGCCTTTTCCTGAAAATTAAGATGTTCCTTTTGAACTGATCTTTCGTTACTCATTGTTAAAATTTGATTGTGCTGTCATTCGCAAACAATTAAGCATACATTGCCCTTTATCTTAAACGTCTTGAATATATATATTTTTAAACTTTAAAAAGCATCTCTGCCTGCCTCTTGCTTTTTGGGCACTCCAAACAGAAAAGGAGGAGGAGAAATGAAAGTCGCACACACAGAGAATCATGTACCATCCATAGTAGAGGATATGCTTAAAGCGTTTCGGATTTTATTAAAAAATTAATTTATTATTGAAAAATCAAATCTCTGTTTCATAAAATATAAATCTATTTTAATCTAAAGGACATTTTTATTATTAAAAAAGGATTTATTTTAAAACAAGAACAGGTAACAGGCAAATACATTGTAGATTATATATATACATATATAAATTTTCCCTCAAATAAATCTCAAATTGAAAAAACTTTAAAAACCTGATATTTAAATTTTTTTAAAAAAGAGCCGGTGGGCTGCAACTTACGTACTGAGGGGCCCCATGGGGTCCGCGGGCAGCGTGTTGGACACCCCTGCTCTAGATAACTGCATCTACTTTGTTTTAGAAAAACTTTTACTGATATAAGTTCATTACTTTAGGTGTTTTTAAAATTTTCCAAAAAATTGCTAAAATTTCACTTATTGCAATTTTTGTAAAATTTAGAAAATTGTTTTTAAATATTGTAATATTTAAACGTAAGTATCTATCGGTATTGATTTCTAAAAAAATAATAATTATAATGTTTAAATATGCTATTTTTTAAAAAAGTATTCCGAACATGTTCGGATACCTTATGCTTAGTTATATGCTTCTTATTATGCTTAGTTATATATGCTTCTTAGTATGTTTAGTTATATGCTTCTTATTATGCTTAGTTATATGCTTCTTCATGTGTTTAGTTATATGCAATAAAAAAATGTGCCTTTTTCCGGAACATTTTGGGCAAAAAAATTGACCTCTTAAGGGGTGAAAGAAAAGACTTCAGAACACCTTTCTAGTTGCAATTTCAGTAGCGAATCTTTTTCCTCAAGTCCTATAATACCTCGACAAGGAATTCCCCCTTTAGCGCTCTTCTCCTTTATTTGATTAATACACACAATACTTAACGTACCTTGTAATCATGCCAAGACAATGTACTCCTTACGGATCAATCATCGTATATTGTGAAGCAACGTATTTGTTACAATTCTTTAATACTATACCCTGTCACAGGATATGAATTTTTGCTCGTGTGTTCAATATACAAGCGCGTGTTCTTGTATTAGATAGCCTAACGTACTTCCAATCGAGGGACATTTGTTATATTTATATATCATAGGTATGTTATCTTTCCCGTCATCTACTTAATTTAATATTTCTTCGGTGTTTTCTTTGATGTTTGATCGGGTCTTTGCCCCCCGACAGTGTTAATGCTTGGCAAAGTTTCACCTGCCGTAAGGTTCGTTAATGATACTTGTCAGTGATTGTATTATAAATCTTATCAATCTTATAGGGCAGTGATTCTGTGCCTTTTTTCTGTTGCGGTACACTTTTGACAATTTCAGAATTTGGCGTCACACTAACAATAATATAAGTTTAAAAGAATTTAACTTATCTACAATACACTATGTATAAAACAGTTTATGAAAATAATTTTCAATATTAAATAAAATAATATATATGAGAAAGACAACGAAATCTTTATTGGATAATTAATTTTAAATTGGTACTAATAAGAATACATTTAATACACGAAAATTAAGCTTGATGATTTTTGATAATTTCGTTTATATTGGGTCGTAAAAATGCTAATGCTACTCTCATTTCATCATCTACATCTAAAAGTCTCAATCTTTTTTCATTTTGATATTTTTTGATGCTGAAAATTCAAATTCACGTATGTAAGACGTAGAAAATTGTTACAATATTTTTGAAGCTTTTTTAGGTTATTGTGACATAATCGCCTCTAATTTTAATCCAAAATGAATTCATTGATTCTTCCACATGTTTTTAAACAAATATATCTCGATTATTACAGAGTGAAATCAGTTTTTCTTCTTCATTCAAAGCTAATTCATATACAGATGTATTCGTGCACAAATGGATTATGAACCCAACCAAATTTTTTTTATATCCCTCTATCCACGAAAAGAATCTAAATATACCACATATACTCTTATTTCATTTCTATAAAACGGCCTAAAGAATCGGTTCCACAATTTTATTTTTTTCTTAGGTATAATGAATAATTTAAAAAAATTGGTAGCATACACAAAAGTGCTGCGCCACAGGGATTGAGAGTCGCTGGCTGACAAGATCATGATCAAAATAATTTTAATTGTCGAATGATATTCCGGAAATATATTCCCCGAATAGCTGGGTCCGTCATGCATGTCTAGGGCTTGGCCTACCGCTTATACACCAACATTTAGTTGAAATTCAGTAATCAGTTGAGTTGATTTCTGTCTAGGTTTATGAAAGTGTGAATTACACTCATTTATTTGTAACGGTTTATTGTTGTTCAAATATTTGACAACATTTACTGTATGTTGTCTACATAATCAATCTCAGGTGGGGCTACTTTTGCTTAGGGACCCAGGACACCAACAAGTCTTAAGGCGTCACTGGACTTTAAATTAAAATAAATCTTACAAAAAACTGAATTTGACTTCAATCTGCAGTTGTAATTTTAGAATTCTTAAGAAGAAAATTCAGTAAGATGATATGACGCAATAGCGTTTGAAAATGAAAGAAGAAATAAGTATACTTCTTCATACTTCGCACACACACACGTATAAAAATCATAAATCCAAAACATTTTTTGTCGGAACTAAAACCGGAACTGAGCCGAAAAAAATATCGGTTTATTTCGGTTCGATATATCTTCTGTCATTTTGTTACTGTAAACAAATCAATATTTTCAAATTTAACGTAAGTGCCATATAATTATCATCATTACATGTACATAATTTCTCGATTTTCTGTTTTAATGTTCACTAGTACTTTTCTGTTTCAGAGTTTCGCATGAAACTACTTTTAGAAGGCAGATTGAATTCATTCGAATGAACTGGAAGTACAGATAATTTTTCAAGAAAAAATATCAATTTGAGTTATACTTTTCGCATCTTAGCACGCTGTCATCCAAGGATGTTTGTATAGATTGTTTAGATTGACAAACCATAATCACATGAACCTAGTTGTCAAATATGATTTTGGTAATGGATAAAAATGCCAATGCTCACCATTCTCTGCTCACAGCTCGTATCGTACATGCTGGTTAATTCAGCGTTTCTCAAACTGTGGGGCGCCCCCTAGGGGGCATGATAACCCTACAAGGGGACACGAGCATATCCGAAATAAAAGGTTTAAAAAATTAATTTATTGGAACGAGAAGTAAACAAAATACTTTCTGACATAAAAAAAACACGCATTTACACTGATATAATTTATATATATCAGCTGGTGTATTACTTCATCAAAAATAAAAGTTTCCACTTTCATACCTTCATTAACTATCTGATCCTATAACAAAATTTTAGAGAAAACCCCATTTTATTTGATTTACTGTAAGACACGATGAGAGATTTTTTTTATAATATTTTCTTTTTAAGCCTAAAATACTACTCTTTTCGAAACAAACAAAACTCAGACCCAGTGAAAAATTCTAGGAAAATAAAAAAAAATCATCACTGTTATTATTATTGAAATGCTGTATAAAAAGAAAGAAAAAAAAAAGAAGACTTATTCACTTTTCACCCAGCAAGCAGATTTGCGTCAGTCATCATCGTTTGACTTTTGAACTTATTAGTATGATTAGTTCTGTCCTTGAAGGATTATTTGACTCAGATTTATTTTTATGGGTATTCTGAAACATGTAAAGCATGATGAAATACGCGTTTTACACAATTCGTTTTTTATAAATAACACCCATATTTTTATATTGAATACACTTTTAATACGGGAGTGGTCACGCGGAGCTGAAAGTCAAAGAACTGCTAAACTACAATAATTTGAACAAAATATGACAGTTTTGCTTGCAAATATCATTCATGTTATGTCAGTGAAAAGTGTCTGTGATTTGTGTCCTTCATTAAGGTTACGGACCTTTGAAACATTTCAGTTCAGTTTTAATGGATTTTTTCTCAAATTATCACAGGAAAAATTAAAAACTCCTGAAAGTAGCTAAGTATATTTTCTCTTAGTTAAATTATTCACTAGAATTGTGATTTTTATCATGTGCACAATAAAAATAATTGTAAAAAAACCAAAAAAACAAACAAAAAAAAAAAAAAAAACAGGGGTGACTCAGTCACCTCTCGCGATTTTTTACGTTAGTATCTAGTGCGCACCTGCTACCCCAGGGTTAAACATTTTGAAGTTTTGAAACACTTTAAATATTAATGCCAAATGTGATGGATATGATAGAGATCAACATAGACTAGACTCTTTTTCTAATGACATTTATACTGGATGATGGAGGAATTAAATTTTTAATTAAATGTCATTTTGCAATCTGTTCCGATTTAAAAATTAGAGAAAAGAAAAGTAACAATAATTATCCTATTACGTAAAAGTAATTTGCTTAAAATAAATATTACTTAAAAGTAACAAATACAAAATTTAATACTTATCTTGTTAATTTGTACAGTTTATAATTAAGATCATATTGTAGCTTTAGCGCCCCCAAAAGTGCATTATTATTGTATAAGGGGGCGGGATAAAAATTATGATTGAAAATTGGGTCGCCAACAGTGAAAGTTTGAGAAGCACTGGGTTAATTGTTCCAATTCATATAGAGTACCAATTAAAAAAAGAATAAAATCTTAAAAATTTTGATGGAATTACATTTTCTGTTTATATTTTTAGTACAAATAAGAAATAACATAAAATAAAATTATTCATTCGGAACTGAACACAAAACCGTAATTTTTGGAGGAAAATAACCGGAACTGAAGCAATACATATATATATATATATATATATATATATATATATATATATATATATATATATATAGTTAAACCGGAACGAAAAGAATTACAGTTCGAAGCCCTGTGTGTGATTTAAACTTTGATAATATTCCAAATTTTTACAATTTTGCCTCAGTGCTAAATGATATGTAAGTGTATAGCAAGACAGTACATGTCAAAGTAGAATAGTCATTGAAATACAGTAGCAAATTCTTAGGTTTACGCCTAAGATTTCAGGATTAAGCATAGTTTCAAGGTGTGAAATTCCCCTTTATTTGTATTTGTTACTGAGCTAAAATAAAAATGAAAACACATAGTTTGAAAAAAAAATTTTCTTGTAAGGACTAAGATTAATCTTTAAAAAGGCAAAACTCCGTAATCCTATTATAAAACAATTATCTGCTCTCTCTCTATCTCTCTTAATCTACTTACTTAAAAGGATGTAAGGAATTAAAAAATTCTAAAATTAATTTGTTAAATATAATCGCTAGTAACCAAAAGAAGTATACGAACTTTTCTGTAATCCGATAAGGATCCAAAACAATGGTATCTGTTCAAAATCATTTAAGGAGAAAATTTTTCAAAAAGAAATGTCAGTCTCAAAAAAAAAAAAAAAAAAAAAACTAAAATAAATATTTTTTGAAAAGAAAGTGTAGAAACCAACATTAAAAAAGATTCCAAGATCCGACAGAATATCTAATGTTTCCTGATGGTGCCATATTTAACATATACAAGTGTGTGTATGTGTTATATTTATATATTATATTAAACATAAATGAAAATAATGATGGAATATCCTACAGATCACAGGTATCTTAGATTCTGAGACAGAGAACCAAGAACATGAAACCAATAAATATCTAAAGAAACTGTCACTTGACTCAAATGGAAAACTGTTGTGTTTTCTAAAGCTGTCGTTGACTTAGGGCAGGGAAGTGGGATTAAACTTGATATATAGGATTATAATCTTCCCTTTATGCATAATAGTAAAAAAAAAGGAAGAATATAAACCAGATTTAGAATTTGACCTAGAAATAGGCTTAGAATTTGCACTTGTAAATAAAGAGAATTAAGTAATCCCACTACGTTCGGAATCGTGGTTTTTCAAAAGCATATAAATGGATAATATTTATACTTTTTAGTGTCACTTAGATTGGAAAATGTATTTAAAATTGTTTTAAGAATAGTATTACAATAAAAAATTATTTAAGAACAATATTTTAATAAAAAATGAATATAGAATGGCCCATTTTCAAAATATTCTCCTTTTGTGAAAAATACTTCTATTATAATATTTTGCCAGTATATAGCTTAAACCTCCCTACAGAGGCTCAACCAGAATTTTTGAAATATATAACTTAGAAGTGGGTTTATCCATATTTTACGACAACAGAGGGGAGAAATTTTAAGAAAAAAAACGCTGATAATTATTTCAATTGGTTATAACTCTGAAAATAATGTGAATTTTTCAAAACTCATAGTTGAGCCTCTGTACAGAGGTGTGAGCTATATACAGGCAAAATATTATTATAATAGCAGCATTTTTTACAAAAGGAGAACATTTGGGGAAAAAATATTATTCTAAGTTAACTTTTTGCGAAAATATTGTATTTAAATACTTTGTTTTAACAAAATATCCTTAAAACAATTTTATACATGTATTCTAATCTGAGTGACACTAAGTATCATGAAAATTATCCATTTACGCGCTTTTTTAAAATCACGGTTCCGAACGTAGTCAGATACCTTAAAAAATAAAACTGCTTTGAATGAGAGAATATTGTATAAATGGAAGTAGAGGCAAAAAGAATACATTTAAAAAGAGCAAACATAAATTCAAAAACGTACCTGGATTTTGAAAATCTAAGTTTAAAATATAGAATCTGGAAACTCGATAGAAGAAAATGTGCCCTGTGTTATTTGACCAACAGGAAATAAACTATAGATGTAGTGGCAACTACATAATGTGTTTTAAAGTAATAGAAATAAAAAATAATTTTAATAAATATAGACTGTTTCTTTTTGAATAATGTAAAAATTATGATAACATACTATTTTGCTTACTTTTTATCATTAAATGCGTAAAGAAAATTACAGGATAATCATATTCTAAACAGTATTGATAATTTTTAATTTTTTTTAAATGTTTCTATATGATCTCTGTAACCAGATCATTGTTTGTTTCTGGTAATTTAGAATAATTGTATAAATTGAAATGGGGAAATTGCTTCTCTTATAAGGTACTTAAGGCTTATCCTATAAGGTACTTATAAAATCCTATAGGGTACTACTAATATTAATGGTGCTCTCTTCTGTTTCAGCATGAATATTATTTTTCAAAAAATTATTTTTTTTTTTTTTTTTTTCATTGAAGGTCCAAAAGATTTGCATTATTTGTGTCAAGATTGGTTTTTATGAAATTCAAAAAATCTGAATAAACATTAAAATGATGAATATTACAGACATTGATGTGGCTACTTTTTGACAATTTATATCGTTATTTATTGACAACTGAGTTATTTTGACATGTTTACTTACAAGCTTTAAAACATATAACTCTTAATACATTCTATTTGAGAGATTAAAATAGATAATTGAAATTTTAAAAACCATAAAGAGATGGATACTACTGTATTATAAACATGCATATTATGTAATGTATTGCATAGAAGGATATCTTTTTTTTCAAAAAATAAAAATCTACGTATCTTTAGCTTTAAATTAAGTATTCTATGAACGGTAAACTTTTTATATGTCCCCCAAAATGACAAACTTAGTAAAAATACTGTTAGCAAATTATAGTTATTTTAGACAAAGGAATATTTGTCTAGAACAATTATTCTTGAGTTTCAAACCTGTTCCTTATTAATGGAACACCCTTTATATTTTAGTTTGACAACTCCTTCAATTTACTTAAATTTTCCAAGTGCAGTAACACCAGCTTCTGAAAACTTTAAAAAAAAAATTCTCATTTCTTCAGCATGAAGCCGCAAAACTTTGACTGACATTGAAATGGGCGTTGAGATTAAAAATACACTTAGTAAGAAAAAAGTGATAAATTTTTAAAAATAACTAAATTTTCATTTATTTATTTAAAAAAAAAGGTTTCAAGTTTTTAAAGAAGCACAACCCATTACATATAAAATGTTCTTAATTTGGTGTAACCGGCATGATACGCCTAAAACAAAATAAAAACGTTTTATTTTGACATTTTAATTACATATTTTAGAAGTCAAATTGAATCTAATAGAGCATGTGTGTGATATGCTTGGCCGACGAATTGCAGCCCGTCAACCCCCTCATACATATCTACCGGAACTTCGGAGGGCATTGCTTCATGAGTGGTGTAATATTCCCCAAGATCAGATTGATAATTTGAAACTCAGCATGCCTAGGCGTTGTAAGGCCTGTATTGCATCGTCCGGGAGACATACTTCGTATTAACCATCATACTAACCATGTTATACTGTTTTTTGTAAATAGGTTCTTTTTAAAATTTGCTCCAGGGAGTAAAAATCGCAATTTTTATTAATTATGTCAAACATATAGCACCTTTTTTGCTCTTTACCTTTTGTTTAATAAATAGACTTTACAAATAATTCAAATTTGTTTTGCTTCTGTTTCTTTCTTTGCCTGAACTTCATTATCCTTAATTTATGAACATGAGTGTAATAGCCACAAATGTAATATCAAATGATGCGTTTGTTATGAAACAATTCAAAATACATAAAAAAAAATAAAGCATTTTTATCTAAAGTGAGTAATTGTTGTTATTGTCAGCAGAAGACTTATAGTCTGCGTACTTCAACCAATCTTGAATATTTCCCAATATAATTAATAACATTTAAAATCTTCAGGTGGTCACCTCAAAATGTCTCTTTGCGGTCCACTGGTCAATAGAGATCGATGCAGTCCCATTCCCGGGCTTAGATGAATGAACTATATAAGCAAAATAATAAGGGAACAAAACTTTAAGTAAAGGGAATAAGATAATTTGTGACAGATCTCCCCGTACATTCATCAGTGTTCGAGAGTTAGAATGAATGAAGATCAGCCATACTCAAAATAAATATAATTTATTAACAAGTCTCAACCTAACAATTCTCACCAATTCTGGTTAGGAGAGGCACCTAAAAGTAAGTATTGGATAAAATGTGAAGTAGATGAGATAATTATTGTAATATTTAATTATAAATTGAATTACTTACTCTTGGAACGTCTTGACAAAACAAGTTCCAAATAATCGAAATTTCGTTCTAAGCTAATGTATTTCAAGCCGACACTATTCCAATTTAAATACCTAATTGACCAAATCGTCAATCATTAATTTTAAATACTAATCAAATAATTGATGAGTCACTCTCAGCTAGCTTTAAACTACTTTGTATTAAACACTAACTTCTATAATCTAGCTCCTAACATTTCTCTCTCTATCGAACCTAAAATTTAATGCTTAAATATAAGCATTGAATGGCATAGATCTCATCTTCTTCGGGAGAAAGTTTTCAATAGAACAATATTTAAAAGAAGTAAATTTCCCGAGAGGATTAGAAGGACGTTCGCAAATAGACTCGTTATAACTTATCCTAAATTGTTTTTTTTAAAATTATAACACTTTATCTAATAAATTATTAAATCTTAACAACTTTGATTCGTTTAATTCATTCTAAAAATAGTACCAATTTTATTACGTAATGTTTCAGTACAGCAGAAGTTCTTAAGATTTGTTTTTTATTCTTTATTTGTTTATTTATTTATTTTGCTTTTTTTTCCTCCAACACCTCTTTAAAATTCAGACCCAATGAGTAAGTTATATTTTTTTAAAATAATTAACTTATTTAGAATTTACAGTGATATGTCATTTTTTTTTTGTTCTTACGTATAAATCCCATGTTAGGGATTTATCGCCAAGAGTAATTACATGCTAAAAATTTCTAGCTAAATAATTTATGAGATTTCGCAATCTATTTGATACCATCATGAGGTCAACTGCTATACATTTTTAAATACAAAGGTTTGGGAAATTCGATAAAGGTTGCCAGATGTAGGGTTAATACTTAAATACAGTTTCTTTGTAATCAAACATTTAAAAATGTCATGCATAAAAATCGATATTTTAAATAATTGTATAAAAACCATGACAAAATATTTAACACACAAGAAAATTAAAGGTGTAAATACATTTTATTGCATTGATAATTGTTATTTGTCTGGAAGATATTAATGTTGAATTTTAATACTATTTTTATTTATAGCTAGCAATTTTAAGCAACTTTTTTTGAAGAACTTATTTTTTATTTATTCAAAATAAAAAAGTAACAAAAATTGAATTTTTCAGATTTAAATTCATAGGCTTAGAATTGTAAAAATTAATAAGAATATATTTGAATGAGTTTCTTCTACTTCAAATAATTTTTTACTAATATTTTCCAGAGAAACTATTTTTAGTTTATAAAGTTATATATATATATATATATATATATATATATATATATATATATATATATATATATATATATATATATATATATATATATATATATATATATATATATATATATATATATATATATATATATATATACTCAGGAACATTGAAAATAGCAACCCAAGAAGGAAGCAAAGTACAATCGCGAAACTTAGCAAATAAGTACTGCGTAATGTGATATGCAAATGATCCAAGTTTTGTGCCAATACGCATGCTCATACACGCCGAGGTGGCGCTACAATCAGGAAGAGGGAGCTATACAAGCCAGTGCAAATTCGAAGATTCATAAATGTGACGATTACCCGCCGATTGTAGGAAGACTTTGGTAAGCGAAACATGCCAGGTAAACGTGTTAGAAGACATTTCTCACAGTTAAGCGAGTTTGAGAGAGACCTGATCATCGGGATGAAAACTGCAGGCTGGTCGACGTGCCATGTTGCTGCCCAGGTGGATCGTTCGGAGTGTGCCGTTAGAAATTGTTGAGAGCAGTGAACACGAGAAGGTACCCATGCGTGGAAATCCGGGTCTGGAGCGACCAGGAAAACCACGAGGAGAGAGGATCGAAGGATCGTGCGGCAAGCACTTGTGGACCCCACAGTCACTCGTTCAACGGTACGAGCAGACGTAGGCGTAGCAATTGTTCCACAAACAATTTTCTGACACCTTACAGAAGCAAATCTTAAATCCAAGCGCCCTTTCCGTGCACTCCCTTTAACACCGGAACATCGGTAGCTGCGTCTACAGTGGTGCCAAGCCAGATCAATGTGGAATGTCACAGATTGGCAAAAGGTTGTGTTTAGTGATGAATCCCGGTTTGTTTTGGGGACAGATGATAACCTTGTGTGGGTGTGGAGGCACCCTGGTGAGCGGTACAAATCCCCCACACAGTTCTATGTCACACTGCCCCCGCACAGCTGGTGTGATGGTCTGGGATCCATAGTCTATGATAGCTGGTCCACTTTAATTGTGATGCGTGGAACCTTAACGGGCCAACGTTACGTTGATGATATTCTTCGACCCCATGTAGGACCTTTCCTAAATGGTCTCCCAGGGGCAATTTTACAGCAAGATAATGCTCGTCCGCATACAGAAAGAGTTGCTCAAGACTTCCTACGTCATTTTCAGACTCTTCCATGGCCGGCCCACTCCCCCGATTTGTCCCCTGTAGAGCCCGTTTGGGATCAGCTAAAACGGCAGATGCCATCGTGTCACTCTGTACATGATTTAGAGTTGGCTGTTCACGATTTGTGGGCCCATCTGCCTCAGGACAACATAAGGTGTCTAATCAACTCAATGCCGGACCGTGTGGTGGCATGTATTGCAACTGGAGTTGGTCCAACGCGCTATTGAAGTGACCCAGTATTTGTGTCGTTGCACACCCTGTATTCGTTTAATTGTCTTGTTTTTGAGATCAAGTGAATCTCTCATCTGTGTCATTATGTGCATTAAATTTTATTTCAATCCGATGCCTTCTTCTTGAAAAAAAAAGTAAGAGAAAAAATCTGCAAAAATATGCGGAATGTAACACATTGGGCTTAAAAAATAATTCTATTTGAAATAATTCTTAAAAGTAATTTACCTTGCAACGTAAAGGATGGATTTTTAATTTCTTTTAAGAATACAAGAATATATATGTATATTGCAGGAACTGAATTCCTCGAAAAATTATTCACAAGTTTTTTCATGCTACAATTAAAGAATACCAAGCTTAAAGGAAGGTGGAAATTCATTTCGTTATAAAAATCATTTACTAATGGGAATTGTGGCCGCATAAAAATTATTAAAGCTATTTCAAAGGAATTGGGAGGCGAATCAGAATTGTAGTTTCTTTGAAGCTGAATTTTGTCGTATTAGATTTATTTCAAGCAATTTAAAAAAACCAAACTGATTTTTTTTTAAACTATAAGCTTGAGAGGAAATTTAAACATATATTGCACATATTTCATTTATATTCCTTTTTCACGGTCAAGAAATTAATAGCATTTCTTAAAATCTGTTTAGAACCAGTTTTTCAGAACAAGTTTATGTTTAAAGCACATATATAAAAAGAAATCAGAAAAGAAGAGTATATACATTTTGGATACACACTTCCATATACACAAATTCAATTTATTGTGACTGATTATGCTCGTAACCATGATTTTGAAAAAGCGTATAAATGAATAATTTTTTGATATTTAGTGTTATTTGATTTATAATATTCATGTAAAATTATTTTAAGAATAATATTACAATACAAAAATTATTTAAATGCAGGTTTTGTTCAAAAAATGTTTTTTTTTAAACACTATCCTCTTACGAAAAATCTTTCCATAATAATAATATTTTGCTTATATATAGCTCGAACTTTTATACAGGGGTTGAACTAAAATTTTTGGAGTATATGATTAAGACATTCATTCATACTTAATATTATCTCACAGAGTAAATAAATTTTAACAAAAAAACACCCATTATTGTTTTAATTTATCGCAAATTTGAAAATAATATGAATTTTTAATACAAATTTAGTTCAGCTCCGGTACAGAAATTCTAGCTATATATTGGCAAAATATTATTATTATAGAAGGATTTTTTTATAAAAGTCTAATGTTCTGAAAAAATGTAATTATTTTTTCATTTTTTCCCCCCCAAAATAAATAAAATAATTTTTTCTTGTAATATAATATTAGTACAGCAATTTTATAAGTATATTCTAATTCAATTGATTTAAAATATCCAAAAGTTAATGATTTATAACTTTTTTTAAAATCACGGATCTAAATGTAGGCAGTCTCCTTAACACGTTTCAGGAACTATAGTCCAGATTCCATAATAAGTTGTATAAAAATACTAAGATTTCCGGTTGAAATTTAATTCGCAATGTAAAGATAACTAAGTATAAATAACATTCCTTTTTGTTTCATTACTTGTTATCTACTAAATTTTAAAAAACTCAACAATTCAAAAATTGTCTTTTTAGTTTAGTATAAGCTAAAAGTATACTACAAAGTATGGAATAAGTATTTATTTTAAACGGTTTCTTACGGTTCTAATTACGGACTGTTCTCAGGAAACAAAACTTTAGAAAAAAAATATGCTAAACAAATCTATTATAACCGAAATTTCTCATACAGTCCTTCATATTTCGAGTAAGAGTTTTATTAGCGCCATATTATAAAAAAATACGAAGAATATTGGCGACGGATCCCGTAAATTTGAACCTCGGTCAAAGAAAGATAACATCTGAGCGGACAACCACCTCTCTTATCTAACACACCAACAGGAGGATAGTAAGTCTCAAGAGATTTTAACCTTCTCTAAACAGCGGATCTTGAGTTGCACCAGGGCTAGAACACGCGACATTCTAGCCACGTGTAAGATATGAGAGTGATTTTTTTCATGCTTCGTGGTACCCGAACCTATAAAGGTGGCCACGGTAGCCGAATGGTCAAGGTATCGGATCGTGGCTGGCCTTGTCACGAGTAAAAGTCCAGTACCATTAAAGACCTACCGTGTAGGGGAGCGATGCACGTTAAAATCTGTCGAGAGCTCAAATGTGATCCCGTTGGTGTGGTGTGGGAGTTAGGAGAGGGGGTGCCAACTCAGGTGTTGTCCACGTCACTTGACCATGGTTCAAAATTACGTGGTCCATCGCCAAAAGCCCTCGTGTAGCTGAACAGTGCGACGTTAGTATTCACTCACTCGCTCACTCACCCGAACCTATAAAACCCCTTTGGGTTATGTTGCTCTTAAAGTACAAAACTATTGTATAAACTTAAAAGATAAAATAATACGGACTCATAAGTGTTTTTTCACCCCAAAAATGCTCCCGTATTTTTGATATAAATCAGTGCTTCCTAACCTTTTTATCACAGCGGACCGGTCAACGTTTGATAATTTCTCAGCGGCTCACTGATCAGGAAAGGACGTTGATTGTTTATATTTTAGATTAGTTAATTTAATAATTTTAATTTAATTGTGTTTAAACATGGCTTCAAAATAAAATAAAGTAACACCAAAAAATGAATATAAATTGATTTCCATTGAGAGTTACATAAACACGAGAGTAATACACCGCAGAAAATAAAATGGAAATAACTTCATTAAGTTATTTCCATTTTTAGTTATTTTGATCCACGGATTGGTACTGGTCAGCAGCCCGGGAGTTGGGGACTCCTGATGTAAATTATACATTCATACACATTATGCATTTAATAAAAAATTAGCTATTGTTTTTTATTTATGAATCAAAACTTTCTTATTTTAAAGTACTCTGAATTTTGATAAGTTAAAAAAAAGTCTTACGCAATCATAAATCAAAACTCTCGGGCGTAATTCATCAATAATTCTACTATAGGAAAACTTTCCCACAAAAAAGCTCTAGTCACAGCCTTACCTATTTAAAATAAATTTAAACGACTATTTTCGTATTTATGTGTTTTAGAAAGTCTTAGTTTTAATATTTTTGTGATTGCCATTGAGGGGGAATTGTAGGGTAATTTACCATTCTTTGTAACCCCTTTAAGTTGTAAATATACTCCAAGGGGCAGTGGCATAACGTACACTCCCACAGTCCCCGCGTAGCTGGGGAGGCCAAAATTCTAAAGGTTCCAAAGCTTGACTAACGCCAAGTACGTATTTAACCAATTTACAGTTATTAAAGGCAAAAACTGACTTTGCAAGGGGAAGGGCCCTAAAATTCTCCGTTATGTCACCGCCAAGGGGTACTCTTATCATAAATTGAGTTAAATTTATAGACCCCTAGATGGAAAAAAGAATAAAATTCCTGATTCATTTTTGTAATTCCAAATATCTTTCTAGTCTTAAAAAAGAAGAGAAAAAAGATATATTCTCCAAGCGAAAATGTTACATATGTTTCATTTAAAGTGGTCCAATAAATAATACATAATTAAGTTTTTTTATTACACAATCCTGAAATGTTAAAAAAATTCAAAATGGAATAGATTTTTTTTTTAAAAAAAGAAGAAAGCACGCAGATAATTTTTTTCTTACATAGAAAAAGCTGATTATTCCGAAAACATACTTGCTTCTCAAACCCCATCTCTTCAGCATACATGTGTATAAACGCAAACTATGCAAAAAAGAAAGGAGAGAGCGGAAAAAAATCTGGAATCCTCTATCTTTCGCAGACTTCGAATTTCCCCTCGAATTCCCCAGCAAAAAAGGAATCGCAGAGAAACCTTAAAACTCAATGGTTCATAATGCATCAGCTTTTAAGGATTGAAAGGATTAAAGTTATTCGCCATGTGAAAGCGACAGTCTTGGCTCAGTTGAAACTGCACGAATCAAGAAAAGAAGGAACAAAACACCGAATAAAAAAACTCGAGAAGAAAAGAAAACAATTTTTCCTCTCCAGTCTTAATCTCATCTACATTTTTTACCCTTCAAAAGAAAACAAAAGTAAACGGAGTGTGAAGATAGATTTAACCTCACACACTGCATAGAAAAATTTTGCCATTTTTTATATTTTGTTTTGTCTCGTTTTTTTCTGTTCTCTTTTGAAGCATGTTTCTTTTATCGTTTGGTCTTTTCGGTGGATATGCTGATTTTTTTCTCGCGATCTTTTCTCTTTTTACGAAACAAAGAGTGGCAACACTTAGAATAGAAAAATAATCAAGAAAGTTTCACGCGATGAAGTTAGTAAAATACTCCATTTCTTCTTTATTTTTTTCTTTTTTTGGAAGACACAAAGACTTTTTTTTTTATTATTATTAGTTGTCTTTTAATGAAGTTCGGTTATGTGTGAGTGAGAAGAATAATTTTTTTTGCCAAGTGGATCGGATGGACAAAACTGATGTAATTCCAGTTTTAATTAAATATTGCTTTGATTGCTTATTCCATAATTTTTTTATTTTTTATTTATTTTTATTTTTTTCCATAATGTTTTATTTCTTCTTATTTTTACAGCCAAAACCAGTTCTTCCTGTTATTAATATACTTAATCAATAACAAATTAAAAAAATATAACAATATTAATATTAAATTAAATTTTCTTTTTTGTGAAAGATTAATGAAAAAGTTTTTTTTTTTTTTTCGTATTCAAAGACAATTCAACAGAAAAATATTTCTGTAATCTGAAAGGAAAGACTAACGCAGAACATGTTTAGTGTTTCTTAAATTTAATAAGTATCAGGCATAAGAATAATTATAAAATGTGAAATATTAATAAATTTAATAAATACAATAATGATATATTTCTGAAATTTGCATTTTTATAAACATCGTAAAAAAATTCAAATCATAATACAAAAATTATATGGAAAATGTTCACCTCTGTCATGCAAAAAAAGTTTCAATGGACCAAATTCATGTGATTTCATAGTCTCATGACAATGATAACCACGTATTTCTAGTCAATCAGCTCAAAACTTATGTGACGTCATAGTCTTACGATATAAGCAATCATGTGCTTCCAGCTAATCAGCTCATGCTCTTCGTTGTTCCCAACTTTTGCTCTTTGAAGAAGTTTTCTTTTAAAAAGGTATACAAAACGCATTTTATTTAGAAGCACATACGTAAAATAAGATTTTTAAAAAAATTTTTAAAATAATTTTGAATAATTTTTTTTAAAAAACATTTGGACATTTTTGTTCTCTTCCAAATGTGCAATTTGAAATTTTATATGTATGTTTTGAAGTAATTAAAGAACTCGTGTTTGCCTTTATCATGTGACCACCATGAATTGAGACCATTGACTTAAATATTTAAATAATTTTAAAAACAAGGGGGAATATTTTACAATTGCTTAAAAATAATTCCATTTTATGTATTTTTTTGGAATCCTTATTTCAAAAATTAAGGAAAAAAAATTGAATAAATTAAAAAGAGAATGCTAAATTATTTATACCAATTTTATTTAACCCTCTGACCGGGACATTATTATTATTATAATTTTTTTTTTGCCGCTCTTAGAAATATCCGTCTGACAGACGGGTACGCATTTTTTTTTGAATTTTATCACTTTAAGGACTAATTTAAATGTCCTTATCGCTCATGAAACCGAGTAGAATTTTTAATATTTAAGTCCTTATGAGAAGCACACTATATTAATATATTTTTATTACAAGAATTGTGTGATTAGTATTTTTATAAAAACTAATTAGAAATGATTTATATTTATGTAAAAATAATTAAAAATAATAATATCAAACACGAAAACACTATAGGAATATCCATTTGATAGACGGTGATAGATAAAAAAAAATCGCACATACCGTGAGTTGAAAAAAAAAATCGCCATCCGTCACTACGTTCCCCTCCCTCTCATTGGGTAGAGTCCAACTGAAAATGTCAAGGCAGCCCACCCCCAAAATCACACCACGGCGTTATCTACAGGCATTAAAGCAAATCATCCCCGTCTGAGAGACGGATGTTCCGGTAAGAGTGTTAAAACTATTGAAAAACAGATTTAAAATAAATTTTATTGGTATTTATGAACTTTCTCTCTATATATAGTCGATCAATTTCACGAAATCCAATGACATCACCAATTCAAAAAAAAATGTCACCATATGTTGTCATTGTTATAATTGTGATCGAACTGGTTTCCACTATTGTGACTGCATATCGCAGCATTTGAAAATATCTTTTGATTTGTTGAGATTGGTCGATGGTATAACACGTACGTACCATTTTATTTTAATAGCACGACAATTTTCTGAAGTTCAAAATTAAATCTGTAGAAAATTATCGTCGTAATGTCTTAAAAATGTTCAGTAATTATAAAAGAACACTTTTAAATTTAAGAAATTTTGGACCATTGCTATGATAAAATAAAATTCACAGGAGGACAGGGACTCAAGAAAGCATTACCCATTTTTGAATACATTCTTTTAATCGGTAACATTTTTTCACCCAAAGAGCACCCGATGTTCAAGTACCTCGTTAAATCTGTAAAAAGCACTGACATCACGATTCAACACCATAAATGTGTCACTGAGATTAAGCGATTAATCTCAAAGTAATGTCCTTAAAGAGAGTTTTTGGAAACAAATAACCCTCGGTAAATTAAGTAATGCATTTCTCTATAGTCAGTTTTATGTTTCACCTGCAATTATTAGAGTAGGCAGATAGCACTTGAACGGTTTATGGTTTCTAATAATTTCTTCCTTTTAAAAAAGATTACCGCTTTTTTAAGAATTTAAGGTATCCGACTACGTTCGGAAACGTGATTTTGCAAAAGCGTATAAATGGACAATATTTATGAAATTCAGTGTCACTTAGATTAGAAAATGCATATAAAATTGTTTTAAGAATAGTATTACAGTAAAAAAAATTATTTAAGTACAATATTTTGACAAAAAATTAACTTAGAATGGGCAATTTTCAAAATATTCTCCTTTTGTGAAAAATGCTTCGATTGGAATATTATTTTGCCTGTATATAACTCAGACTTCTGTACAGAGGCTCAACTAGAATTTTTGAAATATATGACTTAGAAGTGGGTTTATGTATGTTTTACGACAACAGAGGGGAGAAATTTTAAGAAAAAAAACGCCACTAATTATTTCAATTGGTTGTAACTCTGAAAATAATGTGAATTTTTCAAAAAAATAGTTCAGACTCTATGGAGAGAAGTCTTTACTTTTTTTATATAAGCAAAATATTTTATTATTTTAGAAGCATTTTTTTATAAATGGAGAACATTTTGAAAAAAAGGGTTATCCTAAGTTAATTTTTGGCCAAAATATTGTATTTAAATAATTTTTTTTATCAAAATGTCCTTAAAACAATTTTATATGTGTATTCTAATCTAAGTGACACTAAATATCACGAAAATTATCCATTTATGCGCTTTTTTAAAATCACAGTTCTGAACGTAGTCGGATACCTTAATCACCAGTATGTGGTAGGTCGGCCATTATTATTTTTTCATAATAAGGCATATAACAAGATCATATAATAAGGCATATAATAAGATCATATAATAAGGCACATAATAAGGTCATACAATAAGGAATGTAATTTCATATAATGAAGTCTTATACGTTTAGTATAGCCTCTAATTCTTTGGGGGAGATTGTATAACAAGAAAATTTCCACTGACTTCAAACCTTATAGCAGTTGGACCTGTGTTTTGATTGCATTGTCCTGCATTGCTGTGTCTTGATTGCATTTCTTGCATTTCTGTGTCTTGATTGCTCTTGTTTTGAAGGTGTTGAGGTATTTTTGAACTACCCTAATGGTAGTGTTAGTTACTGAAATTCGGAATCGTAGATTCAAACGAATTTCTTAATTAGTTATTAATGTAGTAAACTGAATCTGGACCAAAGTGTTGGAAACGCAGTTATTCGCGTGTTGTGCGAAAAAAAAGTTTGAGAACTTTCATCATTAACTCCTCTACATTGAAATTTGCTCGGTCTTGAAAAGCTTATATGTGGTAAGGGTTTTTACACTTTTTGAGACTGCTTTAGAGTCTTATGTTGCTAAAAATCCAATATTTTAAAAGAAAATGCAATCTCAAGTAGAAACTAGATTTTGTCTCTTTAACGGATTTATGTACTAAATTTAATTAGGCTAACTTGCAGTTACAAGGTGAGAGCCTAAATGTGATTAAAAAAAGGTCCACCATCTCATTTTTTTTTTTTTTTTTTTTGCCAGAGTCAAGCTAAACATTGGGTATCACGAGTTTTCCCAGTTTCTCAATTTGCCGGGAAGATGACGTTTCAACTTACGTCCGACATTTAAATGCCCTCTACTCAGATTTTGAAGCTAGGTTTGAGAATGCTTTAATTATGGAAATACTTCATGGAGAAATTATTCCATATGAACATATTGAGGGGAAAAAATGTCATATTACAAGAGGAACTGATTGGAATAGGCACTAACGAAGATCTTAAAGTACTATTTAGAAACGGATATCAGCAATTTTGGCTTTAAAAAGACAGACCTGTTATTTATCCTATATTATGGAACATCGTCAGAAAGTATTTAATTGCTTTTCCTAGTGGAAAGAAGTTTCAGCGCGGTCGCCAATCCAAAATAAAATTTTTTAAAAAAATAGACTGGACAGAATATACTAACCGAGCAGAGAGAGAGATTTAAGTCTAAATCTAACTAAGTTGATGGTAAATGTTGAAAATCTGTTACTAAGTCATCCCTTGAAAAACATTCCTTTGGTGTTCAGTTATTTCATGTAACAGGTTTTAAATTTTAAAATTTGATTTAGTTAATTAATACTTAAAATTAACATGTGTTTCTAAATGTTTTCACACTACAGTTCACTACAGCTAGAAATTTATATCTTTTCAAGGAACCAGCATTAAACCAGCTGTCAAAAGCACATTTTAATTGATGAATTTACAAAAATTCAATATTAGGTAAGCACGGGGTCTACCCAATACCCAAAAATATGGCTAGGGGTCACCTCCGATCCGAACCTCCGATGTAGATCGTGACGAAATTTATTAAAAAAAGTTAATTTGTATTATTTATTATTCTGGTGCGAATAAAAAACTTGAGCAATGTTATAACTTATTTACGAAGTAGCTCTTCTAATATTCGCTAACAAAATAACTACACATTCAACAAATTACTTAAAAATGTGGCACCTTATTAACACAGCAAGTAGTTACTCTCTATCATGCAATTTTTGAAACTTCAGACATAGAGACATGTGTCATAATAAGTTATCATACATCATTGAAATGCAATTAAGCTCCGAAATCTTTCTAAGCTGTCTTCTTTTCAGTTTAAATTTAAAATAAGTTTTAAAAATAATTGGCTTTCTTTACAAATAAATGGATTTCATTTTAAAAATTATGTAAAAATATAAGAAACACTCACACAAAAGTGGGACACCAAATGATTTCGATTATTATAAGTAGAACACTTATTGAATACTTGTTCACGCTAACTTCAGAACCTCTAATAAAGATGCAATGCATGTCGTGTTTCCATTCACTTCTGCAGTAGGATTACGATTCATTAATCGATGCACTGTGAGAACAAGACATATGTATCATCTGTTTGAAACGGAAAGGCCAATTAAGATTAAAATACAAAAATAAATGCCTTAAACAGTCAGAATAGGTGCAAAAATAAAAGAATCAGAGAAACCGGGAAGTTGGAAGCGTAAGTACATTGTCACATTTAAATTGCTCGTCACGTACTAGAATGGCACTTAATGTTGTGTTTCGGAGAAAGCTGAATAACTATGGGAATTCATGAATGTTTCGTTTTTTTGTGAGTCTTTTCTAGTAATCCAATTCAAATAAGATAACTGTGGAGGTAATAGAATTGTGAAATGTTATTTTTAGTTAAAAGTATAGAATTTAGAAACTTCCCCACTTTACTTCGTGGCTGCTCAAAACTGGTATGAATGCTGATGGCTTAAAAGGAAATAAATTATGGTATTAATTGATTGATAAATTAATATAATAAGAAGGACCCATTGTACTATCAAAGTTGTACTGCATTTCTTTAATTGTTTTGATTTTGGGATCAAATGAATCTTTTTTCAGTATCACTTTATGTTGCTCAATCCACAACTCCCTTCTTGGTGCGTTATTTTCAATGTTCCTGACTATTTATAAAAGTTAAGCTTGGAATTTTAGAATGCAGAAAAGCTACCAATTAAAAATTATAAATTTACTAAAATCAATAAATAATAAAAATGTGTGAATATGCTAATTATAAAAAAAATGAAATTTTAAAGATGAGTACATAGAAGTTAACTTTCTTAGAACAGTACGGATAACCACACATGTGATCGTTTCATTCTAAAATTGCTTAATAACTTTATAAATGAATTTGATATTAAATTGTTTCTCACGTTGAAAAGAACATTAGAAGCAAACAGGAATAATCATTAAATTTGTTTATGTTAAAATGAATGGAAAAGCAAACACGTATAAAGGAAGAAAAACACAATATATTTGTACTATAAGCTAGAGTAATTGAAACTTCTCGTTTAACTCAGTGATTATAATACTTAGAAGATAATACATTTTAACAAAAAATATCCATTATGTATGAAAATCCAGATAATGTTATACAGTGGGTGATCGGTTAACGAACATAATCCGTTCCAAGACTATGTTCGCTATCCGAATTGTTCATTAAACGATTATCGATTCATCATAGACTTCTATGTGAAATCGATTAATTCGTTCTGGAGACCCTAACAATTAAATTTTAAAAAATGTATAATTTCTTAGTAAATTTTTTAAAAAATAATACATACATATATAGTCTTGCATATTAATCAGTCCTTTTCACTTTTTGCTTATGGGGCGTTGAAGAACATGTCCAATGTCGATTGCTTTTCTCTTCATGATTTTCCGGAAGTAATTAATAGCATTGTCGTTGTAAAGGTAACCAACCCTACTGACATCAGCTTGGTTTGGGTGCCATTCTAAGACCATTGCTCTGACAGCCTTCCACTTTTTAAAAATATCTTTAATGGCAGATCTCGGCATTGGTCCTCTTTCGTCTTCCTCTTGTTCAGAAGGAGACACATTTCGTTGTGTTTCTTGGTGTTCTTCATTCAAAGTTTAATGGAGTTCTTCTATCGTCAGTTCATCTCCATGCCTCATTATGAGCTCTTCTATGTCATCCTCGTTCACCTTCAATTCCAGATCTCTAGCAGTTGTCAAAATTTCATCCATAATTTAAGGGGTATCTCCCTGATCACCTCCGAATATGTGTTCGTTGTCCAAACACAAAAAATATTTCTTGAAAGTGTTCGTTAACCGATTTGTTCGTTAACCGATCACCCACTGTATATTTTTATTATATTCAGTACATAATAAAACAAATTAATGTATACGAGGTATGACACCCACACACAACGAGACTGATCCAATAAATCATTGTACATACAGAATCAGTTCTCTGTCACATTATGACCTTCTGAGTAGCTCCCTTCAGCATTCACACACTTCTGCATTCAGTGCTGTCATTGCTGGTAACAGTTCTGGAACGAGGTTTTTGGAAGGCTCTTCAGGAGATTTTGCGTTTTTGCCTGAACCTCTTTAGCAGAGGTAAAATGGGTTCCCATTAAGCTAGATTAATTGTAGAAAATCAAAAAAAAAAAAAAGTCGTATGGGAACAAATTAGGTGAATAAGGAGGATGCCCCATCACAGCCCAGCTAGTCAGAAACTATTTAACAGATAGGGCCGTGTGAGCAGGTGTGTGGTCTTGGTGCAACAGCCATCCGTCACGCCCGGAGATTCTGGCCTTTCCCCCAATTCTTTCACGAAGTCTTTTTAATACTTCAATGTAGTAGTGTTCATTTACAATCTTACCACTGGTGTGAGTGGGAACCCACTCATATCACGAATTTTGGCAATATTTTGGTCTGGAATCGCTGACCATGGGTGCCCAGCAGGTTCAGCACCTTCCGCACCGACCCTTCCCCCTGAAAATCGCTTATGCCATTCAAAGACATGTGCACGAAACAAAGTTTAATCTCCACAAGCCTCTGTTAATATTTGAAATGTTTTCGTGGGTGGTTTCTTAACTTTCATAAGAAACTTGATGAAGATTCGACATTTTTTCGGCAGAATGCAGTTGCACGTGTTCATTCAATGACGCAGTATTCCCAACTGGCGTGATCAATTAAGGCGGAACTAGCCACATGGATAAAGGAGGTTTGTGGGATGACGTCTTCAAAACAGTAGCTGCCAACTCCCCTCTTTTTCAAGCTACACACTTAGGCTCTTTTTTGTGTCATACCTTGTTTTATGTAAAAATTCGTAAGAATTCAATCAATTTAGGTAATTTGTTTAGGTTATCCATTCGCAGACAAGAGAAACAATATTAAATAATTAAATATACGATACTTTGATTTATATTTAAGAAATTGCATGGGGGGGTATTTCGATACATGAAACATCGATTCTGACATCAATTTATTATAATTATAATTATCTAATACATGTGACAAATACTATCATATCAGTGCACATTAATACGCTCGTTCTCTCTCTCTTTACATGTAAACACTAATCTATGTTTCTCTTTTTCCGCATAAAAGAGAAAGCTGACTCACTCACTTGTCCCGAGATCTCCGTAACTATTAAAGCTATGAACTTGAAATTTTGTAACTACGTTTATTTTGTTCTGTAGAAATCCTCTAAGAACGTGTTTTTTGGAAATCTACTTACAAGGGGAGGACGTATAGGTAAAAAAAATTCCGTTTTTAGATAAGACTATTAGATTTACAGACTTCAAAAAAATTTAGTAAGCATATTTCTTTTGTAGAGTCAAAAACGGATCTTGCAGTATTCCACCTCAAAAGGGGATGGAGGGGCATTATAAAAATTAATTAAGTATTTTTGAACTATTTATCTTAGACTTTAAGTTTTGTAAACATGTTTATTTTGTTTAGTAGAGATCCACTGAAAATGCGTTTTAAATGAATCGATTGGGGGGGTCGAAGGGAGGATGCATAAGATGTTACAAGAGCACATAAAATATAATTACACTTTCATTTCAGAAATTCAATTCTTGCATTTTTTAATCAAGATGTGAGATCTGTAAGAATGTTTTTCAATTTATTGGAAAGGTTAAAACTATGTGTGACTTTGATATCAATAAATACTATATTATAATACAGTATATATATTATAAAAACGTATATAGTCGCACAGCTTCGTGAAATACCCTCCTTGGTGGCGGATAATGGCTAGTCATATAATAGTATATAATGCTCATGTAATCTATTTTAAAATTAAACAAAACATGAAAATGTTAGCAAGCGTAGATCAAAATAAGATGGCAACAGTGATAATGCACTCTGTGACTTGGGAATTAATTTGTAAGGTATACAATTGCGAATGAAGATAAAGTAGTGCACAAATACACGCGTTTCTAAAAATATTCTCTAAGATTATAGACATAATAAGGTAAGATAGTTGATACTAAAACATATAATGCTATAAAATAGTTTTCAATATTTGAATGTGTGTATATATATACAGTGACATTACGTACGCCCCCACAATTCCCGCATCACGGGGGGGACAGCATTCTAGGAGGCTCAAAGTCTGACTGACGCCAAGAACGAATTTAACCAATTTACAAAATATTAAAGGCAAATTTGATTTTGCAGAGGAGAAGGAGGTAATATTATCCTTTACGCCACTATATATATATATATATATATATATATATATATATATATATATATATATATATATATATACATATATATATAGCATATATATATATACATATACACACATATATATAGCATATATATATACATATATATATATAGCACACACACACATATAGCATATCAGAGAAAGGTTTCTGATTCTTCGAATTTATGTTTTTGTTTTTATTCCAGAAAATATATATTCTATTCTCAGAATTCCAAGAAATCCTGGAACAGAGTTAATTCCATTTAATGTACATTATAAATTGAATAAACATAAGGACAGTGGTATAGCATTACTCATCTTGATGCATTTTTAAAAAGTTTTTTACTTTCTATGTCGAAATGTGAAACAAATTAATATTTCCTCGAACTTGTGTTCTAAAAATATCTTATTTTACTCTAAAGAAAATTAATATTTTCTCATTACAGCTCTTTAATGGTCTAAATGAAAGTTTCATTAATATATATATATATATATAAATTTTTCAGTCTCCTTAATGAAAAAATATAAATTCATGTTTTCATGAAATATCTGTATTAAAAACAATCCAGAAATAAAAGGATTTTATTTTTTTTTTTGCCAAAATCCCAGAACATTATATGTTTCTTTTAAGTTAAATTCTTCTGGGAATTATATAGATAAATTCCCAGTTCTTTAAGTTCATTGCTTGTAAAATTTAAACAAAAAATTTATTTTTAAAGAATATTTTTTAAGTTTGATTTTAAAAAATGCTGGGGTTTCTTGTTTGAGTGCAATTTTCGAAAGCGAAGGTGATTCGTATTTTGAAAGCTGAATCTGTCTTCACAATTTGATCTAGAAGGTTCTGATGGAATTGTGAATTTCATTTCAGAATTTGTATTACTATATTAGAAAAAAAGAATTATGTTCTTATCTTCAAGAAAATATTAATCAACACATATTATGATTTTTCTTAAATTTATAATATTACTCACAATCAGTGAAGAAAAAAAATGCTAATTAGAATTCGAAGCATGTAAAATTAAATTTAAAAAAAACATTCGGAGATTTTTCGTGGAGGAAATTTTTTAAAAATAGTGAAGTAAACAAAATATATTCAGTTGTCTTAAGGAATTCGACAACGTTCCGAGCTTTGATTTTGCAAAAGAGTATAAATGGATAATATTTATGATATTTAGTGTCACTTAGATAAGAAAATGTATATAAAATTGTTTTAAGAATAGTATTGCAATAAAAAATTATTTAAGTACAAAATTTTGACAAAAAATGAACATAGAATGAACCATTTTCAAAATATTCTCCTTTTGTGAAAAATGCTTCCATTATAATAAAATATTATGCCTGTATATAGCTCAGACTTCTGTACAGAGGCTCAACTAGAATTTTTGAAATATATAACTTACAAGTGGGTTTATCCATGTTTTAAGACAACAAAAGGGAGAAATTTTAAGAAAAAAAACACTGATAATTATTTCAATTGGTTGTAACTCTGAAAATAATGCGAATTTTTCAAAAATCATAGTTGAGCCTCTGTACAAAGGTCTGAGCTATAGACAAGCAAAATATTATTAAAATAGAAGCATTTTTGACAAAAGGAGAATATTTTGAAAAAAGGTTATTCTAAGTTAATTTTTTGCCAAAATATTGTATTTAAATAAGTGTTTTTGTCAAAATGTCCTTAAAACAATTTAATACATGTATTCTAATCTGAGTGACACTAAATATCAAGAAAATTATCCATTTATGCGCTTTTTTAAAATCACGGTTCCGAACATAGTTGGATACCTTAAATTATTAAAATTTTTTTTTCAAGCATTAGAACTATTCATCTCAATGTTTATTTTAAAAAAAGCTTAACCGAAAAATTTTTTGTGAGTATTGCTTATTGTTTGAAATGAATTTTTTTGAATTTTTTGTTAATATTGTTTATAATAGCATTTGAGTAATCATTTCACTTTATGAAATTTTAAATGCACGAAAAGGGGTCTACATTAATGGCATTGAATATTTGAATGTGTGGTTACAATTTCTATATAATATTTTTACAACTTGCTTGTTTTATAACTAAATAAATACATAACACGAAATAAAAAATGTAGTCCATGTTGTATTCATAACTATGTTATATTCAATAGCTATTTTATTGATATTTTATCTATATTGTTTAAATATATTATTAAAATTAAAATTAAAGAAGAATTAAAATTCCGTATTTAAAGAACGAAGTTTTTCGTTTTTTTCGAAGTATTTATGTTTAGTTGACGTGTCTGAGTAAAATGGAATGATAACGTGCTTTTAAAAAATTGTTCTAAATAATATTATCGTGCGAATACAAATAAAATCCTTCTGTAATGACTTTTAAGAAATAAATTGTGTTGGGAAGGGTTTTTTAAGAAAGATTGTACTACATGTTTCTTTTTCCTGTGGAGAACGTTCTTGACAGAAAAACAAAGATTATAAGTTATTAATAGTGTTAATTTTATACAAAGCATCTAAATTTAAATTATTCTTAATTTATTTAAATAACAATCATTATTCTGTCTGTTTGAAAACTTTTATAATTAGATACAATAATATTTAGCACTATCAAATATAGTAGATATTATAGTGTAAGACATTCCAGTATTTCTTATAAGTTGTAGTACAGGATAGGTATGTATTCAGGAGCGAAACAACCTCCGTATGAATGATACGGGGATCCCAAGTTACAGGGCCCCCAAAATACGTAACAATCTGACGATTTGAAAAAAGTGCCTTTATTTATTTTCCAAAAAAAGATCCTAAGGAATTTAATAAAGGGCCCACTTAGGACTAGTTATGCCAGTGTATGTATTCATTTAAGTGTGATACATATTCATTGAAAATCATAAAAATATTATTTTGATAAGACCTTTTTTAAGGCTTTTAACAAACTTACGTGTAAAAAATTTTACCTCCACATCCAAAAAAGGATTTAAATAAGATACCCCTTGTCGCTCACACAGTTGTATCTTTTAAGTAATTTATAACTTTAAAATACTTGTAAAAAAGTTTGTTCTTATTTTGATCATTTTGAAAGTCAAATACTGAATTAAAATTTAGGGATTTATAAATGTTGTTTGAAATTTTGGAATCGTAAAACAGTTTTTTTATGCTAAATTTATATTTGTAAAAATGTATTCTAAATGAAAATCAATAATAATATTTAATTTAATTTATGAAACAATGCCGGAACTAATAAGCATTTAACTGACTACAATTTTATTGAAGATTTTTGTATTAAAAATGTAAAAGAAATTGAAGCGTTATATAAAAGTATGTGAGTTCTTTTCCACTTTCGTTTTAAATGACTAAAAGAAAATGAGAGTAAGTAGAATTTTCTCTGTTTTCTTCGTTACTTATGGAGAAATAATTTAATTTTTAAAAAACATAAATTGAATGTGTTGTTGTGGCTAATGCCACCTGTCTGACGTAGTCAGAACAAATTGAATGTACTTTGCAAACATAAAATTAGTCAATCAAAATTATTTTAAGTATCAACTCTCTCTCTTTTACTGAATATACTTTAAAACCATTTTAAAAAAATTAATAGTCGCTCAATACGGCTTATCTTTCATTTCCAAAAATATATGCATGTTTCTTATTAATGAAGAAGGTAGAATTAAAAAAACCCTATTAGCTTTTAACAATCAATTTAGAAAACAAGATGTCCAACCCCCATCTCTTTGTATAAACAAAATAAAGAAATCAGAACACAATTAAAATAGTTTCTGTTGGGAAGAAAATTACACTATGACTAATTATAACGCTTTTTAATAAAAAATATTTGTTTAATTCGTGCATTTAAGTTCAGCTTATGTTCAATTTTGCATTTTGTAATTACTTTGTAAGTAATTTTAAAACTCATTAAAAATATCTCAACATCCAGAAAGAGCCTCATTTATTAGATGCTATTATAAGAATATGTATTAAAATTCTTTCTGTCTATTATTCACTAATGAAAAAGAAGTTTCATCTGAAAAAAGCTAATGATGCTCTAAAATGGCTGGAATCAAAAATCAGACTGAATATTTTAAACGATTATAAGAGTACACGGTACATGATTTTCTTATTGATATAAAAATGTTTACATGTACCCTATCTGATCAGACATGGAATATACATTTCAGGGGGGAAACATCGTTTTTAAACAAATATTTTAAACTTAATTTTTTAAATTTTTTTCCAATATTTTAAAATTTTTCTACTTTTATGAATTTTAATATTTTTATACTATTTTTTTTTTTTCTGATATTCTATGAAGTGTACCTTACAGTTCTGGTGCTTGGAATTAGTATTACGAGTTGTAGTTTTATTTCTAATTTTTTTTCGTGTCCAACTGTATAAAAAATAATATATATAAAAACAGCTACAGGTAAATAAGTTTACCGTGAAAAAAAACCCTTAAGACAAAATATAGGTTAACACGACATATTACAACGGTCCCGATAAACTACTATGCCTTTTCATGCATTTTTGCTCAACATGAAACAAAAATCGCTTAGCACGAAAATATTTCCCTTTTGGGAATGAACAAAATACAGAAAACACCAGCCGCATTGAACTGCCCTATTGTATTATTGGAAAAAATCATTGCTGTAGATGATGATAATGTGTGTACAGTCCTAATTATGGCAGACAAAGACATTTTTGAGTCTGTTCAAAGTTCAGAAAAAAAACATTGATGCAGATTCCGACGATGCAAATTAATTGAATAATGTAGCTCCTGTTCCCACATCATCTGAAATGAGGAACGTGATGAAAAGTAGGCGTAGTTACTTTGACACACATTCCAATGGTGAAATGAATAACAAAATGGACGATATCGAACAATTTGTCGATGCTAAGAAAAATGCAAAAATACATATCGGATTATTTTCCGAAAACTCGATACATTTTTCGTTTTTCAAAAAAATTAAACATTTTTTATTCAAGTTTTTTAAGCTTTGTAAATGTTTTTGTTTCATTGATTTTTATTAAATATTTGCATGTATACATATCTGTGTAAACCAAATAAATTCTAATTAACTTAATTTTGTTGATATGTTTTTTTCCAATATTTCTCAACATTCTTTTAACACGAAAAAATATTTCAATCCCTTTAGTTTCGATCTGAGCGATTTTCATTGTGTGTACCTGATTTTGACAAATTTCTTTAAAAAATAACTATTTATATAAATCTCTATTCTTTGCACAGAATCATCGAACATTACACAAAAAACCGGGAAAGGTTTCAAACCTTTATGTTGAATTTTAAAGAAAAGCTTTAGCACATTTTAAATACATGATTACGGTTACAAATAAAAACCTGAAGAAAGCAATTTAAAGCTTTAAAGGTCAGCAAAATAGTTAAAAGAATTAAATGCTGACGTCACTTGTTCTTCCGGTTTTCTCTTTGGCATGCAGAAAACAGAAAATAGAATAACTGGCCAAATAATGTAGCCAGAACTACGAAATTTTGTGCACATATTTAGAAAAATTGCATAACTAAAATGCGGCAATAAAAATTGAAATGTTGGTAATAAAAATCGATATTCAGAACCCTAAGGTTTCCTGGAATTTTGACAGAAGCTCTCAAAGTTCAAGAAGTTCTATTTACTCAATCAAAGCGCCAAAATTTTTGTAAAATTTTAACTTTCATAAAAGATGGAATCCTTAAAAACAGTTTGGATGTAAAAAATAAATTAAAAAAAAACATTTTATGGATACAATAAAATCTTAAATTTTGTAAAATTGCGCACTTCGAGCATGAATGGATAAATTAAAAGGCTTGTCAATGATAGAGAAGAAACAACTTATATCGACTTCTCAACCAACTCGACTTTAGTCTGAATTTAAGCCGGAAAATCTCTTAACGCTTAGGTTGCAAATTTGCAGAACGCAAGAAATTTCTCTCACAGTTGTAGACATTTTAATGCGATCCTGAACAATGTATTTAAGTTAAAAATGGTTGTCAATGTATGTGGTGACAAAAACAAATTGACGAAGAATATGAAAACCAGTTGTAGATAGCTTCAATATACCTAGACTTCAATAGTTTGTGTAAAAAAATCCAAATATCGCAGTTATTAAACATAATGTACTGGAAGATGTTACCTTGAGCACGAACTTGGAGTTAATTACTATTATGCTAAAAATTTTTTATAAAAAATGTAGTTATTTTTTAATTTCCTTTACTTAAAGAACTTATGACAAATGTTGATCTACTTTAAATATTATGAAATATATTCTTTTAGGGGCAGAGGAGCGCTATGTTGCTGTTCCCCAAAAACACCTTATAATTATAAGGGTTCCATTGAGTCGACAGTGTTTGAACACCTCTGCCTTAACCTATGTAGATCTGACATATTTTAAATGAAGGAAAAAATGTTGGGGTGGTTTGATTTTTCTAACAGTATAGTCAGGAGTACAAATGCAAGAAAAAAGTCAAATTTTTAAAAGTAGTTTTGTAACGTTTAGAGGTTAAACATATGTACACCTCAGGTCTTAACTGCAGCAATAAAAAAAACTAATTTTGTCTTCAATTATATATATTTATTTTAATAAATCTTCTTTAAAAATGGAAGAAATGCATAATAATTAAGTTGTCTCAAATGAAATTTTTCAAAATAATTTTTTTATAAGCAAAAGTACAATAAATAAATGCATTTAGTACAAAAACATGAGTTCCAGCTTTGTAACGTTCGTACCTACATTTTGATGCAAATTTGTCTTTCATAAATCGAGGGAAATGTCCGATTTTATCACATTGAACACCGGAAAATAGTACTGTTCCAGCTTTTACTTCACAGGTTCTCATTATATATCATACATCATTAGTCAACAAATACATCAACCTTATTAAGCAAAACTATATCTTCTGAGTTCCCTATATCATCAGAAATACAATCATTTTGATTCATAATAACCTATATTTCTTTCCAAGCTAAATGTTCTAAATCAGAATATGACAATAATTATAATAAGTTTCTTAAAACATACGTGCATAAATTAAAACTTAGATTGAAGGAAAAAATTTCAATTTATATATACATGGCCAGCTATAAATAAACCAAGTCAATCTCGAATTAGCACGAAATAGGACCAGATAAAAACAAATTTCTGTGATTTTATGTATTTCTAAATTTTTCTTAAATTGTTGTCTAAAACAATCTTTTGAGGTGCGCCAATGTGCACCTCAAAAGTTACTTCAAATTAGAATACTACAACAGTTGAAGATGTGATTATTATATGATCCATCAATTCTTGGAAATCATCTACATCAAATGAAAATTGTATTAAGTTCAAAAGTTTATATTAAAAAAAATAGCTCCTTTTTCGACTTTTTGTCGAGTTCGTCCTTGCTACTCTGTGCGTTGAAAATGTCCAGCAAAAAAATACAAATATATCACCGTCTGGTTGTAAATTTGAAAACCATCAACGTGCACGAAAGATAACAATTGATCTCAATTATTTGTTTTCATCCGTTAATAAGACACGAAGTTAAAACCACAGGTACACATAAGTGTAATTTGGGTCTGAAAAAGTTAAGATAAGTTAAATATATATATATATTTAGCATCTAGTTACTTCGAATACATAATGCACAAACTCCTAGCGAGATTTGCTTATATATATATATATATATATATATATATATATATATATATTAATACTAGAGGACCCGACAGACGTTGTCCTGTACACACATCTTAAATTCAAAATAAAAGGTTTTTGAATATTCCATACCGTGATCGTAGCGCAGTCTGCCGGATCCAATGTAAAACATTCCAAGATCAACAATTTATAAATAAAAAATTAATTAAATAAACATTTCTAAACCGAATTATAAATCTAAACCATTCTCGAGTCCACTGGTACAGACAAAAACTTTCATCAAAATCGGTCCAGCCGTTTAGGAGTTCAGTTATATACACACGCAAAGAAGAATTACATATATAAAGATTATTTGAAAAGATATTAATTAAAAACGCTAAAAAGCGTGAATCGTCTGCATTTTCGTAACAATAAAGACCGGGTCTGGCCAGGTTGGCTGAAAATGAATTTTCGACGCCAACTTACGTCTTTTTCAATTCCTACTATTAGTTCACGATCTCTATACATATTTTATTTATTTATTTATTTATTTACTAGCTGGTATACCCGTTCTTCACACGGGGGAACTGAAAAATTAAACAACACAGATTGAAGGCAAAAGAAGTTTTTAATGAGTTAATTTTATGTGAATCACAAATTAAACAAAAAAGCTTTTTGCATATCTCAGCTAAGCAAAAAAAAGAAAGAAAAAAAAAACACCTTAGCTAAATTTTAAGTATGTAGATCTAATAGCTGATAAAAAGGATATTTTTTTTATTTATAATTCCTCGTAACACTCTTGAGGGTCGATTTTTCAAAATACCTCACTAAGCTGACCTCTGCTCAGCAAAAGTAACATATTGTTAAAAGTTTTGCGTAATGAACGCTTAAAGTAGTGTAAATAATTTATATCTGAAAGTGTAATACATTAATATTACTTTCTGTTGTATTTATTTTATTTTAAAATTGTAATATTCGCAAGCAACGTCGTTTCTTAAATTATAATGGCGATTCAATGAAAAACATAGCGAAATGTTAACGATAGAGTCAAGTTGGCAAATGCCTAGCTACTTTCGTAGCTCGAGCTTTATTAGAGCTTTGTAAGACCCGCCGTATAGGGGAGAAATGCACTTTAATACTTTATCCAACCGCATTATGATTTGCTGCAGTTTTTTCATACAATATTTTTTTGGATCACTACATTGAAAATTAAGGGATATACATAAACAAAATACTCCACTTTGGAAAATTTAATCCGTTAGAGCTAATAAATTAATTAAAGATATTCCACTGTAAAATTAATTATACACACCGTTCACTTAAAATAAGTAGTCACATCATTTTCCAAGGTCTTCATTAACAGACAAAACCATAAGACACTTAAATTTTGACATTAACTATTTTTTTGCTACAGAAATAATAATCTTTGCAATCCGCTTAAAATGCAATATCTGCTACAAAACTGTTCGCCTTCCCCACTAAAATACTCATCATAGAACCCGTGCTGCCATAGATTTTGGAAGAGTGGATTTCAAAGAATATTCCTGCTAAGTTGGTGTGGTGTGGTAGTTAGGAGAAGGGGGTGCCAGCTCAAGTGTCGTTCTCGTCACTTGACCATTGTTCAAAATTACGTGGTCCGTCTCCGAAAGCCCTCGTGTAGCTGGACAGTGCGACGTTAATATTCACTCACTGCAAAAAATGCAGTGCAGTAGTTATAATTAGTTTTATATTTAAAAATGCAATATCTGCATATTCAATTAAAATTACAGCGTTATAATTAACTACTAACCACAAAAAAATTATGAAAGTTTGTCCAAATAATGTAGTGTGAAAGAGAAAGTTTATTTACTTTAAGTACCAGAAGCGATAAAAGTAGTTATTTTGAAAAAAGATCAATTTCTTACTACCAAATATGCATTATAAAATCATAAAAAAACCATTAAAATAAAGAGAGATTTATAACAACCTCTCCCTTCAAAACTTAGTTTCATTCTGAAATAAAAAAAATAGGCATTATTCTAATCACAGGAATTAATTAGAAACTTTGTGAAAAAGAGTTTTTCGCAAACAAAAGATAGATATATGCTGACGTGGGCTTTTTTGCAGCGTGGGCGTGGGCTTTTTTATTTTTTAATTTTAAATTTATTCTGCTTTATTTTTAAAGAAGTTAAAACTAGCAGCGACAAATGGCGCCAGTACGTTTTCTAACAAAGTAGGAATTGACTGTAAAAAATATTTATATTGCTTGTTTTTTTTGGTTTTGTCAATGAAATAGTTTTAATTGCTTAATAATATTCAAGAGCTATGCAGAAGTTAGAAAAAAAATCAGGATTAAAAAAGTCATTTTCATTTCGATTATAATTGTGTGTAGCCGTGGTAACCTTGTGGTCATGATTACTAATTCATGGCCAGAGTGTGATGAATTTGACCCTAGTGCGACTGAAGACCAGCCGTGTAGAGAAATTAATGCATGTTTAATCCATTATGACTCAAACATCCTCCCGTTCACATGGTGTGGTAGTTCGGGGAAGGGGAGACAGCTCAGGTGTCGTCTTCGTCACTTGACGCTGGCTCAAAATTTCGAGATCCGTTTCCAAAAGCCTTCGTGTTACTTTATAGTGCTACGCCAATGATCATTCACTGGATCATGAATATTATAGATTAGGGTCGGCAACCTATGGCACAAGTGCCACATTTGGCATACAACACAATTTATAGTGGTACTCTGCACTATTCTACAAATTTGTTAATTTTCCAGAAGAGAAAATTTATTAAATTTTTTTTTGTAATGTATAAATTTGACAAATATCTTCAGAATTATGGACATTTACGGAATTGCGAAAAAATCTGTATTTTGTAAATTATGAATGTCATTGCTGGAGAGATTCAATTGTTTGAAGAGAGAATACTCTGCTTTCCGAGGTTGGTTCTACATATCTATTTAAACATTTTTTTCCTCATATGAAAAATATTTCGAGTCCGCAAAGAAATTGTTTATCAATTTCTTTGCTTAGAACCGTGTCAAATGGACTAAATTCATGATGGTCACATAATCACGTGTTTTCCATTGATTAAAAATTGACATACTAGGTGTTCAACTTGAAAAGTTAAGATAACATTTAAATTTGATGATTGGGTAAAGAGTTCCCGTGTTAAAATTCTTCAAACAGTTTTCAAAATTATTTTTAAAAAAACCTTACATTATACGAATACTTTTAAATTAAGTCCATTTTGCTTAACTATATGCATAATTATATCGTTGCAAATATGTAATTTCTAAAAGAAAGTAATTGGCTGGGAACGTGTGATTACATTTATGACATAATTATGACGTCGCATTAATTTATGAACTGATTGGCTGAAAACAAGAGACTCAGTTTTCATGTGACTACAACGTCACATGAATTTAGTCCAATGAAAGTCACAAACTATACTCCTCATTTTGCGATATAAAACTAGAGCGGTGCAAGGGTATTAAGTTCGTATTAAAATGTTTAGTTATCTTTTTATTTAACTGTATATAATTAAAGGAAACATTAATACTTTGCGTTGTCTATTTTTTATTTTAATTAATACGTTTCAAAATACATAATATATGTACAATTTCAATTTCTTTTATTTTTGTTAAAGAAATAGGTTATATATTTTATACTGTTTATTTTTATATTAAGAAATATCTTAAAATGATGCAAAATTGATATATAATAAAACTGTAAAACTATATTATTGACATCCTATCTTAAACTCTGCATGCATTATCGCGGGAATTGAATGGTTTTAAAAATGCTCTACTGCGTGGCACGTTGAAACATATTGGTTGACTGGTATGGCACCCCCCTCGACAGCTAAAAGGTTACCAACATCAATTATAGAAAGTTGAATTGCTTGAATAATACGCAATGCCTGCCATGCATAGATAAATATATAAAAAAATTACGAATTGTCAAAGTCATGTTATTTTTTTTTATTTATTATTATTATGTTGTGGTTTTTTTAGATTCTAGGTATACTCCTTGTGTGCCGACAAATATAACACAAGGCCTACAAATGTAAGTCTATACTCAATCAATAGTGGTGGGAAGTTTCAAGTAGAAGAATATAGGCACAAATAGGAATCAAAAGGGAAAAAATGAACTTAAATACAATAAATACAGAATAAAATAAAAGATTGCTCACATGCAAATACATGATCATAATAAGATTTTCAAAATACAAATACATAAGGCATACATACACACATAGAGAGGTACACATGTAGACACATACATTCACATATATACTCATATACACTCATATATAAATTCATACACACACACGTATATACACTGGTGTGCAAAAATTAAGGACGAGCCGGTTTTTTCAATATAACTTTGTACAAAAGCTTTCCAAATAAACACATTTAATACCGTAAGATCCCCAATACGTAAGGACATGTGTAATGTAAGCAACACTTACTAAAAGAGAAATCAGAGGGATAAAAAGAAGCTTGATTGAAAAAGTAGCATGGAGCGCAATGCGACTGAAGGCCGAAACATCCCTGTGATGGGTGTCCAGCAAGAAACATCCGGTCTTTAGTAGGGGATATGATCTCCCCTGACTGCTAGGCAGGTTTCACAGCGTCTGCCCATGAGGAGAATGAGGGTGTCAATGAGTTGTAGAGGCATTGCTGTCCATTCGTCTTGCAGCGCCAATTGAAGCTCCCGAATCGTTACTGGTGGTAAGGTACGAGCTGCCAAGCGTCTGCCTAGAAAATCCCATACATGCTCGATGGGATTGAGATCCGGAGATCGTGCCAGCCAATCCATACGTTCAAAATCCTCACTCTCTAAGAGCTGTTCGGCAGCTACTGTGCGATGACATGGTGCATTGCCGTCCATGTAAAGGAACTGCAGACCCATAGTGCCTCTAAAAAAACGCACATATGGAAGAAGAATCTCGTTACAATAACGGGTCCCGTTGACTGAACCTGCGTCGAAGATGTGAAGGTCTGTACGACTACCAAGCATGATGCCTCCCCAAACGAGACCACCGCGACCTCCATACCTGTCCCTTTCAATGATGTTCGAGGGATGATTGCGGCTTCCCCGTTTCTCCAGATGAGTATGCGATGAGAATCGCTACTCAAACTGAATCTGCTCTCCTCTGTAAAGAGTACTCGTCCCCATTCATTGTCTCTCCAATTCCGGTGTTCCCGGCACCACAGAGAACGCCTTCTCCGATGGGCAGGCGTTAAAGGTACACACCGTACAGGGCATCGTGCAAACAGACCACCACCGTGCAGTCTTCTGGCCACGGTAAAACGCGATATATCGGTCGTCCAGTCGCCTGTGTCGTGTGTCTAGCGATTTCTCTCGCTGTCTGCCGCCTGTTTCTTCTGGCCTGTAAGACAATGTACCGGTCATCTGCTGAACCCCCGGATAGCTGTTCCTGTAGTTTGAAATTGTCTCCAAAGTCGTGAAACGATGCTGTGAGCAATTCCGAACTCTGCAGCCACACTTGTCACACTGCGGCCTTCCTCCAACTTCCCAATGATTCGACCTCGGGTAAAAGCATCCAGATGTCGCCTAACAGATTGATTATTCGCCATTTCTCGCTGAGGCAGCAACTCGGTGTGATTTTAAGTGCTATACGGCATGCAATCTCTTTGCCAGAAATACTGATCTTACACCGACAACATGCTTTATACTACTCAGACACTCCCCCATTACGTCTACCTGCATATCTGCGCATGTGCTACCGTACATCACCTTACTTAATCTCCTGATTGGTCTTTCTGTCCGCTCTGCCTCTTCGTTCAGCTGATATGCTAATTTTTCGACTCCGTCCTTAATTTTTGCACACCAGTCTATATTAGATCTTGGTGGAATTTTCCATCATTAATAAAATACATTTTAAAGTGCTCAATAGAGCTGAAATGTAATGTACATGATTATTTTGGATGGCAATACAATAATTTAATTATAATTAATAAAAATTAATTGATTATAACTAATTATTTAAAAAATTACAAATATAGAGCCACGTTTGCGACTTATGTCAAAATTTGAAAAGGTTTTTTTCTCTCGTGTTAATTGATTGATTGATTGAATATTAACGTTGCACTCTTCAGCTACACGAGGGCTTTTGGCGACGGACCACGTAATTTTGAACCATGGTCAAGTGACGTGGACGACACCTGAACTGGCACTCCCTCTCCTAACTACCACACCACACCAACAGGAGGACGTTTCAGCTCTCGACAGATTTAACGTGCATTGCTGCCCTACACGGCGGGTCTTTAGTGGTACTGGACTCGAACCCATGACAAAGCAAGCCACGGTCCGATACCTATACCACTCGGCTACCGCTGCCTTCCCGTGTTAAAGCATTCAGTTATAAGAAAATTTATTTTATAACAATAGCGTTGTTACAACAATGCAGGTGAATGTTGAGTTGTATTTTTTGAAAGTTCTTTAATTAATATCTTTTTAACTAATTGCGATATCGGACCGAATTGTGAATCTAAACCATTCTCGAATTTACTTGAACCCACACAAAAAATTTCATCGAAATCGGTCCAGCCGTTTAGGAGGAGTTTAGTGATTAACACACGCACAGAAGATTTATATATATATATATATATATACAAAATCATAGTCTATTTATTCTTTTAAGACTCGCAATAGTAATATTAAAATGACAATGTAAAATAAAATAATAAAAAGAGGTAAATAAAAAAGTCTTATATTACATCTTCCTTTGAAAACCATGGAAGTTCTTCAAAAAGAGTTTTAATGCATGCAGAATCCACTATATGATACTAAAAAAATTGAAAGATTGGCGCTGTCTACTAACAAGCAAAACGACTGTCATTAAATAACATGAAGAATGTAATGTCGTTGAAGGAACAATTATCTTCTGGCCAGCGAGTATTAACTGATTCTACCACAGGAGTTCCCCATAAAGAATACAGGATTAACCTCCAGAAGTCTCACGAAAGGTCACACAGAAATAGAAATTAAAGTAACAGTGGGTGTATATCTTTAACGAGAAGAAACGATTACAGGTGTATAAAGCAAATAATATTTGATTACCTTCATGAAAGCACGTCTGAAGTTGTAAAGATATGTTGTACGACTGCAATGATTGAATAGTTTTTCTGAGAAAGAAGCTTTTCACGTGTTCATGACTTGCAGATGACTTTTTTGAGAAAGTAGATTGATGGAATTAAATGCTCAAATTCATCTTGTAATATGTTATTACTCATTTAACTGTTTTTTTTTCAATATATGAACTCGTCATTCGATCGCTTTTCGGAATAAAGTAATTGTTAAAATATCGCTTGGAGAGTTAATTTAATTTTTTTTAAAGAAAATAAATCGTTTGGTAGTTATTTTAAGTAATTATAATATTCTCGTTAAAATAAAAGGTTTGCTGTAACTGTCTGAATGATAACTGTTTCTGCAACTGGTTTGTAAGAATTTGAGAATAATAATAATTCCACAGCTCTCGAGCATTGAAATGCTCAACAATTATGTAATTAATTTGATGTATTATGCAATCACTATTGCAGTGATTTATAAGATGCTTCATCCTTTAATTACTGCATTAATTATTTTTAATTATTTCTACGTTTTATAGTAAAGACAAATAGTTAAATTGATTTTAATTGATATCAAATTAGAGCCCCCAATTGGCAATGACAAAGATTCGGAATGAATTCCCCAGAAAAAAAATATATATGTTATTTTTTCTTGTTCTCGTATTTTTAATAATAGTTTCAGAAGACTAGATGTCCTACACTGCAAAAGTTAACATTATTCTTATTTGTCAAATTTTCTCTCTGTGTGATTTATTTGATTCACTTTTAATTATTAGAGAACATTTTTAATGCTAGTATAATATTTTTCATCAAGATTAGATAATGTGTTTTTGCGGCAATTGACTAATTCTATATTGTTGTCATACTTAACTCTAAAGGTTTGAGCGACGAATTTCTTAATTTGGTTTCTTTAATTCTGGTTTTAGAAATTTGTGGTGGATCAAACCGGATAAAGACCACTAAACAATCACCATAACCTGTTTCGATGGAATTTTGGTTTTAGGAAGTATTGTGGAGCTTTGTCGGTATCCAGCCATTGCGCTGAACGTCACCGATTGTCGTACAGAAGCAACTTTTTATTTTGGGCGCAAAGAAAAATGCTGAAGACATTTTTCAAAACATTTATTTTTTGATTCTCATTCAATTCATTATGTGAACCTATTTATCCATTTTTTTAAATTTGCTAATCATTTTTAGGTGACGGGAAATGGTTGAAGGTGTTACGCCTTGTTCTTCTGCGTAGTCTTTAACAGATATGTCCAGGAATTCATTCAACAATCGCTCGCAGGAGTCCGTTGTTAACATTTGTCTCTGGTCTGCCCCTGTCTTCATTTAAGAGACTCTCGCCAAAATTTGGTTACTAACGTTGAATGATACTTTTATTTACTCAGTCATCTAAACGCGGTATTGGTGTTTCGGGCAGTTGCTGCAGCATTATGATTCATCTTACAAAATAATACCTTTAAGGCAGTGCTTCTCAAACTGTGGGGCGCGCCCCCCTGGGGGGGCGCGATGACCTTACGAGGGGGGCGCGAGCATATCGAAAATAAAAGATTTAAAAAATAATTAGTTTACTGGAATGAATTAAAACAAAATGCTTTCAGACATAATAAAAAATGCACTTTTACTCTGATATAATTTATAGGCGATATTAAGCCATCAAAAATAAAAACTTCTTCAATACCTAATTAGCTATCTTTGATCCTATAACCAAAAAAAAAACTTTTATTTCATTTGCTGTCATCCCGTGATGAGAGATTTTTTTATTACGCTTTTTTTTAACCTAACATACTACTCTTTCAGAGAAAAAACAGATCCCGGACCCAGAATCGAAAAACTTTAGGAACATAAAAAATTCATCACTTTCATTATTTTTGAAATACTGCACATTATAGCTGTAATCTGTTTGACCTTCTAAGTTATTGGTACAGTTAGTTATAACCCCTCTCTTATGTGTTCTCTGTTGCTCTATAAAGAGTTTTTATGATATTTGGAAAAACACGGAGAGCACACACACACACAAGCACATGAAGGATTACTTGGCCAAGACATATTTTTATTCTCAATGTATAAAGCATAACGAAAAACGTTTCACACAACTTTTTTAGCATTAACATACATATTATCATAATGAATATACTTTTTACTCGGAAGTGGTCGCGCGGGACACACAGATTACGAAATCGTTAATTCTGGCAAAACTGTTTATTTATTACCAAAGAAAAACTGAAAAGTCCTTGAATGTAGGTAAGTAAACTTTCTCTTAGTTAAATTATTCACTGGAATCATGATTTGTATCGTGTACAATAAAATGATTATAAAAAAAAAGGATTGGGGTGACTCAATAACCCCGACCGTATCGAGTGCGCGCCCGCTCCCGGGTTAAAACATGTTGAAGTCTTTTCGCTTTAAATATTAAAAATAATACAATTATTCTTCATCGATATTTTATATTATTGATCATTATTTAACATCAGTGGCGCACACAAGGGGGGTCTGGACCCTCCCCAAAGCCCTTGATTTCTTTCCGATTGATTATAATTCTAAGTTTATAGTACGCAAAATTTAGTTAAGTATTTGTTATTAATGATTAATTTTATTAATTAATGCTAATTATTTATTCAAGAATCAGTTTTTTACTGTGTTTTGTTCCCGAAAATCGACAAAATCAAAAGGAACCTGATGCAAGATTGGTGAACTTTGACCCCGGACCCCCCCTTGAAAAATTCCTGTGTGCGCTACTGTTTAACATCAATTATAAATGCTAATTCTGTGAGGCTTAAAATTACAATTCGCTTAAAACTAATTATAATTTGAGCAACGATTTTAAAAAATCATTTTACGTTTTTGTAAACATTGTCGAGCACTTGGCTTTGCTTCCCTTACAATTCAGCTATTATATCAATAATGTTTTATTTTCTTATAAATGAACTCGTGCAAAGAGCGGGCACTTCAGCCGGTATACTTTTAATGTATCAGTGCTGCACAGAATATTTTATAACTAATTAATTAATACTAAATTAAGAACAAGTTTAATAAGTATTAATGACGTCCATGAGCTTGACTTGGAAAGCAAAGTTTTTATAAGGAATGCTTATGATTAGAAATTGACCCTCTGAGTTCTTTTTCTATATGTAGCAGATATCTATATTTTGTCTTCTAAGAAGCTACCGCATTTTGCAATATGTTCAATTTAAAAATTAGAGAAAGGAAAAAATAACATAATAATTATCCTATTATTTTATTTATTTATTTTGCTTAAAAGTAGTATACAAAATTTAATACTTATGTTACTAATTTGTATGGTTTATAATTAAGATCGCCTATTGTAACTTTAGCTTCAAAGTGCATTACTATTGCCTTCAGTACATTATTAATGTATAAGGGGGGCGCGAAAAAATTGTGATCGAAAAGGGGGGCGCCAGTATTGAAAGTTTGAGAAGCACTGCCTTTAAGGTATCCGACTACGTTCGGAAACGGGATTATGCAAAAGCGTATAAATGGATATTATTTATGATATTTAGTGTCGATTCGATTAGAAAATGTATATAAAATTGTTTTAAGAATAGTATTACAATAAAAAATTATTTAAGTACAATATTTTGACAAAAAAAGAACATAGAATGATCAATTTTCAAAATGTTCTCCTTTTGTGAAAAATGCTTCTATTGCAATAATATTTATCCTGTATATAGATCAAACCTCTGTACAAAGGTTCAACAAGAATTTTTGTAATATATAACTCAGAAGTGGGTTTATCCATGTTTTATGACAACAAAAGGGGAGAAATTTAAAAAAAAATACGCTGATAATTATTTCAATGGGTTGTAACTCTGAAGTTAATGTGAATTTTTTTCAAAAAAAGTTCAGACTCTCTAGAGAAGTCTTTACTTTATTTAAGCAAAATATTATTACTTTAGAAGCCTTTTTTTATAAAAGGAGAACATTTTGAAAAAAAGGTTATTCTGAGTTAATTTTTTGCCAAAATATTGTATTTAAATAAATTATTTTTGTCAAAATGTCCTTAAAACAATTTTATACATGTATTCCTATCTAAGTGACACTAAATATCATGAAAATTATCCATTTATGCGCTTTTTTAAAATCACGATTCTGAACGTAGTTGGATACCTTAACTAATACTTTATCTCTATACTTCTCGTGTAAAGTAGTACTCTAAAATATCGAGAATTCATCCTATGATTAAACATATAAAATTATACAAAGTTATAGTATTTTGAAATAAAACATATCAAAAGAGAGACAGAGAGCAAGGGAATACAAAATGAATGAATCAAAATATACAAATAATGAATACATCAAACAAAAGTCTTATTAGAAAAAAAATCTCAAAAACGTACTGGAGGAAGTCGGACCTTTCATATTTTACAACGTAATTAAAATAATTGAAAAACTGATTAGTATGATGAAAAAACGGTGCTTAAAACTAATATAAAAGACTTCAAAATGTTATAATCAATATATAGATGTAAATATGCTTTATTATTTGGTTTCTAATGAAATTTGAAATTTGGTGAATTAAATTTATCAGTTAGAATAAAACCCAGCTTCGTTCCTTGTGTATCTGGTTTATCTTAATTTATGTCAAGCATTTGTTTTTCCTCTTGTTTTTTCGTTATCATTGTGAGTTTCACACATTCTAAAAAACCAAAGTTCAGACTGGTCTTCGCATAAACGAGAGATCTTTTAAATTTAAGGAATTTTTCTAGTAGGCATTTAAATTGAGAACACTGTTGTACGTGAGAATAAGATTTGCATAAAATAAATAAGCAAATAATTAATTCTAATTAAATGTACGCATTTTTACGTCTCTGTTAGTCTAGTTATGAAAAAAATAATAGTCATTATTTAAGAAGAGAACAGTTAGCTCATTCATACGGAAGGTTCACGAACAATCAGCAACTCAGAACAGGGGAAATAAAGTGGTTAACTAATAAAGTCATCCAATTACTTTAATGATTCATAGTTGTTGCGTAGTCAGTTTAATGAACAGGAAGATATAGAATTACGTGACGTAAACAGTGATACTTAATTTCTAGAGGCAAATTTGTGACGAAACATTGAAGCAATTTTACACAAAACATTTTTTTTAGTTTTAGTTTGATTTATTATGTATAAATACTTGCCTTTTTTTTTTAAAAAAATCTGTGTCATTCTTATTTTAACAAATGAGCCATGAAATTGTGGTGGGTACTTTTTTTTTGTCTAGTAGCAAATTTGAATCCCGAAGTCACTAAAAAACTGTTTTGTGGATCAGTGGCAGAAGGAATTTGTGAATAGGCACTGAAGGTGATATGGAGGTCTTCAATTAAGGGGATATCCATTAAATTCCGCACCATTTTGAATTTAACTATAGCAAAATATTAATTTAAGGTATCCGACTACGTTCGGTACCGTGATTTTCCAAAAGCGCATAAATGGATAATTTTCATGATATTTAGTGTCACTTAGAATATTTGCAGAAAATTGTTTTAAGGACATTTTGACAAAAAATTTATTTAAATATAATATTTTGGTAAAAAATTAACTTAGAATAATCTTTTTTCCAAATGTTCTCCTTTTGTGAAAAATGCTTCTATTATAATACTATTTTGCCTGTATATAGCTCAGACCTCTCTACAGAGGCTCAATTATAATTTTTGAAAAATTCACATTATTTTCAGAGTTACCACCCATTGAAATAATTATTCGCGTTTTTTTTCTTAAAATTTCTTCCCTCTGTTGTCGTAAAATATGAATAAACCCACTTCTAGGTTATGTATTTCAAAAATTCTAGTTGGGCCTCTGAACAGAGGTCTGAGCTATATACAGACAAAATATTATTCTAATAGGAGCATTTTTCACAAAAGGAGAACATTTGGAAGAAAAGGTTATTCTAAGTTAATGTTTTGCCAAAATATTATATTTAAATAAATTATTTTTGTCAAAATAACCTTAAAACAATTTTATGCACATATTCTAATCTAAGTGATACTAAATGTCATGAAAATTATCCATTTATGCACTTTTGAAAATCACGGTTCCGAACGTAGTCGGACACCTTAAGAGTACTGACTACGTTCGGAACCGTGATTTTGCAAAAATGTATACATAAATGAATAATTTTTTTTTCATATATTTAGAGTACTTTGACTAAGAATATTCATTAATATCTCGACTTACGCGAATTCGGAGTTATGTAATTTTCAAATCTGGTCGATTTTTTTTTTATTCATCACTGAAACTCAGGCGGAATTAGTGGCAGAGACTGATGATGTTGGTAATTTGATTCAGGAAGTTGTGCCAATTTTGCGAAGCAAATAAGTTGAGAAATGGATAATGATGACGCTCAAAAATTGCTTCATTCCCACAATCAGGAGTTTGCAATCGATGAGCTCATAGAAATGCATGAGTAAGATATTGAAGAGTCCCTAGACCCAGTTTCAATTAGATCAAATGACGGTTTGGCAGTAGCGCACACAAGAATTTTTCAAAGGGGGGAATCCATGGTCGAAAGCCCTCTATTCGCGTATCATGCTCCAATACGCCGCCCAGCATTTTCTTTTGATTTTGTCGATTTTCGGGAACGAAAAAAAAAAACAATAAAAATTAATTTTTCAATGAATAATTAGCATTAATTATAAAACTAATTATTAATATCAAATACTTAATTAAATTGAACGTACAATATGTAAAAGATTATAATCAATCGGGAAGAAAAATCAAGGACAATGGGGGGGGACAGGACCCGAGGCCCCCTCCCCCTCTTGTGTGCGCCACTGTGGTTAGGCATTTGACAGACGGTCCCAGTATAATTGAAAAAGGGTTACAAATTTTAGAAAATACATAGTCCAACGAGGAACAACGCATTTTTTCAACAAAACAAGGAATAAAAAAAATTATTACCTGCTACAAGAAAATTTTGCGGGAAGTAAAAAACCTTTGAGGTGGCACACTACTTTTTTACATTTCATGAAATCTTCTACATCCAAAGAACTTTAGTTTGCTGTTTTGTATTTGTGTGTTACCTAAGATTTTATTGAAATTTTTTTTTTCTAAATTTTTACTATTTTTCTTTCGTCTCTGACTGCAAATAAAAATAATTTATATATATTTATATGCAAAATCATGACCCGACTTATGCGGTTATCACACAGTCCTACCTATGGCGTTAGATCGGGGTATTACATTATTTATAAAATTGCCTTAAAAATATTTTTATAATTAAAAAAAAAATACTTAAGAGGAATTTTTTGGCAAAAAATTAATAAAGAATGACACATTTTCAAAACATTTTTCATTCAAGGAAAATGCTTCTATATCAATAATATTTTTTCTGCATAGAGCTAAAACTTAGATGTTGAGCAGAGTTTCTCAAACTGTGGGGCGCGCCCCCTTGAGGGGCGTAATAACTCTACAAGGGGAGGCGAGCATATTGAAAAGTCGAAAACAAAAGGTTAGTTAAAAATTATTCATTTACTGAAAGTAAACAAACAAAATACTTTCTGATATAATGAAAGATAGAATACACATTTACACTGATATAATACACTTATAAATGTATCAGTACTGTACAATGTATGTTTTATTATTAATTTAACAATAGTAAATTAAGAACAAGTTCGATAATTATCAGTGACCCCCATGGGATTGTATTAACACTTAACTTGATAATTTGTACGGTTTATAATTAATTCCTTAACTGCCTGTTAAAAGTTAACGCAATTCATTTTCCAAAGCCCTCGTTTATCACATAGACGAGCGTATTTTGATGTTTTTTTTTGCGGGGAGGGGGAGGAGAAAAGAAATAACTAAGCAAAAATCCTCTGAAATAAGTAAATCCTTCACAAACACTGTCAAGGTCCTTTTATTGCATTCCAAAGCCCTCGGAATAATTTTATGGGTCGCACTGCACAGAAAAGTCGGTGGCACATACGAGGTTAAAGTCGTATTGTAGCTTTAGTGTCAAATTATAGTATTATTGAATTCAATAAATTGTTATTGTATGGAGGGGGCGCGATGAAAATGATGATTGAATAGTGGGTCGCGTATATTGAAAGTTTGAGAAGCACTGATATAGAGACTACTGCAAGGAAAACAAAGGGCAAAAAATGTCGAAGAATTCACTATATTTTCAATATTAAGAAAATAATTTTATATTAAAATTAATGAATGTTAAGGACATTTTATAATTTAAAGCTTACAAGTAATATTAAACATACATAATTTTATAGTTAGAACACACGGGGACAACTCCACTGAGGTTGAAAGAGGATATCGAAGATCTTTCTAGTGAACCGGACAATAAGAGTTAAAGGTTGCACTTCTTGGATGAAACGTCCAGAACTGTATCACTCTCGGCGAGTTAGAATTCAATAAAACTAGTTCAAGATTTATGACCACCATAAAATGTGTTAAAGAGAGAATAACTTGAAATTTTTTCAGAAATACTTTAAAAAAAGGGTGAACAAAAATTGAATCACAAAAGAAAAAGTTCGTTATGTAGAAAATGTACTTCGCTAGAGAGAGATTATTTTACGAAGAAAATCGTGAAACGTTTTAGATTCCAGAAAAAAGTTCGCTACATAGAAAAATTCACAATATAGAGGTTCGTTATATATATAGAGAGAGAGGTTCGAGACTGTATTTTAATGCAAATATATATAATATTGAAATAAATGATATTGTATGTATTGTGACAACACATACGTAATTGTTCAGCTCGATATTTGGCAATTTGCCTTCCATTCTCTGTCTTTTAAGTCAGTTTGAGCGAATCTTTAGCAAAGTATTGATTTCACCACAATAAATCCAGACTTGTGATTGCATGTAAAACTGCTATTGAGACAACTTCAAAGCATACGTCAGAACTGAAAGTAAGACAAGATATTTAAAGGAAAATGCTAAAACCAACGCTAACGAATCACGAAATGTGATTAAAGTTTGGGGAGAGACATTTATATCGAAGGAACTTCTCGGAAATAATGTGGTGAATTCCCTCTCTCCATTCGAATGGGATTTTAAATTAATTAAATTAGAAGGAAACCTACGGAAGGTATAATTTAGTTGGAAATTTATCAGTAGTTCATTTTCGTCAAGTTCTGCTTCAATCATTACTCCTAATGAGAGAGAAAGAGAGTTTCTCATTCATTATGGGCAAGCCAAAGACATGGGCTGATGTTAAGAATCAAGATATGCTTTTTTTCTCTTTGAAAAAAGTTTTTAGTTCTGGATTATGAAAAAAAAATATGTAGAAAGAGAGGTTTTTAGATTTAAGTTAAATTTTGATCGAGGTTTGGTGGTTTTCTTAATTATGCAACATCCAGTCTGGAATTTTTTTACTTTAAAATTATTTTTGAAATGTGGAATTATAAATTTGAAAAATAGTTTTATTCTTTGTAATTGTGAGATCTGATTTAGTTTTAATAGTGAACGCTTTTTTTAAGATATAGAGAAGCAATATTTCCTGGTTTCTTTTGTTAATTAATACTATTTCTAATTAAAAAAAATGCATTGAATTTAGTGTTGTAAGAGTTTTAATCTTTAACTATTAATAGTTACGAAACAGTTAATGATAATATTCTTAATTATAATTATTTAATTATAACTGGGGCTCTTATTATCGTAATATTTCATAATTTTTAAGTATTCATTTCATATATATATCTAATATATATTATAAATGTGAAAGTTTGTGAAAAAAAAATCTTTGTTAGTCTTTCACGCAAAAACCACTGAATGGATTTTAATGAAACTTTACAGTAATATAGCTTATACATCAGAATAGCACATAGGCTATAATTTATAGCATAGACAATAATTTATAAAGATTTGAGAAAAGTGTCAAAAATATAACGATATTTGTCAAGTAAGTAGGAAAAAATTCTGTCTTCTGCTAGCAATTCTGGCATGCGCTGCAAAAAAAAACCCCACGTCTGCATATATCTATCTTTTGTTTGTGAAAAATCTTTTTGTTTTGGCTGCGCAAGGTGCTCGCTTCTAATTAATTCCTCTGATATAATGCCTATTTTTTTATTTCAGAATCAAACTAAGTTTTGAAGGGAGAGGTTGCTATAAATCTCTCTTTATTTTAATGTTTTTTTAACATCTTATTATGCACATTTGGTAGTAAGAAATTGATCTTTTTTCCAAATAAATGCTTTTATCAGTTCTGATACTTAAAGTAAATAAGCTTTCTCTTTCACACTGCATCATTTGGACAAATTTTCAAAATTTATTTGTGGTTAGTAGTTAATTATAACGCTATAATTTTAATTGAATAGGCAGATATAATTATTTTTACACTTAAAAACGCAATAACTATTGTTCTGTATTTCTTGGAGTGTGAGAGTGCGTGAATATTAATGTTGCACTGTTCAGCTACACGAGGGCTTTTGGCAACGGATTACGTAATTTTGAACCATAGTCAAGTAACGTGGACGACATCTGAGCTGGCACCCCTTTCTCCTAACTACCACACCACACCAACTGGAAGGAATATTCTACCAATAATTAGCAGGAATATTCTTTGAAATCCACTCTTTCAAGATATATGGCAGCACGGGTTCCATGATGAGTACTTTAGCGGAAAAAATAGTTTGTCAAAATTTAAGTGTCTTATGTTTTTGTATGTTAATGAAGACCTTAGAAAATGATTTGACTACTTATTTTAAGTGAACGGTATATATAATTAATTTTACAGTGGAATATCTTTATTTAATTTATTAGCTCTAACGGATTAAATTTCCCAAAGTGGAGTATTTTGTTTATGTATATCCCTTAATTTTCAATGTAGTGATCCAAAAAAATATTGTATGAAAAAAACTGCAGTAAATCATTATGCGGTGGATAAAGTGTTAACGTGCATCGCTCCCCTACAGGGTGGGTCTTACAAAGCTCTAATAAAGCTTGAGTTTTGAAAGTAGCTGGGCATTTGCCAACTTGACTCTATCGTTAAAATTTCGCTATGTTTTTCATTGGATCGTCATTATAATTTAAGAAACGGCGTTGCTTGCGAATATTACAATTTTAACATAAAATAAATAATATAGAAAGTAATATTAATGTATTATACTTTCAGATAAAAATTATTTACACTATTTTAAGCGTTCATTACACAAAACTTTTAACAATGTGTTACTTTTGCTGAGCAGAGATCAGCTGAGGAAGGTATTTTCAAAAATCAACTCTCAAGAGTGTTACGAAGAGTTATAAATAAAAAAAAATCCTTTTTATCAGCTATTCGACCTACATACTTAAAATTTAACAAAGGTGTTTTATTTCTCTCTTTTTTTGTTACCTGAGTTACGCCAAAAGCTTTTTTTGTTTAATTTGCAATTCACGTAAAATTAACTCATTAAAAACTTCTTTATCCTTCAATCTGTGTTGTTTAATTTTTCAGCTCACCCGTGCGAAGAACGGGTATACCAGCTAGTATATATATGTGGGAGACAACAAGGGGTCCAAGACGTTTGTCTTACTTCACATTTATTTTAAAATTAAACAAAAATTAATTAAAAAGGTAGCTATTTTAACAGATAAGTTTGACGATGATATGCAGAAGGTAACGCCTGCTCGCGCACCTCTCTCGTTCTCTCTCACTTTTCTCTCTAAAGGTTCACTGTCTCATCGTTTCAGTTTTTGTTTCACTTAGCTGCGCCTGCGCGCGAAGACTGCTTGGCTTTGGCTGCCACAATCGGCCAGCCTGACTGTACGCTGTACGTAGCGGTACGTCTTCCTTTTTCATCGAGACCAGAGGAGAATCTGAAACATACAAAAAAGACGGAAAAGACAAGGACTATACGACAAATACACAAAGATTTAACATATCATAATTTTGTTGAACTAGACAGTTTCTCCATCATGTGAAGGCACCTCTTCAACATCCGGAAGGTTCAATAGGAAAACATTGTATTTTACAGGCATGAGAACGTCTTTTTTAACAAGTTGATCTTTGGTTGAACGCATCGATATTTTCCTCTCTAGAGTTCTGGACGTCTGTTCAAAACGATTTCTCTTTTTCCTCCGTTTCCACTGCCAGGGCTGGAAGATTTTTCGGAGCATTGTAAACCGACGATGTTTACTCTCCATAGGTGAAGGGGTGTTGAAGTTCACGGAACTCGTTTTCATGGCGCCATTGACTTTCTTACACAATACTATATCAGAACATTTTTCTCTTACAATACTCAATTTTAACTTAGTACTCTTAATTTTATTACATTTATAATCCTTAATTAGAGAACTCAAATCATTTCTAGTATTAAAGTTTTTAACATGTGGCAAATCATAACTAGAGTTTTCTATCACATTTGAAAAAGAAACATTTGAATTAAAATGAACACCCAAAGAGGATCCACTTTCACTCAATAAAACATCGCTCTTTGCGTGGCCTAGTTTCTTTATTTCAGCATATACACTGGGATGTATAATAAATTCTTCGGTCAAGGTCGGTGATATCGCCGTTCGAACACTTAAGCTGGTAGAGTGTTGATTAAGAGAAAGATTTATCGGTTTAACTTCTACCATTCGCTGTTCGCCAAAACATGAACTTAATGTTATGATTTCTTCGGAAGGTGTTTGCACTCTAATTAGTGAGGAATTTAAAACTGGGATCTGGCAACCTGAATCGATCAAGGCTGTTACGGGCTGATTTTCCACAAAAATGTTTACGTATTGAAGATTTGCGAATTCATCGCTATTTTGTTTTTCGCTCTCGATTTTCAAAGTATTCACGTTTATTCTATTATGGATGTGGTCGTTAGATTCTTTAGGTTTAAAATGCTTCTCACAGTCTCTTGCGCAATGAGATGAATCACCGCATATAAAGCAATTTTTATTTTCTCTTTCAAGATATTGGGGATAGTTCTCTTTAATCTTTGGTTTAAAGTTTTGTGCTCTTTTTTCTAAGGGGTCTTGGGTATATCCATAAGTAATAGGAATTTCTTTATGTGATCCGCTTCTAGATGAAATATAAATATCGCACTCTTTAGCTAAATCAATAGGCCTAAACCAATCTTCTGCTTCTCGAATGCCAATATGAGTTGTAGTTTCCTTATTTAAAGTTTCAAATAATTTATCAGAAATTATAAGATCACATAGAGATTCAAAGGAATTAACTTTTCTTAACGAACAATAATATTGGAAGTTTGCCGTCAATCTTGCAGCAAATTGGATGTATGTCTCGCCTGATGATTTTACAGCATTTTTAAATGAGTTTAAACACTCGCGAGGGGTTAATTGAATTCTCTGAGTACTATAGATTTTAGTTTTTCATAGTCATTTAATTCCTCTTCTTTAATATACAATAAGACGTTATGAGCTCTTTCGCCCAGAAGATTTATTAAAATTTCAGATTTATATTCGTCATTTATTTTCTTGGTTAAAAATGCGCGTTCTAATGATTGGAAGAACAGATTAAAATTTTCAGATCTGGTGGGAACAGGAAGAGATAAAGTTTTTATACTTTTTATCATATTTTCTATGTTAGTTTCGAACTGTTTATCTTCGACTTTAGCTGCAGGATTTAAACTTAATGCTTTATTTTTAGCCGTTTGAAGTTCGATTTCTTTTTCTAATTTTGCTAACTGAAGTTTCGCGAGCTCAATTTTCTGTTTTTCTAAAGTTACCTCTCTTTCGTTTCGCGATACTCTCTCATCTATACAGTTTTGAATTAAAGTTTTAACGAAATCTGGATCACTTTCAAATGTACTACTGTTCTCAATTTTAGTCTTTAGTTTAGCTATGGTGTCCGTACTCTCCACAGTACCGTCTAGATCCTCAACAACTCTTATGAGATCCTCTTTAAGAGCGTTTTTATACATTTTAGAAAAATATGGAAAGATCCTACCTTTTTTTTTTCTAGCTCCCTTGTTGCTCGCACGTACGATGTATCCAATAATTGAAGAAAAACTTCGATTTCACAGATCTCACCTCTTCGCAGGTAATATAGTTGAAATTGTTCGAATTGACACCTCTTCGCAGGTGTTTGTGGTATTTCCAACCTCTACACAGGCGGAATTTTCGACGATAGTTCCAACCTCTACACAGGCGGAATATTTAGGGTTCGATGAAAAATATAACCTCTACACAGGTTATTTTATTCAACAGTTCCAACCTCTACACAGGCGGAATTTTCATGCTGAGTTCAAACCTCTACACAGGTTGAACGAAGTTTTCGAAAAATGGCGGCGCGTCTCCTCCACGGTCGGCTTTTGTTCACGTTCCGAACTTTGATCAAAATCGAAATTTTTTTCAATCCCGGCCTCTACACAGGCGGAGTATTCATGCTGAGTTCAAACCTCTACACAGCTTGAACGAAGTTTCCAAAAAATGGCGGAGCGTCTCCTTCACGGACGCTTTTGTTCATTGTCCAGACTTTGGTTCAAAATCGAAATTTTATCGATCCCGGCCGAGCCCCCATAATTTGTGGGAGACAACAAGGGGTCCAAGACGTTTGTCTTACTTCACATTTATTTTAAAATTAAACAAAAATTAATTAAAAAGGTAGCTATTTTAACAGATAAGTTTGACGATGATATGCAGAAGGTAACGCCTGTTCGCGCACCTCTCTCGTCCCTCTCACTTTTCTCTCTAAAGGTTCACTGTCTCATCGTTTCAGTTTTTGTTTCACTTAGCTGCGCCTGCGCGCGAAGACTGCTTGGCTTTGGCTGCCACATATATATATATATATATTTTGCAGCCTTTTTCTGTTATTTTTTTTCCAATTCGCTATTTTACTGTGTAGAGAATCGAAATATGTAAAGAGTGTTTTTTTTCCAGGTACAGAAGTTTAAGTTGGCATTACTTTCCAAGATAGCGACCGATTTAACAGCTGTCAAGTGATTTATTCTCAGTTTGGTTTGGCAATTCATCATGAATAGACTCACTTCCTGAACAGATTCGTCGAATGGGCCCAAAACGAGATTGCCGTTGTTCCCGATTTTCATAAGCGAATTTTGTTTAGCGATGAAGCGCACTTCTGGTTGAATGGCTACGTCAACAAACAAAACTGCCGCATTTGGAGTGAAGCTAATCCACAAGTGTATGTCGAAACACCGTTACATCCAGAAAAACTGACTGTTTGGTGCGCTTTATGGGCTGGTGGAATCCTTCTTCAAAACGATGAAGGCCACAACGTTACAGTCAATGGTGATCGGTATAGAGCCATGATTACTAACTTTTTCATTCCTGAATTGAACAATCATGATGTCCAGGAGCTGTGGTTCCAAGAAGACGGCGCAACATGTCACACAGCTCGTGCCACAATCGATTTATTGAAAGACACGTTTGGTGACCGCCTTATTTCACGTTTTGGACCTGTGAATTGGCCTCCAAGATCTTGTGATTTAACACCGCTAGACTATTTTCTGTGGGGCTATGTAAAGTGATTGGTCTATGCGGATAAGCCACAAACGCTTGACCATTTGGAAGACAACATTCGCCGTATTATTGCCGATATACGGCCACAAATGTTGGAAAAAGTCATCGAAAATTGGACGTCCAGATTGGACTACATCCGAGCCAGCCGTGGCAGTCATATGCCAGAAATCATATTTATAATGTAATGCCACAAGATTATCTTTTGAATAAAAAAAATTCATGTCAATCGAATAATACATCGTTGTTTTATTGCAATTTAAAGTTCTATACCTCTAAAAAAACACCCTTTATTTCTTAATAATTTCTTCTATAAGAGAAATGACTTGAACTTTAAAGATAAAATAATTATATAAGTAAATATAGAAATCTTAAAAATGTAGAGGCTGCAGTATAATAAATAAAGCTGATAGAGGACAGCTTTTGATTTTGCATAAAAAAGTGAGTTTAAACCAGTTTTATTGCTAGCCCAGTTTTCTTTTTCTCTTCATAATACTGAGTAAAATCTTGTTGAAAGTAATGGATTAAAGTTCTAAATCCATTGCAAAAAAATATAACTTACATAAAGATTCATTTAAAAATGCCTAGATTATGATGAATCAAAGAACAATAAGCAAATTATTGCCAGATTCAAGATCCAAATGAAGTTTTAAAGCTATAATAACACAGGTCGAAATGTAGTACATCAATAAATACAAAATTATTTTTACTAAAATATTCGTAAATTAAGTATATTAAGTTAAATATTAAAATTATAAAAGTAACTATAATAATTTATTTATAAGAAAACACACTCAAAATGGAGCAAATTTCTAAAATATACCCTAATGTTGTTAAAAAGTTCGAAAGTTACTCTTCGTAAACGAATTAATTATTATATCATATTCTAAGAATATTACTAAGCAGGTCAAACGTTATAGCATTCAAAAATTAAGTATTTTTATAAAAATTTCTTAAGGTTTCGAATAAGTTCAGAGTACATTTTTTTTTAAAAAAAATAGCTTACTAAAGTAATATGAATACTTTTTAAGGGATCAAGACGGAATAATATTAATAGTTAACCAGCAATATTTAAAGAAAATTTTCTAAATTTTACAAAGATCACAATTATAAGTGAAATGTAGTTATTTTTAAAACTTTATTTAAAGCACACAGTGAGAGAAATAGTAATGAACATTAAAAGTATCACTTAAATCAGGGGTGTCAAATTTACGGCCTACAACCAGGATTTTTACGGGCAGGTCAATATATCGGCACTTAATAATATATTAGAAAAATTGAAAAACATTTTTCCGAAATACGAGAGATAGTAGCATAGAAGATATGCAAGAGTGTCAGGACACAAACATTAAATTTTCTTGTTCTGTTATACGTGTTTATTATAATGTATATAATTCGAAATAAACGTACGTTTCAATGCATATTGATTTTTTCAGCGGCTTACCGAAAATTAAACCTTGTTCATTTGGCCCAAATTAGTCTATGAGTTTGACTTAAATAAACTACATCTATTCATCCAGGAAATGTACTGAAATTTTAATGCTTTATTAAAATACAAATATGTTAGAGCTGATAGAATAATAATTATACAAAATGTGACCTATTTATGAGGCTATTATTGAAATAACGGGCCCTAAATCAAAAAAAAAAATCATGCAAAAAGGATTATTTTATTACATTTCTAGAAAAAATATAAAATGTTTAAAAAGTTTAATAGAAATACATTTATTATATTTTGAGTATCAGATTCTCAATGAAAGTTTTTGAAACATTTAAATACCCACTTCTGGTTGATTAAAGACCCATTACCGATTTTTCTAATTTTAGGTAACTCGGCTTCTAGGTAACGTTGAAAAAAGTAACAAATGTTTTGTTAAGCTAAAAGATTACTCTATTCAATAAAATAAAAAAGAATATTTGTGTTTTGATTGAAATTGGTCAGTTCAACGTGTTCGGATATCTTAAAAAGATTTTGATTGTTTGTATTTTTATAACTTTGTGGCACTTAACCTGTCAAAAGTATTTTATCGATATCAGTATCATAATGACTGTTAACAGTTCAAACCGAGATTTTCTGTTGCTTTCAGGTTACGAATATAATATAGTTGGAAATGCGTGCGTATATTTAAACATTTTGTTTGGATAATAATTTTGTATACACTCTGACTTAAAGTGGAGTGCATCTTGACATAAAGTGGATACAAATACATTACTTGATATAAAAGACATCAATACAAAAAGTTTAAAAGTTTACATCCCCTTTTAAAAGAGGATGCAACTCTCTTCCTCCTTCTCAACATAACATAACCCCATTTTATAATATTTATCTTAATAGTGCAGTATATCACCAAATGCATCTCATAAAAATATAAACATGCGATGGGCTCACAAAAACAATGAACCATTATTTAACAAAAGGATAGCCTTGGCTAAAAGAAATAACGATAGAGAGGGGGATGGGGAAAGGAAGCGCATTTCAACTCGTCGAAATTGCTGAGATCTTGCAAACATATGCGTTTGTAGATGTCGTAGCTAAGACCTCAGGCAAAAAACTGTTCAAAAACGAATCGTTTAACTCAAGAAGTCTACTGTAACAATGCGACCGGATGAGATGAAGGTTTCCAGGACACATCTTTTTCTATACCGTTAACCCTTCCAAACGGTCTACTGTTAAGTAGTACTTTGTTTAGAAAACAAAAGATGGAATCCTACGCCGCCATTTTGTTTTTCTTTTTGTTCTTTATTCGAAAAACCTTTTTTTTCCACCTGCAGCGAAGCTTATTCCAAACATCGTCTGCTCTGAATTACGGTTACGGTTTCATGAGCGAATATTGTTCTTTTGAAAAGTTCGAAATCGTGAACAAGTAAGTATTTGAATAAGAAAGGTGGGGCCGAATATGTGTGTGTGAATTTTAAGCACAAAATGGTTGGTTTATTTTAATCTTTTCGTGTGCTTGCGTAAGCGGATAATAGGATGCTATGTAATACAACATATTTGGGCACGCCGCTTTTGACCTGAAGATAACGGATTGGCAAGTAAAGATTTGTGTTTCGATCGTGGAATATGCATTTATAGGATTATTATTTTGTTTTTTGCCTTAGAGGTCAAAATGCGTTTTCAGGTTAAGTCGGAATATAAAAAAAAATGACCTGTGGATGTTTGTAAGATCCAGGAAGTTTATGTGTAACTGTTTCCCTTCGGATTTATATAATTTGGATATACATATTTAAAATGATTTGTAAGGATGATTTAAATTATTAAGTACTTAAGGAATTAAAATTTGGTTTATTTTGTGAAGGAATGCAGAAAATTTCTATTCCCTTTTTTTAAGTGACGTCAGAAATAGTAGATGTATATCAATGATTCTGTCTCCTGTAGTCTAATAAAAAAAGGAAGCATTAAAAAAATGAAAACATTGATATGGAATGTATTCGTCATTCTAGAAAATAATCTTTTTCTCTTTTCTGTCATAAATGACGAAAATAATTTCTAAGTTTTTTTTTTATGATTTTAGTTATGTATAAATATTATTTTCAGCATTATTAAGTCCATCTTCTTTAATGAAGCTATTCATTATTGTTTTTTTTTATCTACATTCAGAGGTTTTCTTTTGAAAAATTTAGAGTAGAAGTAAATTCATGATTTTTTTTGTATTGATTATGTACATTTTTTTACTTTTTTTCATCATACATCAAGTGTAAACAAAAAAAAAAAAAAAAAAAAGAAAAAGAAATATGCAAATTATGTAATTTTAAAAAAATAATTTAATTTTAGATTTTTATTATTTTATTCTTTAAATGAACATCGGCAATGGAAAATTAAGGCCAAAAATAAAATCAAGTTTAGATACAAAAATTTTTGTAATCCAAGTTACAGCTCAAAATAATAAATGTGCATGTTGATTTTATTTCGTTTTTCCCTTAAACTTTAATACTTTTATTCAAAATGAATAGTTTTCACAATATGTTGTCATCAATTCTAAGCCGCACCCCCAATTCTCTACACGTTTTTGAGAAAAAATAAAAAAATGCTTAAAAATTTCATCAATATTCGATATTTCCGAAATTAAATAAAAAAATTTTTAATAATAAGTTAACAACTAATTTATTTTACTAGTAATAAAAACTTTCAAATACATACATGAACCTATAATTACTCTAACCGTTTATCATGATTCAAAAAAATTATTGATCGCTCTTAATGTCACAGCTGACTTCGGAATAGGTGCCGGTGTCGCCATTTTGCCTCACTGTGTCGTCTTTCATGCCATCCAATGCAACATTTTTTTCAAAAGAATGCATTTCAGACAAATGTAAAAGAATTATTAAAGACTGTTGAGCACTTATACAAGCAAAAATTATATGATATTGTTTACGCCATCATTGTGCATTTATTTCATCCGTGTGAAATTTTCAGTTGCCACTGCTCAGTTTCTGTTTTTTTTTTCTGTGCATAACATTGCCTTCTTCTTTGTACTTTTTCTAAGCCGCACCCGATTTTCAGTAGCATTACCAGAGGAAAAATAGTGCGGCTTAGATTCGAGTAAATACCACATATTTCTTGTTGTATTATTTCATCATTCGTATCGTTGCAAAATAATCCCATAGAAAGCAAGTCAAAGATATGTCTGCATATTATAATTAATGACGTCGCTATACCGATGCAAAAGGAGCAGTGGCGCCCACAAGGTGTGTGTGGGGGGATGTCCTAGGGTCTGGTCCCCCCCAAAGCTCTCTTGATTTTTTTTCCGATTGATTGTTATTCTAAGTATGAAGTACGTAAAATTTAATTAAATATTGGTTATTAATGATTAATTTTATTAATTAATGCTAATTATTTATTCAATAACTAGTTTTTTGTTCCCGAAAATCGACAAAATCAAAAGGAGCATGAAACAAGAATGGTGGACATTCGACCCTGGACACCCCCTTTGAAAAATTTCTGTGTGTGCTACTGAATAGGAGTAATACCAATCTATCAACTTATTGAAAATGGTATATGATTTTATAATAGGATTAAAGAGCTTTCTTAAGTAATATCAAAATAATGATCTTCCCTTATATTGGTAACTCCTAAGAACTACATCTAAGCATTTAATAAGATGATTGATTTTAGAATTTATTAAAAGTTGTGGACTTAGCGTTAAGCGACGCACATCTGAGTCTTTAATTCAATCAAGCATGATTATCCATGATGGTAAATAGCTTAAAGTTTGATTAAGTCTATATTTAGAGGTAATTAATAACGCATTAACTGTGTTTTGAAAGATAGAAAAAAAATTAAAGTTCTTTATTTTTTAGAACTGTATAATTTATTCAATCGAGTTTAATTTAAATGGGGAAAATAATATCAATTAATTTGAACGATGATGTAATATGTTTCGTATCTATATCCACTTCTTGAAAATAACTTAGATCAGCTTGAGAAAGCGAAATGACAATATCTGAGCATTTTTTGTTGTAGTATTAAATGTAAAGTTAGTTATTAATTTATATGCCACTAGTAATATCAAAAATATTTTCTTAAATATCTCTAATTGTTCCTTTTTTAACTATGAAAGCTTTTATTTCAGATACAAAACCAGGATATTTATTTCAAGGCAAGTTTGCCATATTTCATTTTTATAGCAGTAATAATGAAATAATAATTAAATAACAGTAATAACAGTTTTGTTTGATAATTAAATGACAGTAATAGTGTAATATAATAATAATATACAGTAATACCAGCATGATAAAATTATTAAATAACGGAAATGACACAGTATAATGTAATAACTAAATAACAATAATCATAACAGTGTAAATATAAATGCTCATTACTTAATACATAATTTCGTTACGTTATGTATTTCATTATATTATTTACCTTAATTGTAAATATTTATTTATTAGTTATTTTAATATTAAAGAATAACAGTCAGATTTAGAATTATTGTTCCTACATAATACTATGTAATAACTTAATAATACCTTTTTACACCTTTATAACAAGCATGTAAAACACATAGCAACGTTTCGATTTTATTTTTAGCAAGTGTATGCGTAAAGTAATACATGAATAATTTGGGAAAAGTTTCGAATACCTTAAAGGGAAAACAAGATATGTAAAAGAAAAAAAAAACCCGGCTAGGATTTTTGTTCCGGTTTGTAGTATTATCGATTTTCCATTAATCATATTATTTTTAATGTATACAGGAATATATAACTAGTTTCTTCCTACAAAATTTAGTAAAAGGGAAATTATGAAAGAGTAAATTGGCAATTGGAACTAATGGAGAATATAAGGAATCATTTTTAAAATAGTTCCTACAGATATTTTTAGAGAGAGAGACAGAGAATTAAGTATTTTTCTCAATATACTCAAGTAGAACGAGTATTGTTTGAATTATATAAATAGTTACTGAGCTTAACTTTTTAGATAACATGATCATATCCAACATTTCATTATCTAGTGTTCTAAAAAAAGTAATGAGGCCTTAAGGTTGTATTGGCTTAATATCAAAGAAAATGGGGCATTCCACAGCCATATGTATTTTTTCTGTTTGACGAGCAACGTGAAAGCTATTTAGCATTACAGAAAAAAGGAAACATAGAACAAATATCAAACATGAAAAAAAATATCGTTTGAACAGAAATAAGTAGTATATATCATATAAGTTCCTATTCTATTATTTAGAATATAACAATATTTGAAAATTTTCTACTGAATTTAGTCCCATTCCGGAATATAGCTGTAAAATCTGCTAGGTTTTCTAAATATCCTAGTTAACATTACGAACTATACGATCCTAGGTATTGAATTGCTCCTTTTTTACATTTCTTTTAGTATGCGAGTACATCAAATTACAAAGTGCTCGATGTTCGACATGCCTCTCCTCATCCCTAAAGCCCCTCAACACCCTGTCACTTCCTGCAAGAACCCCTAAAACGTCATCCAAAACAAAAAGCCCCTAACATTTCACCACAATTCTCCCACTGTTCATTTTCAGCAACGTCTCGTAATCCAAACCGAAGAGTAGTCCGAGAATGAGGTACATCCAGCGAAAACACAAGGAGCCTTATTATGCAACTAATGAACTTCCTGTGTTGACGTTTCGGCTTTCGTAACCGTAACTGGAGCCCCCCAAGAGCTGAGAGGGGGGTAACTTGCGACCACCCATCAAATTTTCCATCCTTCACTCGCGTATGCGTATGCATTTATGCCTCTATATTTATTAAGAAGCACTGACTTAACAGAGGGCGTTTTGTGTTTGCAGATGTTTCGTCGGAAACAAATGAGTTTTTGGATGGTTGGATTTTGGTTCTCCCACATCCATCCCCCTGTGCGTAATTTTAACTGGACGGTAATTGGAGACGTTCGGTGATTGAGGTGGAATAGCTGGGATGCTTCGGTATTCGGTTATCCTGCTGATTAAGTTTTTAAGTCTATGCTGAGGGTATAAAAATATGTCGTTCTCGTGGGATGAGTATTTCGAATGAGGAAAATAGGAAATGAAAAGAATTAAATAGAATGTTCATTATTCCAGACTTAAAGAACGCCCTGTAAGAGTGTCAGGTATGGGAAAGAATAATTCCAAACTTTTTGACGAAAAAATCTTAAAATAGAGCTTTTGTTCTCGAAGTTTTCTTAAATTCAGTATCATGTAAAAATTTGCAATGGAAGAAAATGGAAAGTATAATTAAAGGAAGGGGAAGAATAATAAAGGAATGGGAAGAATAATCAGCGAAATGTGTATGTAATAAGAATAATTAAAAGAATGGAAAGAATAATCAAAGAAATGCAAAGAATAATATGAAATTAAGAATAGAAAAATAAGTAAAGGAATTCATAGAATACCAATTCTTATTATTGTTTTTTATTTGTAATTCATTAATTAAGAATGGAAAAATAATTTTAAAAATGGGAAGAATAATCAAGGGTGTTTATTTTTTGTTTGTTTTTATTTCCTTAACGGACCGGAGCTACGATTATTATTATTATTATTATTTTTACTTTTTTATTCAACCACACAACACATATATGCTATTTACAAGCGCATCAAATTTTAATTAATTTTTTATTGTGAACTTCGAGTATTAGAGTTCCATATTAATGCTCACGTCTGAGTATTAAAGGGAAATTTTCTGGTCTAGCTCGTTCCACAGAAAGCTCTCATCTGCCGGCACAGCGCGGCAAGGAAGAATATTTGCATTTGTGCGCATGACGTTGGCGCGCATGCGCCAACAAAGGGAATGAAAAGAATAATCATGTTATAAGAATAATTAAAGGAATCGAAAGAATAATCAAAGAAATGCAAAGAATAATATGAGATCAGAATAGAAAGAATAAGTAAAAGAATTCATAGAATGCCAATTCTGAATACAATTGAACTATTTGGGGCTCTCAGTGAGTGAGATAGAGAGTTATCTTAACGTTGTATCTTCACACAATAAAGCAACACGATTATTATTGCCGACCGGCCTAGATCAAGCAATGAGGAAGACACTTCATCTGTGCACCCCCTCTCCAAACTACCACACCACGTCAACAAAAGAACTTTAAGCTCAATGTATTTAACGTTCACCAGACCTCTCTACGAGGAGGGTCTTCAGTGGCCCACTTTATCTCAAAACTTGTCTAGAGAATCTAGGGTAAGTTAATTAAGAAAAGTATGAAGGGAAAAAAATAGCACGAGACCAAAATAGATATCTCCTAAATTTTTTTAAAATTATGTTTAATTCAATCTGGTTTTCAAAAATTTTAAAAATAATTTTAGTTAGAATATTTATTAAAATTTTTCGCCAGTTCATAGATGGCAAGTAACTGATTTCTTACTTGAGTTTCAATTTGATTGATTAAAAATTTGCAAAAAAATTCCATTTTAAAAGAAAATATTTTTTTCTCCTTTCTTTTTTTAGCACAAACGTAGTGTTATAAAATATTTTGAAAACAATCGGTGCTATATTAGAGAATAAGTTTGCACAAGATCATGTTACAATATACAAAATAAAAATAAATGCTGTAATAAATACATACAAAAAATGTGCAAAGATAAATAAATAAAATTTAAGATTAATTAAATAAATAAAAATTCAGTTAATTTTCGTGACAAATTGCTCTTAACTTCAATTCATTGATCATATTATCTTATAAAATTATTGAACTTAAGATTTTTTTTAAAAAAACTGAATAACATTTTAATCTAATTGGAAAAAAAGAATGAAAAATCTTTAAAAAAGGAATTATTAATTTAAAGGTTTATTAATTTAAATTATTCTAAAAAATAGCTTTAAGAACAGTAAACAAAGGAGAATTATTAAAATTCCTCTCCATCGGTCGTTTTTTAATTTGTGAATGTAACGCTATTCCAATAGAAAAAAATTTCTACTTTCCTCTTCAAACCTAATGCTTTATTTGAATGAAAATAAAGTACATTCGTAAGGTCAAAGGATAATGAAGGTTTTTCTGAAATTAAATTTTTCTTATCATGTTTGAAAATACTTCTAATTATATTTTAAACAACGGAAAATGTGTAGATGGAATATTAAAATAGACGTACCATATTTTTTTTAAATCGGTAGGAAAATGTAAGTTTGAAAAAACCTTCATTATCTTTTGCTGTTTCAGGGTATCTTTTTTTCTACTGAAATACATGTACTCTAGTCTAGATTTGAAGTGAAAAGTAGAAATTTCATAAGAATTCAAAAGGGCGAATCAAAATGGCGTTCATGAATTCAAAATGACTCATAAACGAAATCTTATAGGTTTGAAAGCATGAAGCACAACAAATGAACTGCCCTATAGTTTTCGTATTACACTACCCAAAAGGCCTTTTCGTTATTATATTTGCACATATAATGAAACAAAATGTAACAAAATTTAATTAAATCTTAAGCTTCGGCCAGTGATGCGCTTAAAAGAAAATTAATTTTATATAATTCTTCAATATAATAACGTTTTCGAACATTTTATGTTATTAAAAAGAATTACTAAGATGTAATGAGAGATTAGATTTTTTTTTCATGTTGAAACAATGTTGGTTTTACTTATAATAAAAAGCACCTCTCCAATACATAATTTTGTCTTAAGTCTTTCAAAATATTTCAAATAATTCGGAGCTCCTTAAAAAAAAAAAAAAAAGTAATAAGTAAATGCAAAAAGTAATAAAAAAAACTATGTTCTTCAAAGCTGCTATAGTTAATCATGTTTAAATATTACCGACAGTGAAAGTGTTTGTGCATATTAATTTTTATGCAGTATATTACGCAAAATTTATAAGTATTTAATTTAGTTTCCCAACTAAAGTAATGCTTTGTAAAGAGCGTTTTAATAATAATCCTTATGACGTGCTCTTGCATAAATTTCACTTTACATTAACCGCAACGTTGTTTAGAATTGCACAAATATTATTGTAAGCATTTATGTATTCTTCATCATTTTAATGAAATAAACTTGTGTTTTGTTTTCGGTGTCGAATGCTAGTGTCTGTTATAATACATTATGTCTTATAAATAGGTGTTTCTTCAAATTAACACTTTATCTATAACCGATGGTACTTATAAGTACCACTCACTTTTAAATTGCATAGAATAACCATTTTTACGCATACTCTGAAGATACTTAGGAGCAATATTCTTTTACAGAGTGTTTTTTTTCAGGTATAGAAGTTTAAGTTGGCATTACTTTCCAAGATGGCGACCGATTTAACAGCTGTCAAGTGATTTATTCTCAGTTTGGTTTGGCAATTCATCATGAATAGACTCACGCCTGAACAACGCTTTCAAATTGTGCAATTTTATTTCGAAAATAATGGTCGATTTTCATAAGCGAATTTTGTTTAGCGATGAAGCGCACTTCTGGTTGAATGGCTACGTCAACAAACAAAACTACCGCATTTGGAGTGAAGCTAATCCACAAGTGTATGTCGAAACACCGTTACATCCAGAAAAACTAACTGTTTGGTGCGCTTTATGGGCTGGTGGAATCATTGGTCCGTACTTCTTCAAAAACGATGAAGGCCACAACGTTACAGTCAATGGTGATCGGTATAGAGCTATGATTACTAACTTTTTCATTCTTGAATTGAACAATCATGATGTCCAGGAGCTGTGGTTCCAACAAGACGGCGCAACATGTCACACAGCTCGTGCCACAATCGATTTATTGAAAGACACGTTTGGTGACCGCCTAATTTCACGGTTTGCACCTGTGAATTGGCCTCCAAGATCTTGTGATTTAACACCGCTAGACTATTTTCTGTGGGGCTATGTAAAGTCATTGGTCTATGCGGATAAGCCACAAACGCTTGACCATTTGGAAGACAACATTCGCCATGTTATTGCCGATATACGGCCACAAATGTTGGAAAAAGTCATCGAAAATTGGACATCCAGATTGGACTACATCCGAGCCAGCCGTGGCAGTCCTATGCCAGAAATCATATTTAAAATGTAATACCACAAGATTATCTTTCGAATAAAAAAAATTCATGTCAATCGAATAATACATCGTTGTTTTAATACAATTTAAAATTCTATACCTCTAAAAAAAACACCCTTTATATCAACTCTTACAATATTTTGGCAACACGGGTTTTATGATGAGTATTTTAGAGGTGAAGACGAATAGTTTTATAGAAGAAATTGCGTTTTTCAGCTGATGGCGTTTTCAGCGGGTCGCGAAGATTGTCATTGTTCAGAAAAAGTAGTTAATGTCAAAAGTTAAGTGTCTTATTTTTTTTTTTGAACGTTAATAAAGACCTTTGACTATTTATTCTAAGTGAACAATGTATATAATCAATTTTACAGTCGAATATCTTTAATTAATTAATTAAATCTAACGGATTAAATTTCCCAAAGTTGAGTTTTTTTATGTATATCCCTTAATTTTCAATATAGGGATTCAAAAAAAAATATTGCATGAAAAAAACTGCAGCAAATCACAATGCGGTAAATAAAGGGTTAACATATTTCAATTTTACTGTTGACAAGTTTCGAGACCAATCATGAAATAAAGATTTGGATGAAAGTAACAAAAGGATAAAACAACCTTGGAATATTTTTTGATCAAAATTAAATTTATCGTATGGAGAAATACTAACAAAATTTCATACAGCTAGCTTTATTGAAATGAAAAAAATCTACTATCTATTACCATTCCATTATTTGAAGCATCATTTTAGTCCAATGATTATGGACATGGTCTTCGTAGTTAACGATATGTGTATCAGGTCATCCTTGGTTTGATCTAACCATCATTGCATATTTTCATTATCCTCTTCAAGGTTTAATTTATTTCTAGATTATGCATAAAAAAATGTCAATTATTTTTATGCTTATTTTCAAACATACATGTTTTTAAACATAATAGCACCATTCGTACACAAAATTTCCTAAGAATTAATGTAAAAAAATTTATTTAAAGTAATGAGTAATTTACGTGTAAAGTTAACTTCTTGCATGGCAGAAATCATTATACTTTGCATTCAATTCTCACTAAACATAAATATAAAATTCAGAATACCTAACTTTTATCTCGAATTACAAATTTTATTTACATGTTTGTATTTACATAAATGATTATGAAATTATTAATCAAAATTTGATCGTTTACGATAAGTTTGAAAACGCGGTACAGCATATGGCTCAACATCGCAATCTGGACAGCAGAATTTTGTTTCTCTTTTTACTTTCTTCCTTATTAGCTTTCTTTGAGTTGCAAATAATGCACTGTCGTGTTGGATTAGTTTTCTTCTCTGTTGGGGGAATGTAGTCAAGCGTGAAGGGGTGTGCTCAGCAGAAGGACGTTCTCTTTTTGCATAAAATTCCACCGGATGGTACATTTTAAATATTCGAAACCATAAAAAGTACACGTGAAACATTTCCGATTGCACATTGTAAATTTTCACAGTACCTTAGCTACACTCGAAATGAGTGAAGACGGTACGTTTCGCCTGCCTGAGCTCAGCACGGGAGAAGCCGGGAAGGGGTTAAGTCGAAGTCAGTGGTGGCAGCCGAATGTCCATGACTGCAGATCGTTGCTGACGTTGGCGTGTTCGAGTCCTTGCGCCAAAAAGACTTGCTGTGCGGAGGATCTAAACAAACTCCTCGATGATTTGATGGGGAAGCTTGGATAGTGAACGGCCATTTCAGGTGTCGTTTTCACCACGCGTTCGTGGTTCAAAATTATGAGTTCTCTCTGTGTCTCCATTAACTCTCTCACCTCCCCACCCAGTATGGTGGCTATGACACTCGGCTTGTAATCGAGTGAGTTCGGGTTCGAATCCCGGGTAAGGCATGGATGTATCTTCGGGAAAAAGAAATCGGACTTTCGCCTGCAATGGATTCCCGTCTGGAAAAGAAAGCAGCGTACCTCTTCTGTTCTTCGCTGGGATCATCGTTTGTAACAACAAAATCTGTGTTCTTCTGTAATTGTGTTATATGTTTCTGTCTTACGTATATATCCCAGTAATAAACACACGACAACAGCAACAATAACTTTCTCGTCAAATCTAATTCTGGGCATATTTTCGAAAAAACTGGGAATTTCTGGGACTAGGCCTACCACCACAGACCATCATTTAGTTGAAATATAACAGCCCATCCAATAGGTTTGTACTTAGGTTAGCAAGACTGTGAGTCACACATACATTTATTTTGACGGGTTATCATTTTTAAGAGTATTTGACAACCTTTACTATAAACCAGGGTTGGCGAACCTTTTTGTGAATCAACGTGCCATTTTTTCTAAAGAATTGTTTAATGAGATCTAGACGTGTCATCAAATAATTTTGACTTGAAATTATTGGAAAAATGATAAAACTAAATACTGACAACTCAGAACTCTTTATTTGCTACGAAAAAATACCATTTACACTGTACAGTTGTAAATGTTTTAGTTATACGTGTATTCAAATTAAAGTAACATTAGTGTGACTTTGTTGTTGCAGATTGGATGACAAATAACTTACATTAGGATTGCAAGATGTATCTTTTAGTATAGAATGCATGCTGAATTGGAGTCATCTGCCAAATGGTTTCTAAGTAGTGGCGCACACAAGGGGGGTGTCCAAGGGGTCTGGACCCCTCCTAAAGTCCTTGATTATTTTTCCGATTGATTATAATTCTAAGTATACAGTACGTAAAATTTAATTATTTGTTATTAATTATTAATTTTATTAATTAATGCTAATTATTTATTCAATAATTAGTTTTTTACTGTTTTTGTTTCCGAAAATCGACAAAATCAAAAGGAGCATGATACAAGAATAGTGGACGTGCGACCCTGGACAACCCCCTTCAAAAATTTCTGCGTGCTCTACTGTTTCTAAGCAATTAATTATTTTTGCAATGGTTCCCTTTTTTGACAGGAGTATTTATGATTTGTTTCAAAATGCCGTTTTACAGACGATGTTCTGTATACCACTGTTCCAAAACATACGCCGCTTTGTCGTCTTTATTAATAATGCCTTATTTCTAGATTCATCAAGTTTAAAATTCCCTGTGACACTTACTATTTTGCCCTTTTTGTTCTATTCTGAATTAGCCAAATTAAATAACAATTGAAATACGTAAATATAACTCAAATAAACTTTAAATACAGTTGTGTCAACGATATCGACTATGCAATGTGTGGACAAATTTTGTATCAAAATCAATAGTTGTCCACGACTTAACTAAGACAGACAGTAACGAACGAGTGTGCTCCCAGCCAATCTTTCGTTTGTTTGTAATTCTTCATAGTGAATTTAGTTATTTTGAAATAAAACCCAAAATATATTGATCGCTGGCGTGCCCAAAATATTGTGTCGCGTGTCATTGGTTCGCAATCCCTATTATATGCAGTCCGTTTAAAAGGATCGCAAGTGGGCCTAGATTTGTGTGTATGTGTATAGGGGCCCAGTACCTCTCTAAAAATTCTAAGATGTCACTGATTTTCGCTATCATGCAGAAGGGGGGGACAAAACAGAATCAACCCATGACTCTCGGAGGCTACAAAGTCTGCAAAAGTATATGAAATAAACGGCATCTGCCAGATGTCATTATATATCAAAGGGTTAATATATAATATCAGTTTTGATTGTCATTAATCCTAGTTTATCTTTCATAAATCGAAAGATCTTTGCAAGGGGCATAAACTTAGAAGCTTTCATTAAATATTCCTCATCGTTTTACTGGAATTGTATTAAATTGTGCGAAGCAAGCAACGATTTTATTTTAAACAAATTACTACCATACCGAAAATTATAGAGATTTCAAGATAAACAATTTTTATATGAAAAGTTCTCAAACAAAAAATTTTAAGTTGGGTTTATCAAATAAAAAAATGACTTTCTTTCAAGTGAGTGTACATCAGTGATTCCCAGAGTAGTCTATATCGACCTGCAGGGATCTACGACGGCCTCTAAGGGGTCTACGTCAGCAGGAAAAAAAATTGGGGTCCATGAGGGGAAAAAGGGATCTGCGATTGTAGCTCTTATTTAACCAGTTCACGTAACTTTAATTTTAACTTTCAATGAACGGAATAAATATTACTTATTTACTTACGTAAAATTTCATTATAGTATAAAAATATCTATCTATGATGAATTATAGAATATCGTGAGAAAGGTTTTAATTGCTTTTTCTAGAGGAAAGAAATTTCTCAGCACGGTTGCCAATCCTCATAACAAAAAGAGAAAAAGACTGGACGCTACTAAATGAGATGTAGGATTCAATCCAACAAAATTGATGCCGCAAGTTGAAAATTCATCCCTCCCATTAAAATCATTTGTTTGTTGATCAGTTATTTTATATAACAGTTACTAAATCTTAATTTAAATAATACATGTTTAAAACTAAGATGTGTTCGTTTTCTAAAGTTTTTCACTCTACACTTCCCTACAGTAAGAAATTTAAGTCCTTTAAAGTAAGTAGCTCTATACCAGCCATCAAAAGCCATTTAAGTTGAGGAATTTGCAAAAATTCAATATAAATTAAGCAGGGGTCTACTTCAAACCGGAAAAAATGGCAAGGGGTCTATAAAACAAAAATGTTTGGGAAACTGGTGTATACTAACATTTGGGACGGGCTCATCGCGATTACCACTAAAACTCCTTTTGGGTTTGAGGGCAATTCTTTCCAACCAACTCAAGAAGTTAAACGTGAAATATGCAAATTAAGAATCTTATAAGTAGTAGAAGTTTTGTGTACGCGGTGTGACTATGGGAAGTGAAGATACGAGGTCTATGGGTACAAGTGTTAAAACTTAAGTGAGAGGAAATCTCGCATCCAGGATTTAATCTACCTGTGCTAGTGCGTTCAAGTTAAAGGTGGATACCATTCCACTCGAGTTAAAGCGACGTCAGTTAGGATTCAAGCGAATTGCTACTTACCCAAGATAGAGCGGTAAGAACATCTAATTAAACTACTAAGAACTGTGCATTTATTGAGATTAGGATTAGTCGGTAAAGTTAGACATAGTGGTCAGTTAAGCTAATATTTGGTAATACGTATTGTGTGTCTCTTCACCTCAGATTAACTTGTTTTGAATATTAATACTATAATTGTATATTGTTTAAATTAAGATCTTAATAAAGAGATATTAAGATTATGGCAACGTCTGGTTCTTCATTCACTCCCACATCTCTAAATCGCGAGGATAATATAGAAGTAGGGCAGACCCCACGGGCACCTACCTAACACGTTCCATTAAAAGGCAAACCGAGAACTATTGGGGATAAGCCCCGTAATTTTGTACCATGGTTAAATGATGAGGATGGCACCTGAAATGGCCCCACTCTTCGAACTTCCACACCACGCAAAAGAGAGGACATTAAGTATCGACAGATTTGACTTGCATCAACCCCTCTAAATGGCAGGTTACACACGGTCATGAGTTTTTGACTATAACCACGAGGTTACGACAGTCAAATTCGTGGTTGAGTAGCTGGAGTTAAAAAAATAGCGGTGAAATGAAACTTTTAATCAGCAGTTTACTTTTATTTAGCCTTGGTTACTTAACTCCAGGTTTCACAGTCTGGTCCAGTTAATTGTAAATACAGCCGTAAAACAGAGATTCTCAAACTGTGGGGCGTGACCCCTAGGGGGTCGACACAACCTTACGCTGGGAGCGCGAGCATATTGAAAAGTTGGAAATAAAAGATTATTTTAAAAGATTAATTTACTGAAAAGAAACAAAACAAATTATATTCTGGCGTAATAAAAATTAAAACGCACGTTGCGTATTTATTGCAATATGTTCTAATTTAAAAATAAGAAACAAAAAGTAACATAATATCTCATTACTTAAAAGTAACTTGCTTAAAATATCTATAACTTTAAAGTAACATATATACAAAGTTTAATATTTATCTTGATATTTTGTAAGGTTTATAATTAACGATGCATTGTAGCTTTAGCTTCAAAGTACATTATTATGGCATTCAATACATTGTTATTGTATGGAGAAGGAAGGGTGCGTGATAAAAATTATGATTTAAAATTGGGTCGCAAGTATTGAAAGTTCGAGAAGCACCGCCGTAAAAAATGACAAGTTTTTAAACAATTTTGTTCCAAGAAAAAACGTTATTGTTTTCAAAATCTACTTAAAAATGTTCCATTACCACATAAAAAAAATTGAGGCTTGAAGTGTTCTATGCTTCATAAAAATATTGATAAAATACTAATCTTACCTTCCTACAATGTTTTTGATAAAAAAAAAAAATTTGCAAGATGTTTTGCAGGAAATTACTACTCTTCTTTTTCGTGAAAAATCTCTTTTTTCCCTACTAATGTCCCTACTATTACTTATGAACGGCATACAAAAGCGTTTGTAATGTATTCGACAGATATCATTAACGAATCCAGCACGATATGTATCCCGAACAAGAACAGTGGCGACACAAAACCGAGGCGAATCAATCTCAATTATTAAGAAAAAAGAAAAAAAAAACCGAGTGGGCTATTGGGACTATTCAATCAAGTTCGGTTTCCTTTTTGAATTGGAAAACAGAGTTTTTTTTTCGTGTTCAAATGGTGAAGGGGGGCTGCGGGCAGAGGATTAGTAATAAATGTAATAAAAGAACAATGAAGTGCTGACGGCAATTTTGAATGAAACGGATTCAAGGGATTCATCCCAAATTATGACAGCTCGCTCGTCTATTAACGATGAGATTTTATCATTTATGGAATTGGGATGTTTGAAGCTGTAATTAATCTTATTCGTGTCCTTGTTAATGCAGTTAGAGTGTTGATTTGAAATATGGTTTGATTTCGGGCAGGAGGACTTAAATGTAAGTTGAAAAAAGTAGAGTTAGAGGAAGTTGCACCATGCAAAAAAGTTGTTTAAAATGAAGTATAGGGTAAAATTAAAAAAAAAAAAAAAAATTGTTTCTTTTTTTAAAAAAATAAATTAATAATAGTTTATAAAACTAAAAAAACAAAAAACACTTTTATAGTGAACCGAAATAAAAAGTAAAAAATAATTCCAAATATAAGAATAAAAGGATTAACGAGAAAATTAATGTCATTGTGGTAAAAGTGTAGGGTGCTCACTAATAATTGTTATAATTTCTTACTAGTTCTATTCCGAAATGTAAAGTTAATGTAAAAATTTAGTTCAGAGCACACATACTCCACGCTTTTACCACAATGGCATTATAATTTTCTTGTTAATCATTTTATTCTTTTATATATTAAGAATTATTTTTTACTTTTTATTTCAATTTACCATAAAAGCGTGTTTTTTAGTTTTTTTTTAAACTGTTATTTATATTTTTAATTTTTTAGTTCAAACTTCTATAAAAGCGTGTTTTTTAAGTATTTTAAACTATCATTTATTCATTGATGAATTAATCTTAAATGTGTCATTTTTTTAGAATCTGTAGTACCCATTGGAATCCTATCAGTGCGTCGATACGGGCTGGTTTGCAAAATGTAGGATCAACTGACTGAAGGAAATCTGGAAGAGAAAATTTTGAAATATTTGAGGAAGGTGTAAAGTCGATGACATTTCTCACTAAAAAGATCACTATTTGTATTAACCATGAGCGTTTTTGCTTTACTTAATCTTTTAGTCACCAAATCTGGTGTTTGTCACCAAATCTGGAACTGGGATCTGGAATTAGTCGCTAAATCTGGAAATGGGAAATATTTAATCCTGAGGATTCCTGATTAGAATAATGGAACAATATTATTAAATTATTGTACTGTCATAGGTCCTTCACTAGTCTTCAAATTTTCGAATTAAAGTGGGTAAAAATCGAACTCAAAGATTCCGTTACACACAAGTAAAGTTAATAAAAATGTGTAAAAAAACGGTTGTCAATAGATTGTAAGAGTTACCAGTTGGACTTGCAAATCTTCCATAAAATTTGAAAACCCAGATTCTGGTTTTTCATCAAGTGAAAATCCGGTTCACCAATTTTTAGTCCAGTATTTGAATAAATTATTAAAATAAATACTCCAGATATGCAATAAAAGCTACCTTAAATACAGAAGAGCTATAACCCAAGAGAAATAAATAAAAAAATGTAATACATAAAATTTAGCAAATTATATTTTTAATTTGAACACAACATTTAATAAAAAAACAGAATTTTACGATAAATATTTCATTACATGAAAAGAATAGAAAAGTAACATAAAATGTCACTTATATATATTATTTTTTAATAAAGTAATATTTATGAAAAGAATATTGGGACTGATAGGTCCTTCATGGATGAACACAATTTGGCGCAGATGGAGTGAGCGCTTATTAGCTTCTCGCTGTAAAGCAACACGAGAGCTATTGGAGACAGATTCTGTAATTCTGAGCCATAGTTAAACGACTTAGTTTGCACCCCTCTGCTATGGACTTAGTTGGCACCCTTCCCCTAAGGACTTAGTTGGCACCCCCTCTCAAAAGGAGGATTTTGAGCCAGGACAAAGATTTAAAGTGAATCACCTCCTCTCCTCGGTGGGTCTTTAGAGCTGGAACTCAAGACACACTGACAGTGGCGCACAAAAGGGGGAAGTCCTGGGGGTTCGGACCCCCCCCAAAGCCCTTGATTTTTTCCCCGATTGATTATAATTCTAAATATATAGTACGAAAAATTTAATTAAGTATTTGTTACTAATGATTAATTTTATTAATTAATGCTAATTATTTATTCAACAATTAATTTTTTACTGTATTTTGTTCCCCCAAATCGACAAAATCAAAAGGAGCATGATACAAGAATGGTGAACTTTCAACCCCGGACCCCCTTAAAAAATTCCTGTGTGCGCTACTGCACACTGACCATGTGTCCTTGACCATGACCATTAGGCTACCAAAGCACATTTGGTGCAGAAATTATCACCAATCGATAAAATTCTCTCACTGTCTTTTGACATGTGTTGATTCGATTCAAGTGCATTCAACACTTACTTAAAATTCATTAGACAGTATATCATATAGGCAAAATATTTGTTCCCCTTTTCGCATTTGATACAAAGCAAAATCTCTGTGTGTGTATCACGGTTTAAAAATAATATATATATATATATATATATATATATATATATATATATATATATATATATATATATATTATTTTTATACTATACAACTATTTTAAAGATGGGTGGGCGTTTGATGGTTCACTTATATTATGCACTAAATTGTTTTTAAATTTTAAAATTGTTTTTAAATTTTAATATTGTAATATCTTTCAGAATGCGATGGCAAATAGTTTTATTTTTCAAGTATAATGATTTAATTTTAACTTTTTAATTTAAAGTATAATGGTTTAATTTTAACTTTTAATTTTTAATTTTAAATTTTTTTTTTGAAATTTGGATATTTTCCAATTAACTTACCTAGTTGCAATAGGGGGAAAATTGGCGCCATCAAACTAGTTTAACCCCACTTATCAGTCCTAAGTCCGAGATTACACTTGGATATTTTATAAATTTTTATTTTATTTTATAATTTTTTAATTTTGTTTGAAAACGATGGAATATTATCTTTTATATTCGCCATTGATATTCTGAAGTGTTTTGGTATTATAGGATTCATATATTTCAATTTTTCAATTGATAATTGTGATTGTTTTTATATATTTTAAATAAATAAATATATATATATATATATATATATATATATATATATATATATATTTATATATTTAAAATCAATCATCAACAATCAATCACAATAATCAATTAAGAAAGTTGAAACATACGAATCTTATAATGCTAAATCCTATTTCAAAATATGAATGGCGAATATAGAAGTTAAAATTCCATCGTTTTCAAACAAAATTAAAAAATTATAAAATACCCAAGTGCAAACTCGGACTTAGGACCGATAAGTGGGGTTAAACTAGTTTGATGGCGCCAACCTTCCCCCTATTGCAACTTGCTAAGTTAATCGGAAAATATCCAAGTTTCAAAAATTTAAAAATTAAAAAGTTAAAATTAAATCGTAAAACTTGAAAAATTAATCTATTCGCCATCGCATTCTGAAAGATATTATAACATTAAAATATTAAAATTCTAAAACAAATTAGTGCATAATATAAGTGAACCATCGAACACCAAAGATGATGCACCCATCTTTAAAATAGTTGTATAGGTAGAAAAAGAATGTATATAGGTATAAAAAATATCTGAGATCCGAAAGTTCAAACTAAAAAATATCTAATATCAAAAAGTTCAAACCAAAAAATATTTAAAATCCGAAAGTTCAAACTAAAAAATCCGAAAGTTCATATATATAATATATATGTATATATATTCATATGTTCATATATATAATATATATGTATATATTCATATGTTCATATACACTGGTGTGAAAAAATTAAGGACGAAGTCGAAAAATTAGCATATCAGCTGAACGAAGAGGCAGAGCGGACAGAAAGACCAATCAGGAGATTAAGTAAGGTGATGTACGGTAGCACATGCGCAGATATGCAGGTAGACGTAATAGGGGAGTGTCTGAGTAGTATAAAGCATGTTGTCGGTGTAAGATCAGTATTTCGGGCAAAGAGATTGCACGCCGTATAGCAGTTAAAATCACACCGAGTTGCTGCCTCAGCGAGAAATGGCGAATAATCAATCTGTTAGACGACAACTGGATGCTTTTACACGAGGTCAAATCATTGGGAAGTTGGAGGAAGGCCGCTGTGTGACAAGTGTGGCTGCAGAGTTCGGAATTGCTCACAGCATCGTTTCACGACTTTGGAGACAATTTCAAACTACAGGAACAGCTATCCGGGGGTTCAGTAGTGGTCGTCCACGAGGAATCACACCCGCAGATGACCGGTATATTGTCTTACAGGCCAGAAGAAACAGGAGGCAGACAGCGGGAGAAATCGCTAGACACACGAAACAGGCGACTGGACGACCGATATCGCGTTTTACCGTGGCCAGAAGACTGCACGGTGGTGGTCTTTTTGCACGACGCCCTGTACGGTGCATACCTTTAACGCCTGCCCATCGGAGAAGGCGTTCTCTGTGGTGCCGGGAACACCGGAATTGGAGAGACAATGAATGGGGACGAGTACTCTTTACAGACGAGAGCAGATTCAGTTTGAGTAGCGATTCTCATCGCATACTCATCTGGAGAGAGCGGGGAAGCCGCAAACATCCCTCGAACATCATTGAAAGGAACAGGTATGGAGGTCGCGGTGTTCTCGTTTGGGGAGGCATCATGCTTGGTAGTCGTACAGACCTTCACATCTTCGACGCAGGTTCAGTCAACGGGACCCGTTATTGTAACGAGATTCTTCTTCCATATGTGCGTCTTTTTAGAGGTGCTATGGGTCTGCAGTTCCTTTTCATGGACGACAATGCACCATGTCATCGCACAGTAGCTGCCGAACAGCTCTTAGAGAGTGAGGATATTGAACGTATGGATTGGCCGGCACGATCTCCGGATTTCAATCCCATCGAGCATGTATGGGATTTTCTAGGCACACTTGGCAGCTCGTACCTTACCACCAGTAACGATTCGGGAGCTTCGATAGTCGCTGAAAGACGAATGGACAGCAATGCCTCAACAACTCATTGACACCCTCATTCTCAGCATGGGCAGACGCTGTGAAACCTGCCTAGCAGTCAGGGGAGATCACATCCCCTACTAAAGACCGGATGTTTCTTGCTGGACACCCATCACAGGGATGTTTCGGCCTTCAGTCGCATTGCGCTCCATGCTACTTTTTCAATCAAGCTTCTTTTTATCTCTCTGATTTCTCTTTTAGTAAGTGTTGCTTACATTACACATGTCCTTACGTATTGGGGATCTTACGGTATTAAATGTGTTGATTTGGAAAGCTTTTGTACAAAGTTATATTGAAAAAACCGTCTTGTCCTTAATTTTTGCACACCAGTGTATATAAGATATATATATATATATATATATATATATATATATATATATATATATATATATATATATATATATATATATATCTTATTTTTTAAAATTTACCGACATTTAAATTTCACGTACTTAGCAATAATATTTTTTTTCTGTTTAAACATTACTGGTTCATTTGAATAATATTCTTTTTTCTTTTCAATTTAAATAAATTATAGTATAATTGCGCTCACGAGTCGTCCTCGTCACTTGACTGTGGCTTAAAATGACAAGGTCCATCTCTACTAGACCTTTTGTTTCTTCAAAATAGGATGTGGATTCAAGTCACGTAAAAAAAAAATACACTGAACCGGTTGGCAAGCCCTAGTTGCCAAAGAACTGAGTTTTAACGCTATTTTTTTTTAAAAAAAGTTTGCCATTTAGAAATTGTTATCGAATATTTAAAAAAAACAGGCAATTTTAGAGTAAACTTTTTATTTTCTTTTAGCTCTCAAAGTAAGGTATAGAACTATATAAAAATTCCTAAAAAGTTGGTTATAGGATTGTGCGAAAAAAAAACCCTTTGAAATTCAAAAAAATGGGAATAAAAATAAATTCTCTGCTATACTTCTACATTAAAATATTAAATTTAAAATAAAAAAAAACACTTTTTATTTTAGTTAATGTCTCCTGAACTGTATATAGAAGTGCTAAACTAAAAGGGACTGACCTGGACAACGATTCAAAGACAAGTTTCTTCTTAAGACATCTTCCTCACCTAACTTCCATATGTAGGAGGAATTGGAGGTTAATTAACTTTAATGTATAGCTACCTCTATTATTTTAATTAACAAACCTGAGTGAAAGCAAGCTTCGAATTTTCGAATCTTTGCGTACAAAACTGTCAACAAGTCTACTGGAAGCACTAAAGTGAATTAAAGAGAGATTGGCATGTTATATATATATGTAATGCTTATTAGTTATACCTTATGGTTGTGAATCTTGATCAAATGAAAAATGGAAATGTGATACCTCACGCTTTTAATTTTGACATAAAGGTGCTGTAAGAAATTTAGTTTAAAGGAAAGTGTTTAATAATAATGTACAGTAATCGATACAATAAATAGATTTATAATATTTGTCATTCTCATGTATTTTGTTATAATTCTCTTTAGGTTTAGTTATTATGTAACACAGGCAATTTGGAAATTATTCAGGGTGTGTAAGCTCTTGGGCAAAACTTTAAGGGGTGATAGTACGCATCAAGGCAAACAATATTAAATAGAAAACTTAGGGTCCCAAACGTCTTCCGAAGGAGATAGGTGCCATTAAAGTCTAGGGACTAAAATTTCAAATGGCTATAAAAAAGGGAAAATGGATCGATTCGTTAGTGGTTTTCTCTAAGATTATTCTTTTTGTCAGTATTTTCTTGAAAAATAAATTTTAAAGATAAAAAAATGTCGTTAGAGGGCGCTTTAAACTTTGATGTAACGAACAACTATTTTTTAATGTTATTTTTGTATCATATTAAATGCTTTCAAAAGCTCAGACTTAAACTTAAATATAGAGCTCAAAATCTCTGAATCGTTGGAGGTGGTTAAGTAGTGCAAATTCAACTGTGTTCAGAAGGTAAAATTTGAACCACCCTCCTTTACACAGTTAAGCTATTCACGATCTTGGATGCTCGGTCGTGGACTAGACAGCAACTAATACCCACTAAACGAAAAATAAATCAGAGAGGGATGGCAAAATAAAATTTAAAAAAATATCGATATCAGACATGAACAATTTTTCCTTGCCAAATACCCGATTTGCATGCAAAGTGTAGTACACAAGGATTTAACTGTGTGTTTCTAAATGTATGTAAGGATATAAAGTGCTATAAAAGCTCTGGTTGTCTGTATTAATCGTGTTTTCGTTTTTGACGGCTGTAAGGATAACCAGCTACACTAATCGAGAAATGGCCGATATCCACTTCATTTACGGCGTTGCGGATGGGAATGCCCTGGAGACCCGGCGATTGTACGGGGAACGGTTTTCTTCGAGACGCTTGCCAAACCGAAAAACTTTCGAACGGTTGCATCGTCATCTCAGAGAAACTGGTTCGTTTGTCAGTGGGATGCACGACACAGGGCGTACCAGGAGTGCGAGGACACCAGAACTTGAAGAGCATGTGTTACGTGAGGTCAAGGAGCAACCGGAGACGAGCACGTGGACTGTATCCACCTTCACAAATGTGAGCCACATGACGGTTTGGCGAGTGTTGAGAGCTGAAGATCTTCTTGAACCTATCATGTGCAGCGTGAGCACGCCTTGAAAGCAACCGACCATTAGCCACGTGTCGATTTTTCACGATGGTTCTCCAATGATTGGCTGTGCAACCAGACTTTGCCGCATACGTACTATTCACCGATGAATGCAGTTTCAGCCGGGAAGGCATTTTCAATGCACACAGCTGGACGTACACTAACCCACACGCTATTCGTCCTCATTCATATCAACGGCATTTCAGCGTCAATGTGTAGGCCTGAATTATTCACGATAATTTGATCGGGCCATATCTTCTGCCAAGGCGCATGGACGGTGGAACGCATCTGGTATTCCTACAACAGATGCTTCCAGTTCTACTGCAAAGTGTTTCAGTCAACATAAAGGCTCGTATGTGGTTCCAACATTACGGAGTGCCTGCACATTTCAGCGCTGATGTGTGAAGTGCATTGGATACATCATATCCAGGGCAATGGAATGGACGGGGTGGTCCAGTAAATTGGCTGGCACGCTCTCCTGACCTTTCCTGCCTAGACTTCTTCCTCTGGGGCCATATGAAGAATATTGTTTACGCAAGCTTTAATCGACTCCGACGAGACCCTGGTTGCGAGGACTGCCGTCGTAGTAGGCGATATCCAGGAGATGCGCGGGGTATTTGCTAATGTTCGACAGTCCCTCCACCGGCGGTGTGAGGCCTGCATCCTTGCTGGTAGGCGCTCTTTCGAGCAGTTTTTGTGATTCCGCAAGAAAATTATGCGTGTACCATTTTCTACATATCATCATTCATTCAACTTTCATTCATGAGCACTACGTGCGTACATCAAATTGTTTCTTTTTATTTTGAGCGCAGAAATTCCTCATATGTATTATAAATAATTTTTATAATTCTGTCAGTTTCTAGTTTATCTTACGTGTAAGAGGTAGTACTTGCTGTCTGGTCTACAACACCAAGTCCTACAACACCAAGATCGGGAATCACTGAACTTTGTTCAGAGGGAAGGGAATTTCAAATTTCACCTCCTGAACACAATTCCGTTAGCGCTACTTAATCTCCCCAACGAATCAGATTTTGAGCTCAAAATTTAAGCGTAAGTCTAAGCTTTTAAAGGCAGTCAATGTGATACAAAAAAATAACAGTAAAAAATAGTTGTTCGTTACTCCAAAGTCTAAAGCGCCCGTTATCGACATTTTTTAAAATTTATTTTTCAAGAAAATACTGACAAAAAGAATAATTTTAGTGAAAACCGTCAACGAATCGACCAATTTTTCCGTTTTTTATAATCATTTGAAATATCGGACCCTTAACTTTTAATGGCACCTATCTCCTTCGGAAGACGTTTGGAACTCTAAGTTTCCTATTTAGTATTGTTTGTCTTGATGTGTACTATCACCTCTTAAAGTTTTGCCCAAAAGTTTGGATACACCCTGTATAGCATAATATATTTTGAGAACGTAAAGTATTCCCATATTAGTATTCCAACGAATCAAACTAGGAGCAGCAGCATCTAGTGAAAGTTCCTAGAAACAGTTAGTCGAGGTGTGGCTGTCGAGCTATGATTATCAAGATGAAGCTATGTCCCCGTTAATTAACTTTAGTTGTAATCTTAATTATTGTTTTTTCCCGTGAATGTCTTCTTCATTGTACCTCTCAATGTCAAATTTCTTAAAAGTTTGTTCTTGTATTTTTAAATGCCCGATAAAAATATTTTACTAGATATGTTTAGCGTTTGACTGCATCCCATAGTATTTCTTTCTTGTATTACCATTGCGTACAGAGTAATATCTAATTATATTCTTACTCAAAAAATTCAAACATGTTTTTCTTTTTTATTATTTTTTAAAATGTGCTCTGTAATTCACTCATTTTATTTAAACGATTAATGGCTTCGGATACTGAAAGGGAAAATTAAAAAGAAAGTCGTGTAAGCTTTGTAATTAATTTAAAAGGAAGTTACAAGCACACGCAATTTTATTAGTTTTAATATTTTTTTCCCTGAAGAATTCTTTCGAGGGATTACATTTTTTGACGTTTTCTGGAACCAGATTTTGAAGATAGATTAACTTCTGCTAAAGTAAAAAAAAAATTAAATTAAAATCAATGAAAACAGTTAGCAAGTCTACCACAATAAATGAATAAATTATGTTATAAATTTTATTTTTGAGTTTATGACTGATAATACTTATCAAGATCCTGAACATTTGTTTCCAAGCTGTTTTTAATATAAGGATCTCGTGCCCGTATCTGGCAACAGATATCCCACTAATCTGCAGATCTGGCTAAAGGTCAAGCGTATATAAGAGATCTGGAAATGGGTCGAGCATGTATGGGAGGATCTGGCAGTGGATGAAGTATAAACATAGGAGGACCTGGTAACACGACTGAACTGGACGAGAGCAGGCCGAACTAGAGGGAAAAGTTCGGGGAAGAAAGAAAGAGAGAATGTTGGGTGTCGTGATTCAGTCCAACTGAATCACCTAAACATATTTTGTTTTTGCGATATATTCCTTGGTATGATGAAAATAAATAAATAGGACTAAATGTTGCAGTTATTATTTTTTACCATTTGAACACGACACCGGTCATAAACTCTCGAAAAGCATCCTCAAGTTTAGAATAAGAATGAGGAAAGACTCATCAAAATAAACCGGTAAAATTTCAGTAATTGGGCTTGTAATTTTCTCAAAATAAGTTAATTCAAAAGATCTCTTTCACTAGAATACTTATTTGAAAGACCATTTCATTCAAGTAGGCTGCAGTTTTGAAAATATATGCATATTCATCATTCTAGGTATTTGATTTTTAATTTATTATAAAATCACCTTTTTTTTAAAAAGTTCTTTTCTATTTTTTTTTATTCTTTTCCCATCAGTTTATGTTTAATGTGTTATTTGTACTATAGTATTTATGCATAATTTTTTTAGTTTCGGCTTCAATATAATTTTTCACTCTGTAAACTTTCTTAAATAAGATAAGAAAGATTTGAAAAAGATGTCAATTTTGAGATTTATCTTATTACACTGAGAACCCAAATCAATTTCAAAATAAAAAAAAATGCTAGTAAAAAAAGTAAAATTAAGTAAGGAAGAAAGAAAAAAATAAAGAAAAAGAGGTTACGTTTTGAACAGGCATTTCCGGTTTATCTTACCGGATTCCTATTTATATTTTTTCATTAAATTTCAGAATAAATAGTAATGGGAAATCCTGGATAACACAAAAAACCCGATTAAACCATTACATATCAGAAATTGAAAGAATGAGCACGTTATTTAATATCTTACAGCTTACTTATTTCATTACGGTTTTAATCTCGTCTAAGTTTTTTCAGTGACCTTTCAAAGGTTTTCAGTAACCTTTCAAAGAATGTTGTTAAATAGATTTCTTGGGATTAATTTTTCCACAAAATTATTTTGTTCTTGATGTTTTAAATAATCAAAATAACATGGACTTCGACCTCTATAAATGTCACACAAATAGAATATATAAATACATCCATCTTTTATAAAACATTTTTTTAAAAAAAAATTCTATGCATTTATTTGTAATATGATGTTTAAAAAAACTTAAAATGTCATTCTTAGATTATGTGAAAAATGTAAAGAAATTTTATTTACTACACAATAATATATGCAGGGTGCTCCAGGATTATCGGGACATATTAGGTTGGGGAAAAAGAAATCCATTATTTTTGCATGAAATTCAATACTTTATTAAACATGTTTGGGATTGTCCGATTTGGGTCAATTATATACCGTTTTGTTGTATAATTTGTTGTCATTTTAAAAATAGCTTCATATTGTCTCTCCCAGTCTTGGCCTTTATTGGCGAAACACTCCAGTAATCGATTTTCACACACACACAATCTTCTCTTCATCCCAATTTCTTTTCACTCTGGAAGTTTTGCAATGCGAGAAAAAGGTAGTAATCGTTTAGTGCCAGATCCGGACTGGCGTTGTCCTGATGGAGCACAACGCCTCTTCTGTTGGCCAATTCTGGTCGGTCACTAGCTTCAAACGGTCTAGTTGTTGACAGTAGACATCTGGATTTAGTGTTTGGCCTTACGGAAGCAACTCATAATAAATTATTACTTTCCACTCATAAAAAATACACAGTAAAACCTTCCTGGATGTTAGCCCGGGTTTAGCCACCGTTTGAGCTGCTTCACCGCTCTTTGACCTCGATCGTTTTCACACAATATTGTGGTACATGACCCATTTCTCATCCCCAGTCACCATCCGCTTAAGAAATGAGTCGATTTCATTCCTTTTGGCCAGTGCTTCGCAGATGGAAATTCGATCCATCGTGTTTTTTGGTGTTATTTGGTGTGGCACCCAAACATCGAACTTCTTTTTGAATCCAACTTTGCTTAAATGGCTTAAAACTGTTTTATGGTCTATCTTTAGCTCCTGGGCTATGCTACGAATACTAATATGTGGTCAACTTCGATTATTTCTGAGATTTTATCAACATTTTCAATGACGGGCGCGGGCCAACTTTAACATCAAAAATGCTTGAACGGAATCGGCGAAACCTAAATTGCACGTAATTAGCTTTTACAGTATCGGCATCATAAACACCTTTCAGAATTTCAGCCGCCTGGCTTGCATTTTTGCCTTTATCAAAGAAAATCTGTAAAATATACCGACTTTTCTCTTTGTTGACTTCTATATTTAACACCCTGTAACTCATAATTGGATGGACCAAACAAGAAAAAGCAAAATAATTTTTTTTTAGTGTAGAATGTCACCTTGACAACGAGCATAAATTTGAAGTTGTTTGATCGATACTTCAAGAGATATCGACACTTCAACCATCGATCGAAAAAGTCATGGATTTCTTTTCCCCCAACCTAATATTTTAAGGCGAGGCAGTGGACATCACAAGGATTCAGATTAGAATAGCGATCCATGGTCGGAAACGTCGCGGAAAAGTGGTCAGACAGGTTCAAGAAAAGAAGAGGCACAAAACTAGGATTATCTGAAATTAGGGATGGCAATCTGAGATCGAGTAATCGAAAAATCAATTTCTCGGGTTAAAAAATCGATTTTTTAAATCGATATGTAGCCCTGAATCGTTTCAGTGAATCGATATTCATTCTAGAAAATCTACATTTTATTTTTTGTGTTTTATTAAAAACCATAAAAATGGTAAAATCAATGGATTTAGACATATTTGACAAAAACGAAGAATTTAAACACTATTTATCGCAGACAGTTGTGCACCTGAAGTATGATCCTATACTTTACTGGCAAGGAAAAAAAACACTCTATCATCACGTTCACTCAATAGCCATTATCTGTATGAGTATCGTGGGATCATCTGTTCCTTGTGAGCGCCTTTTTTCGATTGCCGGCAACATTGCTAGTGATGAGCGGAACCGCTTGAATCCCAGTAGACTTGCTTGAATCCCAGTAGACTTGACAGACTGTAATTTTTTTAAAAAAACCTAGATATTAAGTATTGGGAACTATACAAGCTATATTATCTATTGTCTAAACTTTTGAATGTAACAAATACATTTAGAAAACAAATGTCTTTTTTTATATCTGATACTTTGATATGGTAATAAAAATAATTACAATTGTCGAATTCCCTGAACTAAAAAAAATCGCTGATTTTACAGCTAATAGATCGTTTATTATGGTATCTTTCTTTTCATAAAATGGATTTATATTTACATTGTAAACGCAGACTTGAAAAAAAAATCGATTTTTCAGAAATCGTTTTTTTTAAATCGATCTTTTAGACCTCGATTTTTTTTGTGTGAATTGGTTCATCAGGTTACGATTCGAATCAATTTAAAAATCGATCTTTTTTGGAAATAATCGTCATCCCTATCTGAAATATTTATTGGTCAAAGCTGGGTCATGCTGGGAGTTCGAGTCACTCGAGTCTCGCCCTTACTGTGTCTACTACCTCGTAATGATCAATATTCACAAAAATTAAAATGCAAATCAGAAAACAACTAGTGGTTAGGTGCATCTCTCTATGAGTACCCTTCGTAATACAATCCATCTGCAACTCATGCATTTTCTTTTGCCAATCTGTAAATCAGGTGCACATCTGCCAGCTCGGTGTTCATAAAGCATTCCATACTCCTCAGCGGGTGATGCGGCAATGCTAGTCTGCTTCCTTAAATGCTCTTGTGAACAACGCCACCTAGGTCCGAACCAAGACGTTTCCGATCATGGGTTGCTATGGAAATCTGAATCCTTTTGTGATGTCCTCTATCTCCCCATTAAGTTTGTCCCAATAATCCTGGAGCCCCCTGTGTATTATTTTCGAAAGAAAAAAAAAGGTGAAAGAATGTATTGGCTGTAACATCGTAATTTAATTTTAATTAATAATAATACATCAATTCTTTTAATTTTGCGCAAGCAAGAGGGAAACTGCATTCAGAATAATTAAAAAAAAATCTAATTTTATTTTGTTTTATAAAGAAATGTTTACCAAAAATATAATATGATTACGCATTATGCAGAAATATTTATATTTGCTTATCCCTAGTATTATTTAGCTTTTTTTAGTAAGTTTTGAATGTAAAGAAAGTATTAATATAGAGACAGTAATGTCATTTATCAGAAATATATAAAATGGAACAGCACCGTAAAAAACCCAACGAAAAGGTTTCTGAATTCTCACTTCGCTTTAAAATGAGAATAATTAATTCGTTTAATTCTCGTTGCGGAATTAATTATCTTTTACAATAGAGAATATAACTTCTGCCTTATAATTTTTGTTGCGTTGATAGAAATTTTCTTTTAAATTTGAAAAATTGAAACACATTTCAATTGTTAAGAATTTCAAGAATGCAAATAAGTTCTTTTTACTAATACTTACAAGATTTATGTGTATAATTAAAAAAAGTCTATTATCACTTTCTAGTATTCCTTATATCTAGATTTCCTTATTATATTACTATATTTTTCTTCTAATGAATATATTTTTTAATAAATTTGCTTATCAATTTATGGAAATTGATTCTTCGCGCATAATTTTAAAATGTACACAAAAATTATTTATTGAGAAAAAAAACTCTTGATTTAAAACATCATTTTTTTAAACTCTGGACTTTTATATAATGTTAATATTAATTTAGCTTCATGTTAGACATGTTCTGGAGTCAAATCAATTAGACTTTGTATTGAAATACCCTTTTATCGATTATTTTATTATTATTTTAATTTTTCGTGCGAATAATTTCATAAAGCTAAAAACACGAAAAAGTTTAAAATATTTCTTAGCAGATCACATTTCATCAAGTCTCATATTTTTTTCTCATTCTGATAAAGAATTTCATTAATTGTTTTATTTTAGATCATAGAAAAATATTTTTTATCATAGAAAAAAGTTTATTTCTTATTATTAAAGAAAAAAGAATTTAACTGCGAAAAAAAATACATTCAACGCTCGTACACTCACGTGCATTTTATTAAAAATATTAATAAAAGCTTGAAAATTTGATTTAAAATATACATATGCTTAAAATTTAAATTCTTTTCTCTTTGAACTCAATTCTAGAGTCTTAGAATTAAATTCAGTTACACTAAATTTAATACATCTTTTTTATTTACATTATCCCTATACAATTATGCGAATACGTCTAAATTATTTCATGCAAGGACATTGTAAAATGGGAATTTGCTTTGTATGGGAATTGTGAGATGGTGGAACTTCACAATGTATAATTTGTATTTAAATTGCGATTTTGATTTTTCCTTATGTTTATATATTCAATAATATTTCTTATATTTCATGGAATAATTCTGTCAAAGAGTTTTGTCATTTTGATTAATAATAACAGAATTTTTTTTTTTTTGTTTTACTCGAATGTTTAAAATGCACTTTTCTTAAAATTTTCTCTTTTCATTGTTACGTAAAATGCTCCTTGCGTTTTAAATTAGGTATATCTCTGAAATTTTCACAAGTTATGAAAAAAAAAATCTGATATAATTCTCAAATTTATACATTAGTCTTCTAAAAAATTTGACGGATCATATTTTGTGTTGTTTTAAATACCTTGAATGTGTTATAATTGGTGAAATATTTCGTATAGTATAGGAAATTTATCTTTTTCTCATCAAGTTTAATCCTAAATTTAAAATCCATGCACAGATATATTTTGTTGTAGTTCATCTATGTATAAACATAAAAAAATATGTGCATATCTTAAAAAAACTAATGCTCAAGGAGCATTTTTAAAAATAGTTTAAAAACTGTAATTTTATTTAAAAAAACCAGTTTTTTATAGTAGTTTTTTTTTAAAAATATATTTAAATTGTTTAAAATATAATAATCAGTTACTATTTTGATTCCCTCGTCAGCTAATTAAGCTAACAATTTAAGAAATTAGTTGCAAGGGTCCCCTGTCCTCTTAATGAATCTTTGAAAGTAAAACTTTCAAATTAGAAAAAAATTTAAAATAAAATTTGTACACGAACTGGCACGAAAATTTAAGACAACAGACTTATTTTTACTTTTAGAACTAAATTACGGTAAGAAGTAATCACTGACATAGACACTATACCGACCCATATTACTACTTTTGTTATCTTTATCTTTTACAATTGTAACTAAATTGATGTTTATGACAAAAATCTTTTTAAATATCAGTCATCAATTACATTTTACCATATTCATCCTGTTCGTGCATCTGTCATTTACTCTTCAACTCACGTTAAAATAAATTATTCAAGAAAAGGTACATCAATTTTTTTTAGTAATCAATTCTTACATTTTGCATCGAAAACAAACCAATTCATAAACAAAAATCTCCGCCATTCACTGTGTATCATTAAACCACCACCAGACGGACAGATGCGCTGACGTTGCCATTCGAAACACTGTAATCCCCTGCCGCAAATACAACGTCGATACAATTGACCGGGTTGCAACATTTCCATTTAAAGTGGTGGGTTTCAATTATTCAAGCCAGCGTCGGCACGAACGGCCACGCTAATAACTTAGAAAAGCTATTGTAAGGGAGCGCGCACAAAATTTAATTGGACGGACCGATGCCTTGACCGGACACTTGAAGATAGTCGCTTTGATCTAAGAGAGAGCCTTATTGACGGTCTAGGGTAGAGAATCATTAGTGGGAAACTTGCCTTGGAGGAAAATTTGGATGTCCAAGAACAAGGATATCTTATAAAGGGATTTTTTTAATATTTTTAGTCAATTTTTAATCTTCCGGATAAATTCATCTTTATTTTTCTTTTCTTTTTTTTGGAGGGGTGGAGGGATATTTTAACAATTTAATCAAAAGGGTCTGTACAAAATTTTCAAAAGAACAGTTTCAGTTTTAGAAATCGAGTAACTGTGTTACACATATCAGAGAAAAGTGATTTACTCATTCATTACGAGATCTCCGAAACTATTAGACACACAGACTTCAAATTTGGCAAGGATGTTTCTTTTCTTAAGTAGAGATCCATTAAGAATGGGTCTAGTGGAAATCGACTCCCAAGAAGAGAAGGGCCATAATAGATGTAAAAAATCCCGTTTTTGATCAATAAACCTATAGACTTGAAAGTTAGCAGGCGTCTTTTTTGTTGTTGTTAAATAGAGACCCATTACAAACGAGTCTAATGGAAATCGACTTCCAAGAAGAGAGGGGCTATAATAGATTTAAAAAATCCAGTTTTTCATCAATAAACCTATAGACGTGAAATTTAGCAGGCGTCTTTTTTGTTTGTTTGTTTTTCTTTTGTTAAGTAAAGATCCATTAAGAACGGGTCTAGTGGAAATTAACTTCCAAGGAGAGAGGGGACGTAATAGATTAAAAAATCCCGTTTTTCATCAATAAACCCATAGACTTGAAATTTAACGGGCTTCTTTTTTTTTTTTTTTTTTTTTTTGTTAAATAGAGATCCAGTAAGAACGGGTCTATTGGAAATTGACTCCCAAGGAGAAAGGGGACGTAATAGATTTAAAAAATCCCGTTTTTGATCAATAAACCTATAGACTTGAAATTTAGCAGGTTTCTTTTTTTTGTTGTTGTCAAGTAGAGATTCGTTTAGAAGGGGGTTTGCAGATGATTGATTGATTGATTGAATATTAACGTCGCACTGTTCAGCTACACGAGGGCTTTTGGCGACGGACCACATAATTTTGAACCATGGTCAAGTGACGTGGACGACACCTGAGCTGGCACCCCCCTCTCCTAACTACCACACCACACCAACGGGAGGACGTTTCAGCTCTCGACAGATTTAACGTACATCGCTGCCCTACACGGTGGGTCTTTAGTGGTACTGGGCTCGAACCCGTGACAAAGCAAGCCACGGTCCGATACCTATACCACTCGGCTACCGCGGCCACAGGGGGTTTGCAGAAGTCGATTCCAAAGGAGGGGTGGGGATGTTATTGATAAAAATTATCATTTTTGAGCTATTACACCACAGCAGCGTGTCTTAAACTGAGCGGCACCCTACGTGATAAGCCTACGCAGGGGGTGCGAGCATGTCGAAAAACAAAAGATTATTTTTTTAAAAAAATAAATTTATTTAAAGAAAAAAACAAATACATTCTAGCATGTTTAAACTCGCATATTTATTGCAATATTTACAGCAATCTGCTCCAATGTAAAAATTACAAAAGAGAAAAAGTATAACATAATACTTATTCTATTACTTTAAAGTTCATTACTTTAAAGACACATACACAAAATTTTCTACTTGTCTTGATAATTTGTACGATTTATACGTAATGTCGTAATGTAGCTTTAGCGTCTCAGTACGCTATTATTGAATTCAAAACACTGTTATTGTACTTTGGGGGGAGGAAAATTGGGTCTCAAATGATGACAGAATTTCATTTTAACGAGCATTTTTTTTAGTTGTTCCGCTAAGAACGGATTTTACAGAAATTGACTTCCAAGGGGGTGCAAAAATTAAGCATGTTTCCGTTTTAGGAATTCATATTCTATTCTTTTGAAAATCAAGAGAATCAAGATTAGAGAAACCAAGAGTCAAGAGCCATAAGAATGTTTTTGAATACAATTGAAAGTTTAATGCTAGGACGAATGGCGCACACAAGAATTTTTTCAAGGGTGGGGGGAAGGGTCGAAAGTTTACCATTCTCTTATCATGCTCCAATACGCCGCCCAACACATTCTTTTGAATTTGTCGATTTTCGGGAACAAAAAAAGAGTAAAAAATTAATTATTCAATAAATAACTAACATTAATTAATAAAACTAGTTATTAATAAAAAATTCTAATTAAATTTTACACACTATATAGGATTATAATTAATCGAAAAAAAAGTTAAGACTTTTCGGGAGGTCCGGACTCGGCACCCCTTGTGTACGCCACTGGCTGGGGCTAAGATGTCGATACCTTAAAAAAGCAATATATACTTACAAGCTGGTATACCCGTTCTTCGCACGGGTGAACTGAAAAATTAGACAACACAGATTGAAGGATAAAGAAGTTTATAATGAGTTAATTTTACGTGAGCTGCAAATTAAACAAAAAAAGCTTTTTTTGCGTAGCTCAGCAAAACAAAAACAAAAAAAGAGAAATAAAACACCTTTGTTAAATTTTAAGTATGCAGATCTAATAGCTGATAAAAAGGATATTTTTTTTATTTATAACTCCTCTAACACTCTTGAGGGTCGATTTTTGAAAATACCTCCCTAAGCTGATCTCTGCTCAGCAAAAGAAACACATTGTTAAAAGTTTTGTGTAATGAACGCTTAAAATAGTGTAAATAATTTTCATCTGAAAGTATAATACATTAATATTACTTTCTGTAGTATTTGTTTTATGTTAAAATTGTAATATTCGCAAGCAACGCCGTTTATTAAATTATAATGACGATTCAATAAAAAACAGCGAAATGTTAACGATAGAGTAAAGTTAGCAAATGCCTAGCTACTTTCATAACTCGATCTTTATTAGAGCTTTGTAAGACCCGCCGTGTAGGGGAGAAATGCACTTTAATACTTTATCCAACCGCATTATGATTTACTGCAGTTTTCATAAAAAAAATTTTTTGGATCACTACATTTAAAAAATTAAGGGATATACATAAACAAAATACTCCACTTTTGAAAATTTAATCCATTAGAGCTAATAAATTAATTAAAGATATTCCACTGTAAAATTAATTATATATACCGTTCACTTAAAATCAGTAGTCAAATAATTTTCTGTCTTCATTAACATACAAAAAATAAGACACTTAAGTTTTGACAAACTATTTTTTCCGCTAAAATACTCATCGTAGAACCCGTGCTGCTATATATCTTGGAAGAGTGGATTTCAAAGAATATTCCTGCTAAGTATTGGTAGAATATTCCTTCTAGTTGGTGTGGTGTGGTAGTTAGGAGAAGAGGGTGCCAAATCAGGTGTCGTCCACGTCACTTGACCATGGTTCAAAATTACGTGGTCCGTTGCCAAAAGCCCACATGTAGCTGAACAGTGCGACGTTAATATTCACTCGTTCCAAAAGATACAGTACAGTAGTTTTAATTATTTTTATACTTAAAAATAATTATTCAATTAAAATTATAGTGTTATAATTAACTACTAACCACAAACAAATTTTGAAAATTTGTCCAAATGATGCAGTGTGAAAGAGAAAGTTTATTTACTTTAAGTATCAGAACTGATAAAAGCATTTATATTTGGAAAAAAGATCAATTTCTTACTACCAAATGTGCATAATAAAATGTTAAAAAAAACATTAAAATAAAGAGAGATTTATAACAACCTCTCCCTTCAAAACTTAGTTTGATTCTGAAATTAAAAAAATAGGCAATATATCAGAGGAATTAGTTAGAAGTGAGCACCTTGAGTAGCCAAAACAAAAATGGTTTTTCACACACAAAAGATAGATATATGCAGACGTGGTTTTTTTTTTTGCAGCGCATGCCAGAATTGCTAGCAGATGACAGAATCTTTTCCTAATTACTTGACAAATATCGTTATATTTTGGACACTTTATACAATATCTTTATAAATTATAGTTTATGCTATAAATTATAGCCTTTGAGCTATTCTGATGTATAAGCTATATTACTGTAAAGTCTCATTAAAATCCATTTAGTAGTTTTTGCGTGAAAGACTAACAAAGATTTTCACAAACTTTCGCATTTATAATATATATTAGATACAACATCATGGAATACTCAGCGAAGCGGGTGGATAACGGCTAGTATATAAATATATATTTAAAGAGACAAGAGATGAGAGATAGTAAAGTTAATATGCAGAAATGAATCTTTACCTGTCTTTCGTAATTCCTTAAGGTATCCGACAACGTTCGGAACGGTGATTTTGCAAGAGCGTATAAATGGATATTATTTATGATATTTAGTATCACTTAGATTAGAAAATGTATATAAAATTGTTTTAAGATTATTATTACAATTAAAAGTTATTTAAGTACAATAATTTGACAAAAAATGAACATAGAATGAAAAATTTTCAAAATATTCTCCTTTTGTGAAAAATGCTTCTATTATAATAATATTTTGACTGTATATAACTCCAACCTCTGTACAGAGGCTCAACTAGAATTTTTGAAAGATATAACTTAGAAGTGGTTTTATCCACGTTTTAGGGGAGAAATTTTAAGAAAAAAAAACGCCGAAAATTGTTTATAAATCGGTTGTAACTCTGAAAATAATGTGAATTTTTGAAAAAAATTTGTTCAGACGCTCTGGATAAGTCTTTGCTTTATATAAGAAAAATATTATTTTAGAAACATTTTTTATAAAAGGAGGACATTTTGAAAAATAGTTGTTCTAAGTTAATGTTTTGCCAAAATATTGTATTAAAAGAACATTTTTTTGTCAAAATGTCCTTAAAACAATTTTATATATGTATTCTAATCTAAGTGATACTAAATATCATGAAAATTATCCATTTAAGTGCTTTTATAAAACCACTGTTCTGAACGTAGTCGGATATCTTAAATTGTGCTTTCAGTAATTTTATTTCACAAATGCCAGGCTATTGACCATCAGTTCATTAGGTAACGGGCTCTCCAATACCTTTTTACAATGCAGTTAAGATCATTCAGTGCAGAGCACTCGTCCAAATGAGCGGCAGTCATGTCTTGTCCAGTGTCACACAAAACGCAGATAGGTGAAGTCACTAAGTTAAAACGAAACAGATGAGCACAAAGGCAGTCATGTCCGGTTAAAAGTCTAAATTTAGCCACAGCAGCAGCACGAGGAGAACTTGGAATACCGTGAGATTTCTTACATAGTGTACTCCAAGGCTTATCACGAGCAACACGAGAAGCTGTAAGGAGAAATGATTCCCTAAAAATCCTTTTAATTTCCTGTTTGGCAGAATGAAGTGTCAGGTCTCTGCGAAAGTTCTGAAGGATACCCGTTCCTTTTTTTGCCAGAAAGTCTGCCCTCTCATTTCCCCAAAGACCACAGTGGGATGGTACCCATTGAAAGACGATCTTTCCTTTTATCTTTCCCAGGAGTTCTCTACAGTTCTGCACACGTAAACAATTATTCTCATTATAGTTGGACAAAGCCTGAAGGGCAGAAGTAGAATCTGTGAAATAATTACAGCTCTTTCAATGGGGGGAAGACGAACAGCAAGTTGCTGAAGGGCTATATGTATAGCTTCAACCTCACCATCAAAGTGAGTTGTCAAAGGGCCGGCGTGTAAATAGAAGGAGAAGAGGTGACTAAAAACACCAATGCCAGCGCCTTGGGCAAAGTCCAAGAGTGAGCCATCTGTGTAAATGTGAAGCCACTCCTCCGGTGGGAAGAGGGTATTGATAGTTTCCAAAGCTATAGCGTGAAGAGCAGTTGGACATTCAGCACATTCAGAACAAGGTCGAATCTGATGTCGTCCAATCTTTCAGTAATTTTGAAGATGCTATTGATATAAGCTCCATTTTGAATTTATCAGCTTCCACCCACTCAAAAATTGACAAATTTGTTGTGTGATCCACTGAGAGTTGTATTACGTGCCATAGGTTGCCGACTCTTGTTCTAAAAATTACAAAAAAGTATACATATTTTTCAAATAAATAGTTTATTTTTCCATTAAAGAGATTTACGAACCTGTTAAAATATTTTAAATTATTCACAGCATTATATTCGGCAACCCACTAAAAGCCAATTTGTTCCAAATATATATCAATATAATTAAGGCTATTTTGAAATCCTGGAAAAGAATAACTTAAGACACTCCTAAACAATAAAAAAAATCTAGTAAAGAAGTTTTACTAGAAAATATATATAGGAGTATAACGCAAAAAATTCGGCGTGTAACGCACACTTTTAATATAGTAATAATAAAAAAAAATAATAAGATCGAAATTTATACTAGTACGCGTTACATGCCTGAGAGCTTAAGAAATAAAAAAGATGAGCATAGAAAAAAATTAAGATTTCTGCTTATATCGAAATGTTATTTCTTTAAAAAAAAGACATCACTATGAAGTTATTCCGCAATGCATCTTTATTAATTTTAATTAAAAATTTTAATATGGACTTCTTGCGTGTCGAAATAGTTTTATTATTTTTTTTAAAATTATATAATTTTAAAGTAATTAAGTATTAAAGAACCGTTTTTACTAATAAAAATTCCGAAATATTCTAAGGATGAATTACAATCCGAAAAAAAAATGTTTGGAGTGAGAGATTAGAGTACATTTCCTAGTTCTTAGAAATCAAATCGAAGATAATCCGGCAGGATTCTTTGAAAGAAAAAAAATCGCTTCACAAATGCGATTAAAAATGAAATATTACGTGAACTCGAAGCTAAGTAATAAATATTTCGATCTTTCTTTATGGTAAAAGTTAGTAGTCCAGTAACAATCGGTTTTTTAAATGTAAAATAGTTCTATTTTACATTTAAATAAAATAAACACGTGGAAAATTTCCTGGTAAAACCTCGTTCTTTACGTGATTTTGAAAAAAATTTAATTACAAAATAAAAATAACAGTTTGTTAACTAGTGAATAGTATTAAGGGAATTCACCAATGTAATAGTTTCAAAAAATAAATTTTTTTCTTCATAAATTGCTTCCTTAACATATCTAGAATACGGTAGTAAAGTGATTTTTAAAAATTTGAATTATAGAGAAGCAGGTGTTGGAAGTGCAGCTGTTTGTAGCGGTAAGTTAAGATTTTTATTGTTTTAATCGGACTTGAAACTTTTTTTAAACGCGTTTTTCTGAAAACTGTGTTTTTCAAACTTTCCTCCATCTGAAGAACGGTTTGACCGAATAACTTCATACTTATAGGGTAGACTCAGCGCATACATATGCACCAAATGAACTACGATCATTCCAAAATTCAAAATATTTCTATTTTTTATTACAAAAGCATAACAAAAAACACCCCATGAAATTCGAAACTTTTTCTACTGGAGTCTACCAAAGATCCAATTTTTGATATTTGTAATTGAGTGTAGTTCATTTGGTGCATTTAAGCTTATAGATTAAAATGCCATTATTCTTTTTAATTTCAGATTAGTCAATCAGCCAGAATCGGGAAGAAGTGAACGTCCATTTTGTCGAGGCGGGTGTGTTCAGAGCGCTATAACTAGCGTTCTATTGGATATTTTTAGCTAAACAATTATATACATACTCTTAAAATACATATAAATAAATGATAAAAAACTTATTCTATCATTTTACTAGTCGTCAAAAAGAATTCCCTAAAAATGCTAAAAAAACAGGCTGTCACATTGGTAAACCCACTTAAAATGTTTTTGAATGGGCTTATTTTTTGTCAATATCTATAAACATGAAACACACCTTTAAAATTAAACATTCTTTCAAATAATTCTTTAGTTATGTAAAAATTAAAATTAACCATAGTAAATAACAGATTTCAATTTGAGATCTATAAATCTATTGCAAATGATTGCTAATATTATTTATGTGGTACTTTTGCAAATATTTTCATTTCATTTGTGTTTCTATTCTTACGAGTATAATCAGAAATTTAAAACCAATATTTCTTACCAGTGACTTTTCCATGTGATCTTTTTGCAATAAAAAAGGATATTATCATTGACTTTTAAAGAAAAATTCAATTTTCAACTCTTGAAACTCTATCAAAATATCACAGATACGGTCAATAAATATTATGGAGAGAACATTTTACTATGTAGAATAGTTATTTTCATTGTTCAGTTAACAAAATGTCAATGCATTTATTTACTTTTGAGTACCTAAGTTTTACAGCAATGCCCAAATTTTTGTTTACGTTTGAACCCAATGTGCTATCACCTTTGACTTGTACAGTTATTCATGAATAATTTTTTACATCTGCCGCACCTAAGATCAGACTAATTAGTGTTCATTTAGAACAGGGGTGTCCAACACGTAGACCGCGGGCTGCATGTGGCCCTCCAGTTCGTAAGATGCGGCCAGCCGACTCTTTTTTTAAAAAAATTTAAATATTAGGTTTTTAAAGTTTTTTTTTCATTTTGAAATTTATTTGAGGGGAAATTTTTTAATATATAAATAAATCTACAATGTATTTGCCTGTTACATGTTCTTGTTTTAAAATAAATCCTTTTTGATAATAGAAATGTCCTTTAGGTAAAAGTAGATTTATGTTTTATTAAACTGCTACATTTGATTTTACAATAATAAATTACTTTTTTAATAAATACCGCGAATTGCATTATGCAAATTCTTTACTATGGATGGTGCATCATTCTTTGTGTGTGTGCAACTTTCATTTCTTCTTCTCCTTTTCTGTTTGGAGTGCCCAAAAAGCAAGAGGCCGTCAGAGATGTTTTATAAAGTTTAAAAAATATAATCAGGTCGGTTAAGGTAAAGGACAATGTATACTTAATCGCTTGCGAATGACAGCACGATCAAATTTCAACAATGAGTAACGAAAGATCAATTCAAAAAGAACATCGTAATTTTCAAGAAAATGGCAACACACACTGTAATATTTTAAACATTATTTGATCATTGCATTATTGTATTATATAAACATTATTATATTATCTATGTCTGTATACATAAAAACTAATGAAAACAATAATAATAATTCATTCTGTTTTAAATTTTCACTCCAATAAATGTTTTTTGTTTCCAAATCTGATATAAAGGTACATATTTTTATGTGCGGCCCGCGAGACTATAATTTTTTTCCTAAGTGGCCCGCAAGGTCATTTGGGTTGCACACCCCTGATTTAGATGATTGATTTTCCGTTTACTAGGATAAAATCCACGTGCTTCGCTGAGACAGCAGCACCCGTGAGTGAAAGTCTTCCTTGCTTGGATCTTTTATGAGAGACATGAGACAAGTTTGAAAATCCTTTTTATACCTCACAGCATTGTTGTAGGAAGGCCAATCGTTTCCGTAAACAAGCGTTATTTCAACGTAGTTTTTCCGGAAAACTGCAACCTTCGAAGATTCATAATCGCACACTGCTAAACTCTGTTTTCATCATACTCCGGATTACTTCAATCTATGGCATCTTGAAACCAAACAAATCAACATTAATAGCTGGAATTTGCAAGATTATTGACATATGGGTAAACTAATATTAACTTTATCTAGAAATCTCAGTAATTTTTGAGTAATAATCAAAATGCAAATGTCCTCTTTACGGAAGAATTAAACAAAAATAGATACAGTCGGACCTCTATCGAAGTCGCTAAATCCCCCCAAACAATTCGTTACATAGAATATTCGTTGCACGGATTTTCATCTTTTAGTATATTTTATAAACCACATAAAACAAATTTTAAATTCAAAAACACCATATATATTTAAAAAAGTACTTATTTACACCTTTTTGTAAATTAATATTTATGTATTTCATATATCTTACCCATCAAAAAAGAAAGAAAAACTGCGAGGAAAACAAGAAAAAGAATGCCGAGTAATATGCTGCATTTTCAAGGTTAAGAAAATAATTTTAAATTAAAATTAATGAATTTTTAGGACATTTTCTAATTTAAAGCAAACAAGTAATTTTAAACACACATTATTTAATAACTAGAGATTCTTAACATGCAAATTATTATTACCCCGTGCATCCTTAAATTTAATCACTCCTAAAATCTGTTAATTTTGTTTGGATTTTTTTTAATTCAAAAAATGTTTTGTTTTATAATGTATATAAGCCTCACATCTTTGTAATGCACTAAAATTCCCTTTATGACCATCATAAAATATATTAAAAGGGAGAATAATTTGAAATATCAAGAAATACTTAAAACATACGGAGGAAAACAATTGATCCACAAGAAAAAAGTTTGTTATATAGAAATGTACTTCGCTATTGGTTGGTTATTTTAAGAAGATCGTGAAATGTTCCTGGTTTCAGAAAAAAAGTCCACTATATAGAAAAATTCGCAATATAAGGGTTCGTTATATGAAGGTTCGACTGTATTTTAATTTTTAAAAACTTCTAAAATCTCAAAATATGCAACTAAAGCAGTGTTTTTCAAACTGTGGGGCACGCCCCCTGAGGGGGCGCGATAACCTTACGAGGGGGGCACGAGCATATCGAAAATAAAAGATTTAAAAAATAATTAATTTACTGGAATGAATTAAAACAAAATACTTTCAGACATAACAAAAAAATGCTCTTTTACTCTGATATAACTTATAGGCGTGATATTAAGTCATCAAAATTAAAAACTTCTTCAATACCTAATTTGCTATCTTTGATCATATAACCAAATAAAAAAACTTTTATTTGATTTGCTGTAATCCCATGATGAGAGATTTTTTTCTTACGTTTTATTTTGAAACCTAACATACAACTCTTTCAGAGAAAAAACAGATCCCAGACCCAGAATCGAAAAAATTTAGGAACATAAAAAATTCATCACTGTCATTCTTTTTTTTAAATACTGCACATTATAGCTGTAATCTGTTTGACCTTCTAAGTTATTGGTACAGTTAATTATGACCCCTCTCTTATGTGTTTGTTTCTCATTTAGGGAAGTTGTAAGTAATGTATTTCCCTTTTGCGCTTTTTTGTATGCAAAAGAGTTTTATGATATTTGGAAAACCACGGAGAACACACACTTTGAAGGATTACTTGGCCAAGACTTATTTTTAAGGGTATTCTCAAACATATAAAGCATAACCAAAAACATTTTACACGTGTACAATAAAATAATTATTGAAAAAAAAAGGGATTGGGGTGACTCAATAACCCCGCTCGACCGTATCGAGTGCGTGCCTGCTCCCAGGTTAAAACATTTTGAAGTTTTTCGCTTTAAATATTAAAAATAATACAATTATTCTTCATCGGAATTTTATATAAATGTTCATTATTTAACATCAATTATAAATGCTAATTCTGTGAGGCTTAAAATTACAATTCAGGTAAAACTAATTATGATTTGAGCAATCATTTAAAAAAATCATTTTACATTTTTGTAAACTTGGCTTTACTCTCCTTACAATTCAGCTATTATATCAATAGCGTTTTATTTTCTTACAAATGAACTCGTGCAAAGAGCGGGCATTTCAGCCGGTAAATTTTTAATGTATCAGTGCTGCACAGAGTATTTTATAACTTATTACTAAATACTAAATTACTTATTTTATTACTTAATACTAAATTAAGAACAAGTTTAATAAGTATTAACGACTTCCATGAGCTTGTCTTGCAAAGAAAAGTTTTTATAAGGAATGCTTATGATTAAAAATTGACCCTCTGAGTTTTTTTTCTATATTTAGAGAAGATATCTATATTTTGTCTTCTAAGCAGCCACCGGATTTTGCAATATGTTCAATTTAAAAATTAGAGAAAGGAAAATGAGCGTAATAATTATCCTATTATTTTATTTATTTTTTCTGCGTAAAAGTAGTACACAAAATTTAATACTTATGTTACTAATTTGTATGGTTTATAATTAAGATTGCCTATTGTAGCTTTAGCGTCAAAGTGCATTATTATTGCATTCAGTACATTATTAATGTATAAGGGGGGCGCGATAAAAATTGTGATCGAAAAGGGGGGCGCCAGTATTGAAAGTTTGAGAAGCACTGAACTAAAGCTAAGATTCAAAAAGTTTTCCAAAGATATGCTGGTACCAGTGGTGTAACGTACACTCCCGCATCCAGGGGAGGGGCGGGTTCTAGGGGACCCAAAACCTGACTGACGCTTGAAAGTTTGACTTTGCAGAGGGGGTAATTTTCTCCATTATTTCTCACTGGCTAGTATTCAATTAAATGTAGACGTTATTATTGCATAAGTAGTTCATAGGATTTGAACAAATGACTTAATTTCATTATGTACTCTCATCTTTTCATGTACATGTAAAATAACTGCATAGTGTAATATAATTACAACTCGTCATATGAGTTGTAATTATATTACACTATGCAGTATGTGCTACATTCCATTTATCATGTTATCTACTAATTTTAAGGTTATCTTCTTCCAAATTTTAAAATATATTATATAAATTCAGGGCATTTTCTTAGAACTGAAATATATTCCAGGTTTTTTTTAATCATATTATGATTGCTCTAAGACAAAAGCTAGCAACGCGTTAGTCACTTTAGATACTCCTTATTAAATCATTTATTGTATAAGTAGATATTCTCTTTAAAATTTTACAAATATTTTTCTTAGTTCGGTGATCTTATTTGTATTTTTTATTGTGACAAATATGCTGAAGAATAAAACATAAAATATGCAATTAAATCCTACACACACATGAAATAATAATTATTCGTAATTTTAATTGAGTTATTTTATTTATGATTTTTCTGTTTAGTTTTTGTAATTTTACTATATGATTCCATAATCTTATTTTGTTATGTGAATATGAATTTCGCATATTTTTTAATCACAACAGTGGGATTAAAAATTAAAAGAATTATCTTTGCTTATTGCATTGGATTATGCGTATTCTCAATCTGTGCAACGTATCTCAATTTTTTAAAAAAACCTTTTTGCATAAAATCGTTTCAGACTCTTTGATCAAAATGTTGGTTTTGTAATATATTATCGCTTTTTGATGTGAATCTATTTTTTCCTTGATGCAAAGCGCTTCATATTCTACACAAGTGTGCAAAACTTAAGCAACAGGTGGATTTATTGCCATAACTTCACGAAAAATCATCTGAGAGACATGAAATTCAGAAATGAGGGAGAGTATTATGTACGTAAAGGATGACGAAAGCATCGACGCTGAAAAAGGAGTACAATGCATACGGTATGGAATCAAACAAAAACAAGCTTTATTGAACACAAAGTATCGTGACTCATGATGGTCTATCCAACAGGAAGAACAACAAGCAGATGTTTCTTAATATGGTATATGCCCTCCCCTCACTGCAATGGTTGCTTCGCACCGTCTCCGCATACTCAGAACCAGCTGGTGCAACATTTCTTGCGGTAGGAGTACACATTCTTCAATCAGCATCTATTTGAGTTGCTGGGTGTTCTCCGGATGATGTAAGCGTGCTGCAGTACGTCTCCCCAAAGCATCCCACACATGTTCAATGGGATTTAAATCTGGGGAGTACGCTGGCAAATCCATTCGAGTGATATCTTCACTTTCCAGCAGCTCCTCAACAGCAAGAGTCCGATGTGGCCGTGCATTGTCATCCATAAAAATGAAATCTGGGCCAATGGCACCTCGGAACAGACGCACATGGGGAAGAAGTACCTCTTCACAATAGCGATCCCCGATTACAGACCCTCTATCGAAAATGTGGAGCTCAGTTCGCCCGTTCAGCATAATGCCTCCCCAGACAAGAACTCCAGAACCACCGTAATGATGTCTTTCCTTGATGTTACTGGTATATAACCTTGTCCCGATCTCTCTCCAAATCAAAACGCGTTGAGAATCGCTTCTGGTACTGAACCGACTCTCATCCGTAAAGAGGACACGGCTCCATTGATCAGTTGTCCAGTTTTTGTGCTCTCTGCACCACTGTAAACGGTGATGTCGGAGGTCAACTTTCAACGGGAGACAGCGTTCAGGACGGCGGGTGAATAGGCCCCCTTTGTGAAGGCGTCTGGCCACAGTAAACCGCGACACTTGTCACCCGGTTGCTGTAGAGAGTTGCTGAGCAATGACGCTTGCTGACTGCCGTCGGCCTCTTTTCGCCTGCAGGATGATATATCGGTCATCCCCTGCAGTTGTCGTCCTCGGGCGGCCACCACCAATCTTTCTAACAGCTGTATCTGTGGTTTGGAACGCTTTTCAAGCGCGCGAAACGACACTTTTGTTGATTCCGAACCCTGCAGTTATACTGGTGACGGTACGTCCCTCCTCCAGCTTTCCGATCATTCTTCCACGGTTGAAGTCGTCCAGGTGATTTCTTCTAGCCATATTTCACGAACTGACTCACTGGCACTTGCAACGAATATGTTGAATTGCGTCTACGTCCTTCATTTTATTCTACTGTTGAGCAGCGCGCGTCGACATCACGCGTTTTGCGTACGCTCACGTCGCTTCTGACGTTTGGTTCCTGATATTTGCATACGCATGATGTTTCTACTGACTTACGTGTTCACTGTACTGTTCTCCAAGCCTCCTTTTCTGCAATTTCATGGCTATCTACTAAATTTTTACATTGTTGCTTAAGTTTTGCACACCAGTGTATTTTCCTTTAGATTAAAAATAAAATGATGTGCATTTAATTATGTATGTATTAATATTTGTCAATTTTGTACTTAAAATTGTTCAGGTCTAGTGCTTATTCTATAAAAGTAAGCGAAAATTAATTTTGTGATATTTGTTTTCAAGAATACATCAAAATCACTCTTTTACCGGGGGGTGGGCATTAAGTCGATCGTGATCGACCGGTGGATCACCAAGACATTTTCGAGTGACCACCTTTACTAAGACCTAATAATCATTCCATCATAAGAAGGTCTATAAATACTGTATTTATTCGAATCCAATCCGCCATCGATTCTGAACCGCACCTCAAGTTCTGAACAAAATTCTGTGCAAAATGAAAACTAGTGTAAAAGGGTTCATCGATTTCCAATTTAACGAAATTAAACTGAATTTAAAGGAAAACTAATAAGAAGTGAATAATTAGTTATTCCATCAGTATTACAAACTGTTAAATGCATGCATGAAGCTGTTATTGCTCTATATACCCCATCGAAAATTTTTTTTCCTTCGATTCTAAGCTGCGCCCGAAGAATAGTAACACCAATTGGACAAAAAGTGCTTCTTAGATTCGAATACATACGGTACTTTAAAAAATACGGAGGAAAAAAGTCGGATAGTTTGGAGAGGATCCTACGCTACTGGATGGACCGCAGAACCTTGAAAAAATTAGAAGTAGCCCATACCCTAGAAAAGTCTGCCCACTCCTGCTCTATAGTATCAAATAAAGAGAAAAACATTTTGCTTTTTGATACATCCGCAAAAGTAAATCGAGACCTAAATATTAAAACATTCCATACTACATAGATTCACAGTCATGATTCTGGTCTCACATACTATGTCACAAATAGATGTAATCAATGGACTCAATTCATGACGGTCACATGATAAATACAAACACGTGTTCGCTATTGAATTTAAAACAGACATTAAACTAATTGTACTTGCTATTCGATTCGTAAAACTTAGATGAAGTTTCAAATTTCCTAACTGTGTAAAGTTAACCTAATATAATAAAAAAAGTTTCAAAAAGATTTTAAAAAATTTAAAACAAAACTTACTTTATGTATATATATATATATATATATATATATATATATATATATATATATATATATATATACATGTGCTTTTCAATAAAATGTATTTCATATACCTATGTGTTTATTACTGTCGATAAATATACACTCTTTAAGAGAAAGTTTCGGCAGAACGTGATTGCTTTTATCGCGCGACAATGACGTAACGTGAATGTTTAAACTAATTAGCTAGAAACAGGTGGTTGTCATTATAATGTGACTATAACGTCACATAAATTTAGCCCATTGCATGAATAGTGTATTATTCATATACCTAGCGGTCTGGGCTTTTTCAACACGTGGTCAGTGGCAAACCATTCAATTTTCTTTTCTGGAATTCCAAGAACTCCACCACTCCATACAGTCCGAACTGCCAGACACACCACACCAGAAACTGCGAACAATGGTCAGGGACCATTCCACCGAATGACTACCCTATTAAACGTTCATAATAACCTCCCCTCAAACGACTCCCTTGTGTCACAGATAGGGCCAGCCCTAAGCTCCCACATAACCACGCCTATACATTTATATACGAACCTCTACGCGGTGAAGAGAGGAAGATTCCTTTTCGAAATTGAATTCTCTGCCAAGGTCTCTGTAGTAGTTCTAATTTTTTTTCTTCTCCCCCCCCCTATTTTTTTCTTTCTATTTTTTCATTCTTTTTAGATCTATCATGCCAATGGACTCCTGTATAGAAATGATTCTGGATGATTTTTTGGCTTTGCTTCAGATATGTGTTTGTGTTAGGGTTCCCGGGTGGATAGCAAAGATGGTGAGGGAGTATGGGTCCACAGGGGATGATTCTTTTTTTTTGGAGGGGAGAATCGCGTTCCAGCTTCTTTCCCTTCATGTGAAGCGATATTGGTGTTTGATTATTATAGGACATATAGGACGCAGGACAGTGTGAGTAGGGAGGTAGGAAGCTGGAGAGAGTTCCATCGATTGATTTTTTGATATTGAAAAAGCTTGTAGCCGGTGACCAGTGTGCGGAACGAGTGGGGACTGAGAAAGCGATTGTTTCGCCTGTTGGTCACAGACAGAGGACATGTTTGGGGAAGTTACAGCTGGTGGAACATGTACAGTGATGTTACAAGTATGGTTCTATCGACAAGTGCATAAATCTTCGTCAAATCAAGCTAAGGATTGAGGTATTTAATTTCCAGGAACCAACCATGTATCGGAATACAGGAGATTAAGATGATGAATTTTATATTGCTCACCTGAATCTAATGGTGGACAGAACGAAGTATTATTTTGGTTACTCAATCGCATAAATAAATTCTGGGATCACAGAGTTTTTTTAAATAAATAACTATAACAAATGAAATTTATAAAAACGAAATTTTTTTGAAAAAAATGCCTATAAGATTTTGTAAAATGTGTGGACATGCAACAACAAAAAGTCGAAAAGTTCATGAACTCGAGCAGCGTTCTATGGTAAGCAATACATCTTAAGGTATCCGACTACGTTCGGAACCGTGATTTTTCAAAAGGGTATAAATGGATAATATTTATGATATTTAGTGTCACTTAGATTAGAAAATGTATATAAAATTCTTTTAAGAATAGTATTACAATAAAAAATTATTTAAGTACAATATTTTGACAAAAAATGAACACAGAATGACCAATTTTCAAAATAGTCTCCTTTTGTGAAAAAGGCTTCTATTATAATAATATTTTGCTTGTATATAGCTCAGACTTCTGTACAGAGGCTCAACTAGAATTTTTGAAATATTTAACTTAGAAGTGGGTTTATCCATGTTTTATGGCAACAGAGGGGAGAAGTTTTAAGAAAAAAACGCCGATAATTATTTCAAATGGTTGTAAATTTGAAAATAATGTGAATTTTTCAAAAATCATACTATTTTAAAATAACAGGCAAAATATTATTATAATAGAAGCATTTTTCAAAAAGGAGAACATTTTGAAAAAAGGTTATTCTAAGTTAATTTTTAGCCGAAATATTGTATTTAAATAATTTTTTTTTGTCAAAATGTCCTTAAAACCATTTTACACATGTATCTAAGTGACACTAAATATGAAAATTATCCATTTGTGTGCTTTTTTAAAATCAGGGTTCCGAAAGTAGTAGGATATCTTAAACTATTGAAGAGCTTGAAAAAAAACGCATATATGCATCCTTTATGCAAAAAGAATTATTTTTCTTAGATCAAGAAACAGAGAGATTAACTCAAAATCAGCTTTTATGTATTGCGCGGTTTAAGTTAAAACAGAGTCAGCGATAAATTTATTTTTCAAATGAAAAAAATAATATACAACAAAATTTTTTATTAACGATTTTTGTGCATTTGTAGGGTATTGGAAATGCAATTTATTTTATTTGCAATTATTATCAATTTTTCTAATACAACTCTGTTTTCAACTCCCTTGAAAAATTCTTATTCGAATATATAAAAATATTCATACTTGTATCATAAATATAATTTTAAGGCTAATATTCAACAAGCATTTTACATCGAATGCATTATATTTGGTAAAAAAGTAATAGAATTTTTTTTTTCATTTCTGGTTTTTAAAATTCAATGACAAAGTTTTGGATGTGCGATTGCATTTTATTTAAATTCATTGCATTTAAAATTATAATTTATTTTTATTCAAGATATTGAGATAATTATTTGGTAATAAAGGACAATCTAGAGAGACTGAATAAGTTTTTATTATTTTTTTAGTGATACTGTATTACTTTTTTAAGCGAAAAAAAAAACATACAAAAAATGAGTATTTATTTGCGATTACAAATGTCAGTTTGAAAAAAGTAACTAATAGCTAACAAATCTAACAATAACTTTATAGTAACTAATAGATTCTTTTTTTAAAAAATTATCCTCGTTTTACATGTTTGATGCTCTTTATTATAAACACTTCAAATGACTGAATACTACATGGCATTTTTATCAGATAGTTACGGAAACTTTGTTGTCTCTTAGGATATCATGTGCAACTTTCAGAATGAGTCAATGAGAGAGAGTTATATTAGCGTTTCACTGGAGAGCCGCACGAGGGCTGTTGGCGACGGACCTCGTAATTTTGAACCATAGTCAAGTGACGAGGATGGCACCTGAGCTAACACCCCCTCTCCTAACTTCCACACCAGACCAGTATGTTTGAGCCTCGAGAGATTTAACGTGCTGACTCCTCTACATGGTGGGTCTCGCACTGGGTTGAATCTCATGACACGCCAGCCCCGAATCCATGAGCGTGACCACTAGGCTACCTAGGCCTAGGAAAGAATCCAAATTTAGAACAGATTTCATTACTTTTTGCTACTTTTTATGATTATATCATCAAAATAAAAGTGTCTAAGAGCAGGTGAAATCAAGAATTTACCAGATACAATTTTTCTAATTATTTACGTCAAATATCTACTGAACAGTTTTATGTTATTAATTCTAATTTACTTAAAAAACATATATTTCATTTGATGAAATCATTTTATTTTCTTTTTATACATATTTTTCTTTTTCTTTTTATTATAAACAAAATTTGATATTAAAATACAAAGTAGCGAGTCTTTTAAAATCTCCCCTCCTCTGTGGAGCACGTTTCCAAATTTATCTAATGGTAGTTCTTTAAGGAATTTGACTACCCTAAAATTTTTAATTTTGCCAAAAATTAACAATTTTTTTATGATTTATTTTATATTTCCTCTTATTGGCTTTATAAAAATGTCAATTTTATTACTTTCTGTTCACTAGAATAAAAACTACAAGTGTTTTAGTAAAAGCAAATGCCACTACTTTGAGCAAGATGTCATACTTTAAAATACATTTTACTCGAAATGTGTTGGTTTGAAAATTCTCAAACGGAGACAGCGATTGCTCAAAAAAGTTTTGAAAAAAATTTACTGAATTTTTTTGTGTATGTTCTGTGTAATAGTAGAAGTGTTTGAACCTTCATATATATATATATATATATATATATATATATATATATCAAGAAAGTTCATATAATAACTAAGATAAAGTTCTGTAAAAATTAAAATATCTCTTATCCTGAAGGTCATTTCAAAAATGAATAGCAAAGCAACACAGCAAAATTGAAAAATTGAAAATTTGTGCATACACTTTTTGTGTGTACAAAACGGGCCCCGTTTCTGTAATTTTTTGCAAATTTTTTTATGAATTCTTTTTCTCTTCTTAATTTTAGCATATTTCTCTTCTTAATTTTAGCATATTTTTCTTAAAATGTACTAAATAAATCTAAAAAAAAAAAAAAAAATCCGCATGCCTCCATTTTTTTAAAAAAATAAAGCTGTCGCAAGTAATTGGACACCTTAAATGAGGATGTATCGTAATTTAAAGTGGTTATTATATAAATATTCTTACCGTAAAATCCGACTTATAGCACGCACCCATACTTTCTAGCAGCACTTTTTAATTTTTAGGTATATTCGCCTAATAATGTTATAAGGAAAATTCGTTAGGAGGTTCATCTTTCAATTTTCTTTACAAACCCCGTAAAGCAAATTTTAAATTCATAAACTCTATATATTAAAAAAAGTAATTATTCATACCTTTTTAAAATTAATATCTATTTATTTTATATATCTTACGAATCAAAAAAGAAAAACTGCAAGGAAAGTTTCTTGACGCCTTTATCCATTTCCTGAAGAATTAATTCTTTCCTTTGATGCTCAAGCACTTACGTTTTGATATTTCTGAACCACAAGACACGAAGTCACCAGTACAGCTGATCAGCACAGCAAATGTACAGAGACTAGTTCGGGGACACGAGACAACTCCGCTGAGGATGAAAGGGGATATAGAAGATGCCTCCAGGGAACTGGACATTGGGGGTTGCATTTCTTGCATGAAAAGCTTAGAATTGTATTCCTCTCGGTGTGATTTAGACACTTAATAAAACCAGTTCAAGATTTATGACCCCCATACAATGTGTTAAAAGAGAAAATAACTTGAAATATCAAGAAATACTTAAAAAAGGGAGAAAAAAATTAAATTACAAGGAAAAAAGTTCGTTATATGGAAAATGCACTTCGCTATTAGGAGGTTATTTTACAAAGAAAATCGTGAAATGTTTTTGGGACCAGGAAAAAGTTCTTTATATAGAAAAATTCGCAATATAAAAGGTTCGTAATATGGAGATTCGACTGTATATATATTTATATATAGGCACACACATATCCCTAGCATACCATTCCATCAATATACTCCCTTTGAGATTGACAATAACGAAGTGGTCTTAGGATACCCATCAGAGAATGCAATGGGCATGATTTGTCGAGATTTAATGAACGCCCCCGAGCGGCCATTTGCCGGTCACCCCCAACTCCGTCTCCAACATTCCAATGCCTGGGCAATGGAGACCAAATGTCCAGACCCATATCCCGCTTTTCCCGAGAACACCCGTCATCCGGTTTGTTCTCGGTATATCCCGTTTTAATTCAGATTTCACGTCCTCCCTCCCTTCCAAATTCCTTCATTCCATCTTCTGGAGGAATAGAGAGAGGGGGCTGCCGTTTGGGAGTTAAGGGGGTGGGTCTGGCAGTGGTGCCTTCGACGACTGTTAATTAATTATTACACTTAAAACGATGATTAGAAACTTGTCAAAACATACCGGACAGGTCTTATCTGCCCCCGGAATTCGGTTTGAAGATTCGGATTGTGTGATCCATCTTTCTGATGGATGGTTTCGGTGGCAGAAGTTTTGGCGAAAGAAAGACGGAAGAATTTGGTGTAAATAAAATTAAAGGGGAATGAGAGGGGGGTTGAAGTTGTGTGCGGTGAAGGATTTGGGATTTGGATTTGAGAGCCCATCAGTTCAATTTGTAAGGATGAGGGTAATTTAATAAGTTTTGTGATGGATTTTCTGGAGCTTACCTTGTTTTTGTAAGGAACTGTCACTTAGGGATTTGGGAATGTCTTATAATAAAATTGATCCCATAAATGTATAGTTTAATCCCTTATATATTTCCCACAGCTTGTAAATAATTTACGCTTTTATTATTTATTCACTTCCTACTATCTCACACTCTCTATATATTTATTTATTTGTTTGTTTATTTATTTATTTATCTTCGTGGAATTTTCAATCATTAATAAAATACATTTTAAAGAGCTGAAAGAGCTATTGAGCTGAAATTTAAATACATAATTATTTTGGATGCAGTAATTTAATCATAATTAATAAAAATTCATTGATTAAAACTAATTATTTAAAGAATTACAAATACAGCCACGTTGGCATCATTTTTGGTGACTTGGCGACCCTTTTGGCGACTTGTGTCAAAACTTGAAAAGTTTTTTTTTCTCACGTTTTAAAGCATTCAGTTGAACTGAAATTTTATTTACACGATTGTTTTGGACGACAATATGGTACTTTAATGAAAATCAATAAAAATTGATTACCACTTAATGTTGTGATTCTGTTCTATGTATATACATATTTATATTAATTGTAACTATTTAGTAAAAAGTAGCTAAAATAAAATGTTCTTTGTTGATGTAAGTAGGAATTGACTTAATTTTTTTTAAATATTACTTGTTATCGTCAATGGGTTAAAGAATACTAATCTCTAAATAGCCGTCGAGCCGTAAGTCCTCTTGTGAGTTTGGTGTAAGGAAAAGAAAGCTGGGAGGCATCTTACACCTCCAGGTCGTTCTCCATCAAAATGGGAGTGGAATCTAACCAAATTGTGCTGTCATCTGAATGGTTCTCATAGCTGCGGCTTACAATATGCGTACATCTAACCTTTTTTCGCGATGAATTTCGTGGGTCTTGATCTGACACTGTCAGACAGATAACATCAGTAATAACAACAACAAGATTTTGAAAAAATCAACTTCCTTTGGGGTTACGAGACCATTGTATATAGAAAAAAAGTCTCGTCTTTTGAGCTTATAGACTTGAAGTTTGACAAACGTGTTTCTTTTTGTTTGAGCATAGGTCATATAGAAACTGGTTTGGTAGAAATCGACTAAAAGGGGGTTAAGGAGACGTGTAGATAAAAAAAAAGAGCTACAGACTTTAAATTTGACAGGCATGTTTATTTTGTTGAGTAAAAATCTGCTAAGAACGGGTTTTTTTCGGGGGTTACAAGGACGTAAGAGATAAATATACTTCAATTATAGAAATTCAACTTCCTTCCTTTTAAATTAGTGCTTCTCAAACTGTGGGACGCGCCCCCCTGGGGGGCGCGATGACCTTACGAGGGGGGCGCGAGCATATCGAAAATAAAATAAAAGATTCAAAAAATAATTAGTTTACTGGAATGAATTAAAACTAAATACTTTCAGATATAATAAAAAATGCACTTTTACTCTGATATAATTTATAGGCGATATTAAGCCATCAAAAATAAAAACTTTTTCAATACCTAATTAGCTATCTTTGATCTTATAACCAAATAAAAAAACTTTTATTTGATTTGCTGTCATCCCGTGATGAGAGATTTTTTTATTACGCTTTCTTTATAACCTAACATACTACTCTTTCAGAGAAAAAACAGATCCCGGACCCAGAATCGAAAAACTTTAGGAACATAAAAGATTTATCGCTGTCATTATTTTTGAAAGACTGCACATTATAGCTGTAATCTGTTTGACCTTCTAAGTTATTGGTACAGCTAGTTATGACCCCTCTCTTATGTGTTCTCTGTTGCGCTTTTTTTCATGCAAAAGAGTTTTATGATATTTGGAAAACCATGGAGAGAGCACACACACAAGCACATGAAGGATTACTTGGCCAAGACATATTTTTATAAATATTCTCAATGTATAAAGCATAACGAAAAACATTTCACACAATTTTTTTAGCAGTAACATACATATTATCATAATGAATATACTTTTTACCCGGAAGTGGTCGCACGAGACACAGATTACGAAATCGTTAATTCTGGCAAAACTGTTTATTTATTACCAAAGAAAAATTGAAAAGTCCTTGAAAGTAGGTAAGTAAACTTTCTCTTAGTTAAATTATTTACTGGAATCATGATTTGTATCGTGTACAATAAAATTATAAAAAAAAAGGATTGGGGTGACTCAATAACCCCGACCGTATCGAGTGCGCGCCTGCTCCCAGGTTAAAACATGTTGAAGTCTTTTCGCTTTAAATATTAAAAATAATACAATTATTCTGTATCGATATTTTATATTATTGATCATTATTTAACATCAGTGGCGCACACAAGGGGGTCCGGAACCCCCTTGCCCCCCCCAAAGCCCTTGATTTTTTCCGATTGATTATAATTCTAAGTTTATAGTACGCAAAATTTAGTTAAGTATTTGTTATTAATGATTAAATTTATTAATTAATGCTAATTATTTATTCAAGAATTAGTTTTTTACTGTGTTTTGTTTCCGAAAATCGACAAAATCAAAAGAAACCTGATACAAGACTTAATTTTTAAAATATATGGTTTTTTTTCTATTTTGTAATATCTTTTAACACGAAAAAATATTTCAGTCTCCTCAGAGTTTCTTGTTAAGCGATTTTCACTGTATTTAAAAATTTCTGACTGTCTAAAACAAAATATATGTTTTTCATTAAAAAGTTACAATCTTACTGGAAATTCTTTATTATTAAAGCTATTATCTCCAGCACAAACTTGGGGATATTCTTTCAACTGATCTTTAATTAAAGAAAAATATTTAAAAAAAAATACCCTGTTAATCTCGTAAAAGATGGTTTCATTAATATCTTTTTTTTTTTTTTTTTTATTCTCAATAACTGATAAAAAGTATAAGTAATAGAAGATTATCCGTTAAAAAAACTACTTATAACAAATTTAACCTTTTTAACGGTAAAAATAAATTTTTACGTGAACAATTTTTCAATTTTAGTTTAAATTCTTCCCATTTGCTTATAAACTATATCACCAACCTCAATCGAATTTTCATATAAATTATAATAGTTCAGAACTAATTAAATATTTATAAATGAATGCCGGCACGTAATTTATATCCTAGATGACAACTAAGAACACTTAATAATTCATTAAAATCTGTTTCTTGAACAAACATCGTTTATCATGTCTTCACTGTTTTCAGAGACATCAAAATAGTCTTAAAAGTTCATTAAGCATCTCGAAGATTTAGAATATTTGAAAAGATTGTAAAGAGATTAAGAGTATTATTGAGTGAATTATCTAGAGAATATATATATATATATATATATATATCTGAATATTCTAAAAGCTATAAATTATTTTTATATTCAATAGATTACAAATAAATGATCTTGAGGCCTTTCAAAATAATTTTTTTTTTTTATTTCCGGTTTCTTCTAGATGCTTATAATATATAGCTTTTATTTCTTCAATAAGATGATTCTGTCAATCATAATAAGCAAGAAGTTTGTATTTTATAAACACAAACGATATCTTTTTATCTAATGATATCTTTAATTGTGATTTTCTGAAATAACGCCCTTTAGCACTTTTTTAGTTTTAAAGAGCTTCAGAATTTTTTTTTAATTCCTAATATTAGTTCACTCTCTCAATATATATATATATATATATATATATATATATATATATATATATATTGAGCTATTTATATACAAAATAGCTATTAAATATAGTATGCCTATAGAGGCATTCACAGAATTCAAAGGTAATATTACACAGCAGCTTAATAAATATAACTTTGGTACAGATAATAAAATCTTTTTTAATGATATTAAAAATAAGATTAAAAAATTACAAAATAATTTCGTTATAGTTTATGTTGATAAAGTGCCAGGAAATTTTGCCTTCATATGCAAATACTATTATAATTTAATGATCAACAAATATTTTGATAATACAGCTTTTATTAAGTCATAAGTTTCTGATAGAGAAATAAACACATTTTGGTTAAAAAATTTTCATAAACAATTAAAAAAAAAGTTCAATTCAAATTAATAAGTTAAAATTAAAGTTCAAGTTAAATTTCAAGTTAAATACATATAAATATATATATATAGTTAGTTAAATAATAGTTATACATAATAGTTAGGATTAAATCATCCGAAAGTTCAATATTTCTTACTACCAAATTTCATTAAGACACAGTCAAATTTAGGACAGTTACAAATGGATTTAATGCATATATCAGCAAAACAGGCAAAATTCTCCATGAGAAATATTACATAGTACAATAAATAATCTTAAATCCACAGCCATACTTAAAAATAGTAAATCCCTTATTGAACAAATTGAAAGATTAAAAGATTTATTCAGTCTATAGTTTAGATTTTGAAGATATTTTTAACTCTATTAATAATGATGATATGATTAATATACTTGTAAATCTACATAAATATAATTTATTTAATAATGTTAGTTATGATAAATTTAGCTCACTACTTAGGTTTGTACTTAAGGTGAACTATATATATCATAAGGGTAACTATTATCTGCAGATTAAAGGTTTGCCACAAGGTGGTCCTGCGAGCAACTGTCTTGCCAATTTATGCTTACACTATTTTGAAAGTAGTTACATTAATAATTCTAAATATTATATTTATCATTATATAAATGACATGATCATTTTTGGCAAACAAGTCAATTTTATACCTAACATTAATTTTTATATCCACATTATCTTAATTTAATACAGACAAATAGTAACAACAATGAAGCAAATTTTCTTTGACATACATATCAAATTAAAGTATAATGTAATCGTTTCTAATATTTATGATAAAAGAGAAGAATTTAATTTCAATATTATATATAAAAGTTCCGCATTGGGAGAGTATTGTACATGTTTCTATATTCAGAAATACTGTTACGCAAAAAACATAATTATACAACGCAATAAATTTCTGGTGTCAAAGAATCAGAAATAATAAATAACTATAAACATTTTACTAAATATTGCTTAAATCAGAAATACCCAATGAATTTTATTAATAGTTATATGAATAAAACTATTCAAAATAATAAGGATTAAAAATTCTTAGATTAGTAATAGTTTATCACTATAAATTTACATATTTCATAGTTATAGTTGCCTCCATATTCTAATATTAGATAAAATTACTTATTATTATTTAATTCATATATACTCTAGTGTCACTAAATTTATGGTTTATATAATTTGTAACTATTTTATTATTTTTTGTTTCTATTCTTTTTATACTTTTGTTAAGTGCTACATTTCAGCCATTCACATGCTTTGTAACTGCATTAGAGTCCAGAATCTAGCAATAACTTATTTATTGCCTTCAGATTTAACGCAGTCTCTGCGTTTTAAGTGCAATTTTTAGGTAAGTTACTTCTATCTTGTAATGAACTTTCGCATTCCTATCCATTACTTTCAATAGGGTTTTGCTCAGTATTATTTATATAAAGGGGGAAGGTTGGCTGGCTAAAAAATATGTTCAACCCCATTTTTATATAAATTATTTTACATATTAGCTGTCTCCTAAGTCAGCAACGTTTATAATACTGCAGCATCTATTTTATAATTTTTAATCTAGGTTGCTCATGTGTCCTTCATTGGGTTATTTTCCTACTACCTATGTGTTTTTCGAATGTGATTGTTGGATGTTTATCTCTTGTTTGTAGAGAATAATATATATGTATATGCAGTATCGCTGGCCAGTGTTGGTTTATTTGGATTGTGGGAACAGATGATTTCAGAAAAAGCATTTTCAGAATTAAATTTCAACTTGTTTATTTACATGCACTTAACGTAGGTGGACAATTCACAGCTGTATTTCACAGATATTTGATAAAAACATAAAAACAGACACAAAAGCGACATGGTAAAAGCAAGCAGCGACATTTCACATGACGAACACAAAGACAAAAAGAGCGATCACAATTTTTTTTTGTTTTTTATACCCGGCAGTGAAGAGACACCCGGCATTTTTATATTAAGAAATATCTTAAAATGATGCAAAATTGATATATAATAAAACTGTAAAACTATATTATTGGCCTCTTATCTCAAACTCTGCATGCATTATCACGGGAATTGAATGGTTTTAAAAATGCTCTACTGCGTGGCACGTTGAAACATATTGGTTGACTGGTATGGCACCCCCCTCCACAGCTAAAAGGTTGCCAACATCAATTATATAAAGTTGAATTGCTTGAATAAAACGCAATGCTTGCCATGCATAGATAAATATATAACAAAATTACGAATTGTCCAAATCATGTTATTTTTTTTATTTATTATTACTATTATTATTATTGAGATTCTAGGTAGACTCCTTGTGTTTCGGGAAATATAACCCAAGGCCTACAAACATAAGTCTATACTCAATCAATAGTGGTGGGAAGTTTCAAATAGAAGAATATAGGCACAAATGGGAATCAAAAGGGAAAAGAAACGAAAAAAATGGATTTAAATACAATAAATACAGAATAAAATACAAGATTGCTCACATGCAAATGGAGGCATTCAGTAGTAAAAATTATACAATTGGGAAGATTAAGAAACATGATCATAATAAGATTTTCAAAATACAAATACATAAGGCATACATACACACATAGAGAGGTACACATGTAGAAACATACATTCACATATATACTCATATACACTCATATATAAATTCATACACACACACACGTATATATATTCACGTATAGTAAATGTTAGCAAACAGACAAAATTTACAATCTAAATAATACAGGGTAAAATACCATTAATGTATGCACAAAACGATGTAAAAGATTATCTGCTTTGAACAAAGGCAGAGAAAGGAGGAGTCCACGTTATATTGTTCTTTTGTAGGCAATTCAAGAGTGTACGTCTTAAATCTTACATATTCATTAAATTCATTCTAGAATTTGTGCAATCCCAATGCCTTAGCTATTTGAACAATTCGGGATTTATTAAATGAGAACGATTAATTATGAGCATCCCACTTTGAGGCTACACGAGAGCTACTGGAGAACAATCTCGTAATTTTGAACCATGGTCAAAGCATGAAGGCAACACTTGATCTGGAATTCCTTTCAACAAACTTCCATATCAGGCAAATGTGATGAATTTGAATCTTCAGTGTTTGACATTCATCTCTCGGCAACACGATGAGTCTATTGAGGCCTCAGAACTCGAACCCACGGACTCGGCATAGACAAAACAGGCCCCGGTATGTTTTAAGACTTCTTGAAGCCCTGAGCTCCTACGCAAAAGTAGGCTCCACATATGACCCTTAAAAGTAGACGGTACATAGCATATGTTGTCAAATACTCGTACAAACAATAATTTAACAGCTGCTGCTTTTTGACTAAAGGAATAATGAGGGTGTATGGTGGTAGGCCTAGGCCAATGAGTAGACGATCATCACATATAGCTAGTTGACATACAGACAGAAATTCCCAGTTTTTCGGAGAATAAAACCGGAAAAAAACTTTTGACCGTTGAGATTATTCGAATAATTATCTTATTAATGCTGAGACGAGAACAAGACGAGACCCCCATTGTGATCGAGACCCTGGGTTCTTAATCATTTGACCCATACTTTAAGACGTCACTCAACAGGCCCCGAGATCATGACTCGGCAATCGTGACCACTTTGTCAAATTAGTTTGCATGTGCCTCAAATTTTGGTATTATATAAAAAACAGATTTCAGAATCTAATAGTACTTACCGATAATAACTGCTTTTTATAAATATACTAAGTTTTTCACAAACATTTCGTTGGTATTGTAAGTTCCTTGGTGTAAAATTAAAATATTGCAAACAGAAAAATATATTCAAAACAATTAAATGATTAAATTTCAACTTTATTTAAATGCTTATTAAAAGATATAATTACATCCACCACCTTGTTCAAACTTTGTTAATAACTACGTGGAAATTTAAGCTCTTTAAATTAACCGAAAATTCAAAGAATGAGCTAAATTAAATCAAATACTAGTTACTGATGTAAATTGCTTTTGAAAGTGGTTATGAATATTCTACCAAGAAGTAAGTTTCCACATATATATTTTTAACAACTTGGTTTCATAAAATTGTATTAAATTTCTGAATGTGTTTTACTTGTGGTTTTTATTGTGATATATATATAAATACATTCCTACATCTCATTAGTTACTTAGTGATAAAGAAATTAATTCCATGCATAGTTATGATTTTGAAGATCTATTTAATTCGAAAGACATTAAGGATATAATAAAAGGTTTCTAGAGAAAACTAAGATAATGATGACCTAAGTATAGTGTTACAAAGTTTCGAAATTATAGAATTCACAATAATTTAGAACTTAAAGAAAATTTTATTAATTAAAATGGTATTTTATATAAACAAAATAAAGGTTTACTACAATGTCGATTTACTAGCAATGTTTTAGCTAATTTATATTTATATAGTTATGAAAAACAGTAGGATGATAATCTCTACTTACGTTTAGATAGTCTTATTATTTTTTAGTAAAAATAGTTTTTTTATTCATTATTTGCATATTCTAACTACTAAGTCCTCATTAAAAATAACAATAATCAATCTACAACAGAGTTCTAGGATACAACTCCCCACATTATGGAAATAAGTTATAAAAATAGTAATAAAACAAATAATTAATAAAAATTATAAAATAGTTTAGAACAGGATTACACTGTTATATTTGTAAAATCTTATATTTGCAATAAGTTTAATGTTAATTTCAATTAATTTACATTTAATTGATTACATTAACTTAATTAAAAAAATTTTCTCTTTCTCTTTTTATTTATAATACTTTTTGATTTCTTTATATTTATACATTTTTTAAATATGTGATATGCTTTTAATTTTATTATAAAATATTTTAAGAAACGATTATTTTCAGAATGCAACCATGTGATTCATTCGTATTTTTGATTTTTTTTATAATGTAGAATTAGACCTATAGATTTGAAATTTGATAGACGTGTTCCTTTCATAGAGTAAAGATTTGTTGAAAAAGGATTTTGTGGAAATCGACCCCCAAGGGGAATTGCAAGGGGTTAACGGCCGATATAGAAAAATATTTCCCTTTTTGAATTATTAGGCTTACAGACTCAAAATTTGGCAGACATAATGTTTTCATAGAATAGAGATCCACTACAAAAGAAGTTTTTCAAAAATAAACTCCCAAAAGGGTTTCGAAGGGTTAAACTGATGATTTAGATAAATATTCCCGTTTTTGAAATATTAGATCAACAGACTTCAAATTTAGCAGGTATGTTTCTTTTATGGAGTAGAGATCCCCTACAAATGAAGTTTTGCGAAAACCACACTGTCCCTAAGGGATTTTTAAGGGTATAAGGGCAACATGTATAAAAAAATTACCTTTTATGCACTACTAAGCTTACAGCTTTGAAATAAGGAATACATGTTATTTTTGTCGAGCAGAAATGCGATAAGAAAGTGGTTTTCAAAAGTCGACCCACAAGGTGGTTATGGGGCATTATAGATACCCCCTATTTTCAATTACGGAACTTACAGATAAAATTTGAAAAATATCATATTTGTTGAGCAGAGATATGCTGCCTTTTTTGGTTTTGTTTAATTTGCGATTCACCATAAATTAACTCATTTCAAGTATCTTTATCCTTTAATTTCTATTGTTTTATTTTTCGATACACCCATGCAAGGAACGGGTTTTACAGCCAGTATATATACACATACAAGATTCCCAACCAAGCTCCCATATTCTATACAATCCTTGAAGAATTATACATCAGTATATCTTCAGTTTAAGTAAGGAAAGGAATTTAATATGTATATGAATGTAATGAAGATAATAATACAGTAGGAAACTAACCGAAAATACTTTTTGTGGCGGGCTCACGCGTCTTTTCTTTAACATGTCCTTTAGGTTCTTTGGGCCAGATTTAATGGCTACTCTTTTCCAACGAAATCCAAGAAGTAAAGTGTGAATGAAAGATGCAAATTAACAACCTTTTAAATATCGGAACTTAGAGTAAACGAGTTGGCAATTTGTGGCAGTTGATGGCAAGTAGAGAAATGTTAATATAGTTCATGGTTCAAGTTTGGAAAAAGTTACGTGGCGGTGATTATAAGTAATAATTGATAAAGTTATAGAGAACCAAGGTGCATACCAGTGCACATAAGTAAATACGATTGCCTTAAGGATATTAGTTATTGAGATTCTTCAGACTGCAACAAGGTAGGGTTGACTATTTAATATTAGAATCAGTGATTGTATTAGAATTGAATTTAGGTGATTCAGTTATTGATAGTGGTCCGAGTTAGGTTAAGTCGTTATTATCTGTATATATATTGTGTGCTGCGTATTTTGCCATCGTAGATTCTCTCACATTAATTCTTAAAATTTAATTGGTTAGAAGTTTAAGTTGAAAATCTCTTAATAAAGATATATTAAAATTATGTTTCCTTCTAGTTCTTTCGTTAATCCTACGCCTCTAGCTCACGCTGATACTCCGAGAGATATTCTCCCAAGGGGAGATATCACAATTTTAGTTAACTTCTCATCATATCTAAAAATGTATTAAAACGTATCGTACCATTATCATCATTTATCTCCCCTTCACGGTTTTAAACGAACCGAGCATTTACAAAAGCTGTCGAATTCTTCTTTTTTTTTCTCTTTCAAATCGTGACAAAAGAAAGTACTAGAAAGCAATAATACAAAATATTCTTTCCAGTTGAGCAAAATTCATTATTAACACAAAATTTCATTTACGAATACAACCAATTAGGCATGTCTTTAATAAAAGAAAGTAATGAAACTAAACTCAGAAGATTAAAAAGCAAGGAAAGAAATAAAAAAAGGCTTGTTAGAAATTTAGAAACAAATTAATCAACTGACTTCTGCCCTTACCTAAATACTCATTAAAACCAATCCCAACATCCAACACTGTTTGTCATCCCCTAAATGTTCCAAAAATAATCCAACGTGGGTAGTTCGTTAAACCCACAAAACATCCAGGTAAGATCCGAGTGCTGAAGATGGTCCTTTCCGGTTTGAAGATACGCATTACCCAGCAAAATCCTTCTTCAAGGAAGTCGTCGAATCAATCCACGAGCGAAATATTCAAAACTTTTCCCTATTCTTTCCCAATGCAATTACCTCTGCGTCTGCCTCCAAGGTGTAACATAGGGTAATCCATCACTAAAATTAATAGCCGCGTTCCATATTTAGCCCGTCCCTTGACGATAAGGTTCTCAGTTGCCTGTCTGCGTTTTGACAAGTTTCTAATGATCATTTCCCCTGTGAAATAAATTAATGATTGTATTCTGCGAGTCTGGTTCCGAATGAAGCGATATAATTAAGCCAAGAGGTTGTTGGATGGGTGAGGAGTTTCATGTGGTTGTGGCACAAAGTCGAGTTGGCGACATTCTTCAGAGGGGGCTCGCGTATGGTTTCGCTTTTTGTTAGGCTAAAAATTTTATTGAAAGGATTATTTTCAATTATTTTTTTTCTGGAAATATAAGTTGAATTACCGTAAAATCCGGCGTATAACGCGCACTTTTAACATAAAAAATAAGATCGAAATTTACGGGTGCGCGTTATACGCAGGGTATGAAAAGGATCGCTTTACAAAAATGAAAGAGATGAGCATATATATATATATATATACCGGGTGATCAAAAAGTCAGTATAAATTTGAAAAAATTAATAAATCACGGAATAATGTAGATAGAGAGGTAAAAATTGACACACATGCTTGGAATGACATGGGGTTTTATTAGAACAAAAAAAAAATAAAGTTCACAAAATGTCCGACAGATGGCACTGGACAACAAAACGTCAGTGACTGCGCATGAAAATCGCGTAGAAAAGGTGCTGTCATGAGAGAGAGAATCAGTTGCACCAGCAGTCGCAGCATGTTGACGTAACCTGAAAAGGCACTGTTAGTGAAGCTGTATTATCAGAATGGGGAATGTGCTAGTGCAGCGTTACGTTCCTATCGCCATACGAAGGGGATTCGAAGGGGTAAAGGTCCGTTGACAAATGCAGCTGTGGCGAGAATGATTTCGAAGCGACGGGTTGTTTAGACGATAGACCCCGTAGTGGCTGACCGAGCACACGGCGGAATGCTGCTGAGACGGTTAAGGATGAAATGGAGACTGTAGCGGGTTCGTCTATGCACGGGGAAGTCAGCGCCCGTGCAGTCGCACGTCGCACCGGCATTCCATACACTACTGTTTGGTTGGCACTTAGGCATACCCTCCGATGCTGTCCGTACAAAATCCATCGGCATCATGAATTGTTACCTGGCGATTCCGTGAATCGGAGGGCATTTGCGGTGTGGGCGTTTCAAAAGATGGCGGAAGATGACGATTGGTTGAGTAACTTGTTGTGGACCGACGAAGCTCATTTCACTCTCCGAGGGTCTGTCAACACCCACAACTGCAGAATTTGGGCTACTGAAAATCCTGGAACTGTCGTCGAAACTCCATTGCACGACGAGAAAGTCACGGTATGGGTTGGATTTACCACACCTACCGTTATCGGGCCTTTTTTCTTCGAGGAAATGCGTGATTCTGGTTTTGTAACTGCTACCGTGACGGGTGAGCGGTACGCCGATATGTTACAGAATCGCATCATCCCCAGCCTGGCTGATAAACACCTGCTGGAACGTACGATTTTTATACAGGATGGCGCTCCACCCCATATTGCTAGACGCGTGAAAGATCTCTTGCGCAGGTCGTTTGTTGATGATCGTGTGCTCAGCCGCCACTTTCCTCATGCTTGGCCTCCCAGGTCCCCAGATCTCAGTCCGTGCGATTATTGGCTTTGGGGTTACCTGAAGTCGCAAGAGTATCGTGATCGACCGACATCTCTAGGGATGCTGAAAGACAACATCCGATTCCAATGCCTCACCATAACTCCGGACATGCTTTACAGTGCTGTTCACAGCATTATTCCTAGACTGCAGCTATTGTTGAGGAATGATGGTGAACATATTGAGCATTTCCTGTAAAGAACATCATCTTTGCTTTGTCTTAATTTGTTATGCTAATTATTGCTTTTCTTATGAGATGAAGCGCCATCTGTCGGACATTTTGTGAATTTTTTTTTGTTCTAATAAAACCCCATGTCATTCCAAGCATGTGTGCCAATTTTTACCTCTCTATCTACATTATTCCGTGATTTATTAATTTTTCAAATTTATACTGACTTTTTGATCAACCGGTATATATACACTCTGTCGCAAAAAAATATATGCACCCAGAAGAAATTGAGCTACATTCACGAAATTTGGTATGCATGTAGTGTATATGAAAATAAACAAATGATTAAAAATTCAGAACAAAATATCATTTTATTAAGCGGTTACAGCTTGCAAAAGGTTAAAAAATCAGTAAGTAGTAAAGCCACCTCTGGCAGCTATACAAGCCGAAATTCAGCGTGGCATCGATTCAATTAGATCACTTATGACCCCCTGTGGAAGATCCTGCCATAGTCTTTGCATCTGCGCAGTTAATTCTCCTGTATCTCGGGACGGCTGCAGTTGCCTTCCCAGCGCGTCCAGACATGCTCTATTGGCGAAAGATCTGGTGACCTGGCAGGCCATGGTAGGACGTCATATCCTTGAAGACATTGTTGGGAGAGTCGCGCAGTATGTGGACGAGCATTATCCTGTTGATAAATGGCACCTGGGCGACTTGATAGCATGGGTAGCACAATCGGCGTTAAAATATCGTCCACGTATCTGCGAGCTGTCAAAGTGCCTTGAAGGACCACTAAAGATGATCGTGTGTCCCAAGAAATTGCTCCCCACACTGTCACACCTTGTGAAATTGCTGTATGCCGCTCGACAATAAATGCCGGATCGGACCGCTGGCCGGTGCGCCTCCAGACACGTGTGCGGTGGTCATCATCACTGAGACTGAATCGAGATTCATCACTGAAGATGACACGTCTCCAGTCTGTCACACTCCAAGTTGCCGAGGTCGGCAAAAATCCAGTCGGCACTGCCTATGATGTGGGGTCAGTGGTAAGCGTCTTAGCGGACGTCGGCTCCTCAAGCCAACTTCAGTCAGTCGTCTCCTTATGGTTTCTCTTGATGGCACTGGATGTCTGGAAGGAGGTAAGTGGCGTTGAATCGATGCTAGCGACGTTGTTGGTGCCGAAGTGGCCACTCTTCTGATTGCACGATCCTCGCGATCATTTGTGTTCCTGGGACGTCCTGACCCTCCGCGACGGTACACTCTACCTTCTGTGATCCACTGTTGCTAACACCGAGCAACTACCATATCGCTCCGACCGAGGTGGCGGCCAATACGTCTATTCGACCAACCTGCTTCTCTGAGGCCTATTATACGGCCCCTATCAAAGTCCGTCAGCTGCTCGTACTGCCGCCGGTTACGTCTTAGAGGCATCCTAAGTCTCAATATCGTCTATCAAAGTCATCAGATTCGTTTGGATAGCCGTACGGCGCTCGTACTCATGCTTTTAAACTCTCCCAGTTGCGCAACTAATATGCGCATAGCACACTTAGCCTTGTCTCATTGGCTTCGAAATTTTAATCATTTGCATATCTCTTACCAGACTACATTCTTGCCGAGTTTCGTGATTGTAGCTTGATTTCTTCTGGGTGCATATATTTTTTGCGACAGAGTGTATATAAGAAAAATTAGCCTTCAGCGGAAAACTGTTTATTTAAAAGAAATGACACATCTTATGAACTTAAAGGGCTGCAATTTCAGAAGTACACAATTTTTTTTCAAAAGCCAGGCATAATACCTCGAATAAACAACTTCGAAACATAAGAGCATTGCATATGTACTATTCAAGTTTCTTCGAAAAAAGGAGGGCGTGCGTTATCCGGCGAATATACTTTAAAATGAAAAAATACAGCTTGAAAGTATAGGTGCACGTTATACGCCGGATTTTACGGTATATATATGTGCAAATGTTCAATGTTCTTCGTACACTTTAAGTAATTCATATGTACATTTTGAATCTTCTTATATAATTCATTATATCAGAGGGAATCCTGTCAAAAGTTCAACGGGTTAACAGCACCTGATTTTTTAAAATTTTAATTATTTTACTCGTAATTTTATAATGGAACTATTAATGATGTTATTAAAAAAGACTAATGTTACATTTTTCAGTATTATGTATTTAAATGTGTATATATTAAGTACGTATTAATGATGTATTCTCAACAGAATATTTATAGTGTTTGATAAAATGATGTATTTAAATATTATATAATGATAAGTATATTACATATTATAAACATGAATTTAATGATGCAATCAAAAAGAATATTAATATATAATTTAATAGCATTATATATATGTAGGATTTTCCCTTTGAAACATTTTGTTAAAAGGTTGAGTCATATCCTTTTCAGAGGACCATTAATCTCCATTTTATTTATTACTACATTCCGAAGCAGCGCCGTCTAGTGAGCTTTCGCAGCTCCGGCTTGAATAATTTTTCGGCAGAGGCCTACTAACCACCGCCGGTTCAACACGTCATGTTTTTAGCTCATTTCGCGCCCTGCGCGCACCACCAGTCCTAACGTCCAATAAAGAGAAAGGTTTATTTCCCCGTCTTCTAAAGGTATAACTCAACTTTCAATTAACCTAATTTCTGCATGTCTTTCTCTTTGTAAATATCCCCTTTTGTAAATATTTCCCTTTAACTTTAAATAAATTCTTTTTTACTTAAATGAAGTATCTGTGTTTAAATGACTTTGATTCAATTAATTTATCACTCACCCTTAAATACTTATCCCTAGACAACCACCTCACCAATCTAAAATCCCGCCTTCTGAAGAGTCTGATTTTTATTCGAAGATTTATTCGGACTCCCATATATATATATATTTAAATATGTGTATACTATAATGTATATAGCCTTAATTATGTATTAATGATGCAATCAAAGAAGGTAAAAATTTTTGTATCAATGGTGCTCGTTTTATGTCATAGTTTCAAAAAAATATGTTAATATGGAAAAATACATTTTTTTATTTTATTGATCTCTTCAAATCGTAGAAGGAACTAAACCGCATTGACTTCCTCCTATTCTTTGTGAGGAAGTAGATAAAAATATATTAGAATCGCCATTTTTACGTTACAGAGTTTAAAAAAATGCATTAGCATTGTTTCATTGTGACGGGCTCACGCGTCTTTTCATTAATGTATCCGACTACTTGCGACAACTTTTTTTGAAAAAATGGAAATATGAGGATTTTTTTGTGATTTTTAGATTTATTTAGTATATTTTAAGGAAAAAATCTTAAAATTGAAAGCAGAAAAAAAATTATTATTATTAAAATGGGAAAAAACTGGTAAGAATGTACAAAAAATTACATAAACGGGGCCCGCTCTGTACAAAATTTTTATGAGAAAATTCTTAATTTTTCAATTTTGAGATGTGTTACTTTATTATTCGTGTTTGAAATAACCTTCAGGATGATAGATATTTTAATTTTTACAAAAACTGGAGCACTCTATCTTAGTGACTACATGAAATTACTTAAAAAACAGTGATTATATTCACATAAAGAACTGTAAGTTTTAAAATAAAGCAGCGATTGATAAATCTGAAGATCAAAACACTTCTACTGTTATACATAACATACACAAAAAATTTCAGCAAATTATTTTCAAAACTTTCTGAGCAATCGCTGTCCCCGTTTGAACTTTTCGCAAAAAACACATTTCGAGTAAAACGCATTTTAAAGTTTGTCATCATGTGTAAAGCTATGGCATCTGCTTTTACTAAAACACTTGTAATTTTTGTTCTAGTGATTGGAAAATAAAAAACTTGGTATTTTTATTAAGCTTATATGATGGCCTGTAAAATAAAATCATAAAAAAATTTGTCAATTTTTGAAAAAAATCATGATTTTAGGGTAGTCGGATACCTTAACATGTCCTTTGGGTTCTTTGGGGCCAGAATTAATGGCAACTCGTTTCCAACCAAATCCAAGAAGTGAAACGCGAGAGAAAGATGCAAATTAGGAATGTTCAGATAATCTATGATTCAAGCGTGAAGAGGTTTTAGAACGATTAAGTAACAGCTAACAGAAGTTATTCCGGACATAGAGCCATTAGATCAAGGGGCATACCATTGCACTCCAGTAAATACGCAACTTCCAGTAAGATTGGATCAGTCGATCGATATTAAGATAGGAGTAACTATTTAATATTAGGATCTGTGATAGTATCGGACGGTGAGTCAGTTATTGATAGTGGTCCGGGTTAAGTTATTTCGGTATTATATTGTGTGTTTAGCCACCGTAGATTCTCTCACATATATTATTATTATCAAATTTGTTAGATGCTTAAGTTTTAAGATCTTAATATAGTCAAATTAAGATCATGTCTCCTTCTAGTTCTTCCGTAACTCTTACACATCTAGCTCACGCTGATAATCAAAGAGAAGGGCACCCTTACACCCTTTGCTGTGTAAGGCGAAAAGTTACTTTACTTTGATATTGACGAAATACGTTGCACAATTGTTATTAGATATTTTTATTAAAGGAAGAATAAAATAAATTAAAACAATGTCTGCCAATTTATTAAAAATTGACTATTAAATTTCAAATTCGTAAGTCTAATTTTTCAAAAACGGAATTTTTGTCTATAAGCCCTTGCAACCTCCTTAGGAATCGATTTTTGAAAACACGATCTTAGCGGATCTCTGCTTATCAAAAGAAATATTCCTGCCAAAATTCAAGACTGTAAGTTTAATAGTGCCAGGGATCTCGTGACGAGTGATTAAATGAGTGAATGAGGGAGTCGCTTTTCTCTTATATTTATTGGATATGCTGATTGTGTATTGCCTATGTAGGAAGCATGCCTTTGCTTCAGTTAAATATTAATTTGCACTTTTGAAATATTCTGCTTCATATCTTCAAGATCGTAAGAGGTTATGAAATATGACATATCGAAATTTGGTTTGATTTTTCTGAAATTTCATTCAAATTTATCTTACAGTAAATTTATGTTTTTCACATCTTTGATAAATATATTTACAAATTTTAACTCCCATGAAATGTTTGCCGTTCATGTATATTTAGAATGTTTTTTTTGTAATTTGAAATTTAAAATAATGTTTCATAAAATTTAATTCATATTTCAAGGCAAAAGAAAGAAAATATTTCATGGAATTTTATAATTGTTTCATCCAATGTTAAGGTATCCGACTACGTCCTAACCGTGATTTTGCTAAAGCGTATAAATGGATATTATTTATGATATTTAGAGTTACATAGATTTGAAAACGTATAAAAAGCTGTTTTACAAATATTATTACAATAAAAAATTATTTAAGTACAATATTTTGACAAAAAAACGAATATAAAATTACCAATTTTCAAAACATTCTCCTTCTAAGAAAAATGCTTCTATATATCTCAGACTTCTGTACAGAGGCTCAACTAGAATTTTTGAAATGTATAACTGAGAAGTTAATTTATCCTTATTTCACTGCAACAGAGGGGAGAAATTTAAGGAAAAAACGCTGATTTTTAATTGGTGGTAACTCTAAAAATATTGTGAATTTTTCAAAAATCCTAGTTCAGACTCTCTGGAGAAGTGTTTACTTTATGTAAACAAAATATTATTATTATAGAAGCATTTTTTTTAATAAAACGAGAATGTTTTGAAAAAAGATTATTCTAAGTTAAATTTTTGCCAAAATATTGTATTTAAATAATTTTTTGTCATAATGTCCTTAAAGCAATTTTATACATGTGTTCTGATCTGAGTGACACTAAATATCATGGAAAGTATCCATTCATGCGCTTTTTTAAAATCCCGGTTCCGAATGTAGTCGGATACCTTAAAATAATAAGCACTGCATTTTTTTCCAAAGAGCATTTCAAACAATTTTTACGTGTTAGAGTATTTAAGCAGATCACCAAGAAAAAAAATTCTTAGACTCACCAGATTTTAAACAAAAATTTACAATGAACAATTTTTAAACATTTTTGGCCTTTAAAAATTTTTTGAATGGCTCAAAGCCTTTTAAAGGCAAAAATAATTCCTTTTCAGAAAAACTAATGCCATTGAAATGAAGAGCTATTGTAAAGTGCTAAATTCCTCAACAAAAAGATACACAGAGCAGAGGGCTAAAAAGTTATCCTGTTCCAATAACTTCTGTAGTTAATGACATACTCTTATAGAATTTTTCTCGTTCAATTTTCCTCCGTAAATTTAGCCATTTTTATGTTCCCATGAAAAACTGATAAATTTACTTTCCATTTCATGTATAAAAGTACTTCATAAAATAATGTTTAGATACCGTCCATTTCATGTTTAAAAAGTAGTAATTATTTAAACAAAATTTGTTTTATAGGTTTCAAATTTAGAACAATAAATTTTAGGAACTAATTCGTTTCAAATTACAAATTCTAAGAAAAAGGTTAAAAAAAATCTGTTTGGAATGAACGTAAAAATACATTATACTTCCAAATTAAATATTTATGATGCAAAAAAATGGAAATATTAAATTTTAAAAAAATTCAAATAAATTTCACAAGCTAATGCTTCTGAATATTAAATATTTCAATTTGTTTTATCATTTTCCAAAATGCTCTAAAATAAATCGTGTCATTTCAAAATAAAAGAAAGCTCAAATTTCTAATTTCACAAAATACAGTGCGCTACAAATACAAGGGAAAGTAAAAATAGAGTACAAGCCAAGTAACTTATATCTTTCTTATTAATTATCTTAACGAAAAATAAGATATATAAATTCATTTATTTATTGAAAAGAATACCCATTCCTTAAATTACCATTTCCGTAAATTCCCTTAATTTATTTCCGTAAATAAATGGTGTTTTATAACTGGAATAAGGTAACTATAAAACAAACATGTTCATTTAGAATTCTTACAACGGTATGAAAATTGTTAATTGAAAATAATACATTAAGTGAATAATAGCTACTTTGCAACAAAAGAAAGTGATATTATCAAAGAAAAGAATCTTTATATTTAATAACTTAATGACAGGTTTTTAATTAACTAATGACCATGCATTGTTTTATGAAAAAATTGTGATTCGATAATTATGATTATCTCATTAAAATCAAGGAAGAATAAAAACCCATTAAGCAGAAATTTTGTTAACCGAAACAAACCTTTCAGATAAAGTTAATTGATATTATCAGCAAGAATTTTTAATCACCTGAAATATGAGGCAATATAGATTTTATTTTATAATTTACTTTGTCGGTATTGTTAAGTCCTTTTTAGTTGAATTAAAGAGTTGATTGTTGTTTTGTAAATAAAATTTTTCAAAGAACTGAATTTAATGATTAATGCTTTTTGATTCAATTCCTACTATTAGTTCACGATCTCCATATATATATATATATATATATATATATATATATATATATATATATATATATATATATATATATATATATGTTAAGTATTGGCCGAGTGGTTGATTTTTGTCGTGTGTGAGCAGGTCCTCATCAAAATACACATCTTCAGTGAACAGATATCTTCTTTATTGTGGCGCACACATCGAAGTTTAGGACAAAATTATAATGCATCTCCACAAAGACGAGACAAACAATTCATGAAGATGATATTAAAGCACAGTGGACAAGCAAAAGTGACATCTTGACGGACACAACACATAAACACGGAGAAACAGTTATATTTACTAGTACATTATGACGGCAAAAAAGGAAGAGCGAGCGACGAACGCCATTACACAAGTTGTTTTTATTCCTTACCAACAGTGCAAGTGTGTGATGATTACGCAATCATAGCTCTGATTGGATAGAAAGTGAGGGACAGGAATTTCTGATGTAATAAATATTCATCGATTACGATTAAAATCAGAGTGTTAGTTTTGAACCAAATAATCAAAAGATTTCAATATTGTTTAAAAAAGTTAATTAAAGAGAATGCTAGAGGGAATTATTACATTCATATATATATATGTAATAATTCCCTCTAGTATCCTTTTTGTTAACTCTTTGTACTAATATTTAAAATAACTTTAACTCTTTGGATTAAAATTAACATTGTAATCTTAATCGTAATCGGCTAATCCGAAATCCCTGTCTCGCCCATTCTATCCAACCATAACTACTATACGTAATAATCACGCGCTTGCACTGCTGGTATAAAAACAAAAAATCTTGTGTAATCGCTCTTTTTTGTCTGCCTGCCTTCATCATGTAATCAGACGACTGTAGCGCGTTCTATGTTTGTTTTTGTCTGTGTTTCTGCCATGATGTTTGCCTCTTTTTAAGTGTAAGGTCGTCCCTACTGGATCTTTATGTGCTTCCAGATGTGAATAAAAAGGAATAACGATTCACATGAGTGCCTCTGCGATAATACCGTACTCGACCACGCTCCACGTTACACAGGAAATCAAACCACCGACCACGCCCTGCTTTGGGTTCACTATTGTTTAAATCAACCACTCACCACGACAAATTATGCACTGCTAAAATTTTATTATTACACACATACACACACACAGACACAGACAGACAGACAGACAGACAGACAGACAGACAGACAGACAGACAGACAGACAGATAGACAGACAGACAGACAGACACACAGACACACAGACAGACAGACACACAGACACACACACACACACACACACACACAACAACACACACAACACACGCACACACACGCACGCACGCACACACACATATATATATATATATTGTTCAAATTTTCAATCGTTTATAAAAGACTTTCTATTCATCCAATCAAGTTCAAATACATTTTTTAAACTTGTAGTAGATGACACTTGATGTGAATAATTTTTTCAATTTTAATTCATTAGTTAAATTTAATCAGTGAATAAATAGTAACAAACAAAAATAATAGTCCACACCAAATATAAAAAGGAAAATCGCTTTTCGTGTCCCTATAGCGCAATGGAAGCGCGTTGGATTTCTAATCCAAAGGTCGTGGGTTCAAATTTTACCAGGGGTGGCCTAATTTCAAATAATGTGATTTATGAATGAATAAATAGTAACAAATAAAAATAATAGTCCAACACCATATATAGAAAGGAAAATCGCTTTCTATTTTGCCACTTAATATTGTGATTGTCATATGTACATACCTATTTATATTAATTGTAATAATTTAATATAACATGGTGTGGTAAAGATTCTCATTAAAATCAAAGATTCCCATTTAACCAATTTCAAAGATTCCCATTTAACCAATTTCAAAGATTCCCATTTAACCAATTTCAAAGATTCCAATTTAACCAATTTCAAAGACTCCCATTTAACTGATTCTAAAGATTCCCAATAAACAATTCCGAAGATTCCCATTTGGCCAATTCTGAAGATTCCCATTTTAACCAATTCTAAAGATTCTCATTTAACCAATTCCAAAGCTTCCCATTTTTGGAATTGGTTATCCCATCCCCCATCCCATTTTTCTCCATTTCCGAAGATTCACATTTAATCAATTCGGAAGATTCCCATTTAACTAACTTCAAAGATTCCCATTTAACCAATTCCAAAGATTCTTATTTAATCAATTCCAAAGATTCCCAATCAACCAATTCGAAAAATTCCCATTTAACAATGCCAAAGATTCCCATTTAATTTTGCAAAAAAATGACCGGTACTAATTGTTTAGTGTCAAGTGTAGCGATTAATAATTTTTAATTATTTAAATCTCCTAACATTTTAGTATTATACATTATTTAATTCTTTGTAAAGTTACTATTCCCCCAAACTTTTCTGAAACATACCCATGAGCTAACATCTAAAAATATAGCAAAATACATCAAGTGACACGATTTTTTTCCAAGCTATCCGAAACATCAGCACACTTAAAACAAAATTTTATACCTGCAACAAAATACACCCGCATTTCGAACTAAGACACTTTGTAAGAGAAAAGCACTCTGGAAAACTTTTTTTTACCCAACGATCCATTCTTTTATTTTTGTACGAATTTTTCTTCCTAAAGGAATGGCAACAACTCAGATCTTCGAACGACCATCTTATCCAAGATGGCCGGGAAAAAAAAAGAGCAAGTAGAAAAAAAAAGTAAAGATAGAGAGAGCTCCATTCCGGTTCATGTAAATTGGTTTCATCTTTCTTGGCGAGCAGTCCTTTTCTCTCCCTATTTTCCTGCTTTTCCGGAATTCGGTACCGGAATTGTAGGATCGTAACTATTTCCTGATAAATGACGTGATGTACCATTCCGTTTCAAAAAGTGCATAGTATGACTGGAGAGAGGTCCATTACTAGTTGCTCGCTGGAATAAAATGCATAAGATGCAAGTTTAATGTAAAAGAGAAGTGAGAAATCATTAATGTAGCAAGATTGTATATTTATGTTTCCATAGTAACTGTAAATTTTAGAAAATCTTTGACTCCGTGAAAGCTCAAATGTAATACATTTCTCTTCATCTTCCGCATTCAATATTTAATTTTTTACAGTCCTGTGTTGTTTAATTTAGGATTTTCTTTGTATCTGGCATTTGAATTTAACGTTTTTGATGAGAAATATTTCGTATGCATGGGACATAAAGATTTAGTACACTAAAAGTGTCTCGAGAAAATGTTGCAGCGAAAGTCTTTACAAATATCTTAAATTTATGATCACCAAGAAACAAGATTGATAAATTACTTTATATTAAAAATAATTAACAATTTTCTGCATATTGTAATACTTACATTAATAGAATTTTGAATACAAAGTTGAAAATGTTCTTCAACAAAGGTCAATTTCATGAACAAGCTTACAAATCAACAAATAAATCCCGATAAAATAAATATAAATAAAGCAAACACAAATGCAATAATAATAATATAAAAACAAACAGAAAGTAATAAAATATATCATTATTCTGCCAATTATTATTGAAAGAATACAATAATTAAAAATTATAATTTTTTATTTCATTATAACTAATATAACATTAGCATCTTTTTATTTCCAAATTATTATATTTGTGTATTAACATATCAAATAAACCAGCAGGTACCAAATTAGATACTTTTTTAAAAAAAATATCGATAAACTAAAAACAAGTACAGATGATGATTTCTCTATCAAATTGTTAATAAATAAAAAATAAATTCTCGTAAAACTTATTTTCGGAATTTGACTTAAAAGGAGAAATTCATTTAGGGCAACATGAGAACCGTTTGGAAAGTTAAACCTTACGTTAAAAGCCATGTGTCAAGATTATAATAAATAAACAAAAAAAAAATATAATGAAAGAATTTAATAAAATATAAAGTAATTTATTCTTTGGAAATTATTTTAGTTAATTTTTTATCTATTTTCTTTATGTTTACCATAATAAAGAATACAGTAGAAAAAATATTGTAAAATTCTCTAAAGCTTTCTAACATGTCGAGAAAAAGCACAAGAAGAAAATACGTAAATTATTTTGAAGATAATTAGATAGAAATATTTGATCATAATTGTCTTAAAATATATTACATTTTAATCTGTATTTTAATATTTATTGCATTCTTGTTCACTCACAATTTAAGACAACATATAAATGGGCTAAGTTCATGAAGGTCGCATGATAAATGTAGTCACATGTTTTTCCAATGAATTCAAAACTAAACTTGGACTTGTGTAGGGTTTCTTAAATTTGTAAAATCCAGAAACAATTTTAAATTTTATGATTGGGCAAACATATCTAAAAATTAAGACTATTCAAATTTTTTTTAAAACAATAAAAAAAACTCTTATGCTATACGGGGTTTTTAAAACAAGTACAACTTGCTTACTTATATGTACTTTATTATTTTAACTGTTATATATACTTAAAAAAAATTATGCAAAACTCAAACGATGACAATAGTGAGACAATAGAACTGATTCGCTGGAAATAAATTATTACATTTATCTTGTAATTATGATGTCATATGAATTTAGCTCATTCTGTAAGGACGTCTATGTGCTAATAGTTTTTAAAAGATTTTCAAAATATTAAAAAACAAATTCTCACATAATACGGGTATTTTTAACGAATGGTATTTTGCTTGCATATGTGCGTTATTACTGCTAACAAATTAATAATTTTTGAAAGAAAATTTTCATTAAAATACAAAATTGGCAACATTGAGGTTTGTGAACTGATTGACAGGAAACATGCAATTGCATCATTAGCAGACTATATAACGTCACATCAATTTAGTCCATTGATAGACTAAAAAATTCTTGATGCATGATTTGATTATTATATAAATCCATCAAAACAACACTTTTACTTAAAAAAAACCCCAAAATTTATTAATAGCAATAAACACACAATAATCACAAACCAAATAAAGGATTGTTTTAACTCTGTAAAAGAGCAAATTTACAAGTATCATTCGAGATGAAACTTAACACACACATCTCACTTTTTACCTTTTAAAAATCAGTTCCTATTCCTCGCATGACTGAAAAATGCCACGATAAAACACAAAATTTATCAAAAAATCGATATTTTTTTTTATAAAAGAAGCCCCATCCATGAAGACCTTTTCGACAGATATGAAGCCATTTTGTCCTGCCCCTTACAAAAGAACACCCCCGTACAAGATTTGCAGTCTGACCATCTCCTCCCATAATCCCCTTCCCTTCTTCCAGAAAGATATTGTCTGCTTTTAGACCGCAGTAACTTTCGCACTTAAGCCCTGGGGATTAAAGCCTATTGGGAAGAATTAGCGTTAATCTCGTAAGATTCTTTTAAATGGAACAGAAATGCCTTAGAATCTGGCGCTATTATTGTACAAGGATTTCATCAAGATTTATTATCTTTAAAGCGTGGGATATTTAGATTGTGCCACACGTACAGTTTGGTTTGTGCCATGAGTCTTTTGAGAGAATTAAAAAGTCAAAAATTTTCGATTAAGTTTAATAGTTGAGAGAAAAATTGGAAAATAGGACTTAAACTAGAAAAAAGGACCAATTTTATAAGTTATTGTGGTTATAAAAGGATTTATTAATAAATAGGAGCCATTAATATTGAGAAATTTTCAATTCACACTCAGTTTCTAAGGAGATAGGATGCTATATCCTTAAATTTCTTAAAAAGATGTTATACTCTAAACTTCTTAAAATGTTATATCCTTAACATTCTTTGGATTTAGAGATATGAAGGAGTTTAAATGTTTAATTATATTATTCAGAATACTTTTGAAAAATCTTCCTCAACTTTAGAATTACAAACGTTTTTCCGACGTCTTTTTAAATTATTACTGTTAGTTCACACTCTCCCTATATATATGTCATAATTCTATAATATTTCTGGAGATGGATAAAACTAATTGTAAGACGTGGCGAGTGGTTTATTTAAACAATGACGAACCAAAGGATAGGGCGTGGCCGGAGAGAGAGAGAGAGAGAGAGATTTCCAGAGACATCGGTTTTTATATCTGACGTTGAAAACCCCGTGACATTTTTGTAATAAGAGCCCTTATTGGTTTCAAGGGGCAGGAAAAGGATTTATGATGTAATATTATTATTAGTCGATTACGATTAAGAACAGGATGTTAGTTTCGAACCAAATAATTAAAAGATTATTTGAATATTATTAAAAGAGTTAATTAAAAGGATGCTAGGGGGAATTAGTACATATATATCTTGTTCAAAATTTCAATCGTAAATAAAATAATTTTTATCCATTCACTCAAGTTCAAGTACATTTTTTAAAACTTATAATGGATGACACTTGATGCAGTTTTTTCAAATGTTAATTCATTAGTTAAACTTAGTTAATGAATCAATAGTAACAAAAACAGTAGTCCAACAGTATATATAGAAAGGAAAATCATTCCTCGAGTCCCTGTAGCGCAATGGATTGCGCGTTGGACTTTAAATCCAAAAGTCGTGGATTATAAATTCCACCTGAGATGGCCTAATTTCTGAGAATGTGATTTCTCTTTTACTATACTATTTTTTTTAGAATAATTAAATTTAATTAATGAGTAAATAGTAACAAACAGAAATACTCCAACACCCTATATAGAACGGAAAATGGAAAATTACAAAAAAAAAAAAAATCCCTTTCTATTTTGGCACTTAATATTGTGATTCTGTCATATGTATATACGTATTTGTATTAATTTTAATTATTTAATTAAAAGGTTTTTTTTATTTCTATTGGCAGATTATGAACAGTTATTACAGAGTTCATTAATCTACCTAATACGTCACCGAAAGCTGGTATCTCTTTTTAGGGCGGCGCCATACTGGCGAATACCAATCGCCGCAGATAATTCTGACGCCGAGTTTCCTCCCTAGAGGGAGGCACCTGAATTCTGACGATGCGAACCTGTGCTAGGATTTAATTTTGTCTAGAGTAACCCCTTAGGGATCTTTTACATGTTGTTTAATTATACGACATGGCCGCTGTTGATTTTCTGCATCGTGAAAATCCATCGACTTGGCCGGTGCTTAATCCGCAACCTTGGGTACGGAAGATCAGCGACACACCAACCATGCCACCCAACCGATAATTAAATAAAAAAATAATAATAAATAAATAAATAAATAATTTATATATGTAATAAAAATTTAATAAAAAGTAACAAAAATAAAATGGTTTTTTTTACCAAAGTATTAATTGACTTAATTTTTTAATATTACTTGTTACTCATATTTCAAGTAAGTCATGCAATAAGTTTTTATAAAATTATAATTCAATTCTCACATAAAATGAAAAAATACTTTTATTCGAGAGTTTTAAGGTCGCAGTAGCCTTGTGGTTATGGTCCCGAAGTTGGAGCCGGCGTGTCGCGTGTTCGAGTCCAGGTTCACTGAAGATCCTCCAAATAAAGGGGATGATGTGCATTAAATCTGTAGAAGCAAAAGTCCTCTCATTGGCATGGAGGGGTAGTTTGGAGAGGGGATACAAACTCAGGTACTATCCTGGTCACTTGACCAACTCTCAAAATTACTTGGCCCGTCGCATATAGCCCACTAAGGTTTGATTCTAAGCAATGGGCACGGAAACAAATTAAAGACATGGGATCTACAATTTAAATATTAAAGTTTATTTTAAAGAAAAAACATTTAAAGAAAAACACTTAATTTAACTAACCACACTCAGGATATACTTCTTTCCTTCGTACCCAGACATAGAATGAATTCCTTTTAAACCCCAAGGGATGAAGAGGATTCTCTGGCGTCTTTTGGCCACACCATAAAATACTTCGCATTCCACACCCCAAGTGGGGGAACTAACCATCCCCTGTAGCAGGTGGTTCACTTCGGACTTCTACAAACCCCGTTATGCTTTATAGGGGGCTAAGTTATTAAATTCTCACTCTCTCATCCAAGAATTTAAAAATCAAGCCGTTAATAAGGGGAAAAAATTGTTGTATAATAAATGGGCATGCGCATTATCACCTCCCCTTATATCCTGAATGTATCCATTGATTGCATTTTCATATCTGGAGATTGCGATAAAACAGTGTAATCACATAATAAAACAAATACGCTACAAAGATAATTATTAGACAGACACTACATTTACTTGTAATACAAAGGAAAAATTATTCGTAAAGTTTCTTGGTCATTCAAATTCAAAAAAAATTATTAAATTTATATTATATATATTTTTTTACAATCATTATACTATTCAAAACGTTTTTATTTTTAGTTAGAAAAACAACTAATTATATTCATTTAATAAATTAGTTAAAAAATATTTAATTGCCTCCATTGCATTTATGCTTACTTATTTACTATGAGATTTATATATTTTCTATACTTTCTATATAAATTTCATTTTCTATTCATGTTACCTAAATATATTATTCTTTTCTCTGAAGAAATCTTTTTCTTTTATTAATTTAATATTATATCAAATCGAGTAAATAAATTAAATTATCGAGTTAAAAGCGTATAAAAAGATTTATTTAAAATAGATTTTTTAAACAAATATAATTGAGATAAATGATAAATAAATAACAGGTGAGGAATAAAATATTTTATACTTACCATTACTACTTGTTTAAATTTTTGCATTAACATAAATGTCTCTTTATCGGAAATATTTTTAGTGCTCATACTCCCTGCACTCTAGTACTTTTAGTACTAGTATTTCTGCACTGTAGTACTTTTAGCATTATTCCTTCTGCACTCAAGTGTTTTTAATATTAGTACTCGTGCTCTCTAGTACTTTTAGTAGTAGTATTCCTGTACTATGAGACTTAGAGTACTAGTACTATTCTGGTACTTCTAGTACTAATAATTTTGTACTCCAGTACGTCTGGTACTAATACTAATGTGTTCTTCAATACTTTTTGTATTAATAATCTTGCCTCCTGTATTTCTTGTACTAATACTCTAGTTTTCAGTACTTTAAGTACTAATATTGTATTCTAATATTTATTTTACAGGTACACTGTCACGCATACGCTTCTAATACAAAGCAGTTGAAATAAATTTATCTTCCAACAATTCTCAATTTTTAATAATACGTTAGGTATATATAAATATATCTATATATAGAAAGGAGAAAAGCAACTCACTGACTGACTGACTGACTCACTGATTAATCACGATAACTCTGGAACTATTAAACTTACAGACTTGAAATTTGGTAGGTAGAATTCCCTTCATGGAGTAGACGTTAGCTAAGAACGGATTTTGCAAAGTTCGAACCCCAAGGGGCGTTACGGGGGTTTAAAGGGGCGTTATGGATAATTATTTCCATTACTAAACTATTAGATGTACAGTCGTGAAACTTGGTACACAGAGATATATTTCTTTCATAAAGTAGAGATTCCCTACATAATGATTTTTACAAAAATTGACCTCCAAGGGGCGTTATACATAATTATTTCCATTTTTAAACTATGAGACGTACAGTCTTGAAATTTGGTAAGCGGATTCCTTTAATAAAGTACAGATCCCCTATAGAATGGGTTTTGTGAAAATCGACTCCCAAGTGGCATTGTAGAGAATTAAGTGGCGTTATAGACAATTAACTCCTTTTTTAAATTATTAAACGTAAAATCTCGAAATTTAGTAAGCTGATTCCATTCATTAAGTAGAGATCCACTATAAGATGGGTTTTGGGAAAATCGTTTCCCAAGTGACGTTGCGGGGGCTTAAGGGGCGTTATACATAATTATTTCCATTTTTAAACTATTAGACGTACAGTCTTAAAATTTGGCAAGCGAATTCCTTTCATGGTGCAGAGATCCGCTACAAAATAGTTTTGGGGAAAATTGATCCCCAAGGGTCACTGAGGGGGATTAAAGTGCGTAATAGATAAATATTTCCGCTTTTCAACTAATAGAACCACCTGCTTGAAAATTAGAAGGTATGTTCCGTTCATGGAATAAAGTTCCTTTTACAAAGATTTTTGCGAAAATGGACCCCCAAAGGAGTGGGGTTGCGAGGGATTAAGGCGTGTTATAGAAAAATTCCTGTTTTTGAATTTAACTCATTTACTTGAAATTTGTTGAGCACTTTTCTTTAGTTGAATAGAGTTCCACTAAGAATGGATTTTACGGAAATCAACTCCAGGGGGAAGCGGGGAAAGTTATTGGGGCGTATTGATAGACAAAATTCCCGTTTTTGAACTGCTAAGACTATAATAATAAAATTTGGTTTGCATGCTTCTTTTTTGTTGAATTGGAATCCGGTAAGAATGCTCTCAACGAGGTATTGATGATAAAAATTCCGATTTTACTCTGTTAGATTTAGACGTGAAATATAGCATGCATGTTTATTTAGATAGAGGAGTAGATTAGGAGTAGAGATCCACTGAAAGTTGCTTTGGTGGAAATCCACTTGATTATTAGGTTAAGTGAGCGAAAAAAATCTTTCTACTTCTATTTTAGATATAAATGGAAATTATATATTATAATTTATGTTCTTTTTTATATCAAGGGGCGAGAGTGTAACAGCTATAAATATATTTTTCAATACAATCGAATTCTTAATGCTAGATATCAATAATTAATATATATGTAAACAGTATACATATATACAACGTGAAATACCCAGTGAAGCGGGTGGGTAACGGCTATATATATATATATATATATATATATATATATATATATAAATCTGCAATTTTGTATTGAACTGTACAGTAATTGAAATTATTTTTAACAAATATATATATATATTATATATATATATATATATATTATATATATATTTATATATATATATATTATATATATATTTATATATATATATATTATATATATATTTATATATATATATATATATTATATATATATATATATATTATATATATATATATATATATATATATATATATATATATATATATATATATATATATATATATATATATATATATATATATAAATCTGCAATTTTGTATTGAACTGTACAGTAATTGAAATTATTTTTAACAAAGTTTCAAATTAGGAAGTATAAGTATAATTAAAACAGGCAGGTGGAATATAAATTAGGATGGATTATAATGTTGCAAATTTCTTCCAAGAAAAATGAAGCTTAAAATCTGTGCATGAAAAATTGTTTCAAATATATTTCACAAAGATGAAAAAAAATTTAGACATATATTCAAAAAAATGTTTGATATATTCATGTTAAAATACTGTACTGATAAATGCAGTTGCTGATTAATAAATGTTTTGTTGATATTCTTCTGGGTTAGGTATAGTTTTTAGTTTGTATATACATATTCATGAATCAAAGTAATGTAAGGTTGCGGCAAAAGAAAATTTTCAAGATTACAAAGATTTTCAATGATTAATTTTTATTTTTATTGCACAATAGAATTCGAATGAGAAACGAAAACCATTCTAAGATTTCTTTCAATATATTGGGCTTATTTTGAATTTCATATTGATTCAAGTACTATTTACAAACTACTTAGAAATTAAGATTAACTTTCTAATATGAATTATGCATATGCGAAAGGTATTTTTTCCCAATTTTAAGATTTCTATGAATTATTTATGATTATTGTGAAGTTCTGGATTTGTCATAGGTAATATATTATTTATGTTTTTATATAAGTCTAAGTTTTCTTATTACTTAATTGAAAATTTTAAATTGTATTTAATATACTCATGTATTATTTTGAAAATTTTACAATGTAAATTAAAGATGTGTAAAATGTTTATGAGTATAGTTTTTAAAATGTTTTGTGAAAATAACATTTTATGTTATCTTTTACATACAATTTCATGCCATTTTTAAAATAGTTTGTCATTTTTTGAATAATTTAAGTTACATATTCGCGAAGATAATAACATTTAAAAAATAATATTTACTTTTTGCGTATCGTTTCATTGTTCATCAAATTAATCTGAAATGAAAATACGTTTCCAAATTTCAGTGAATTATATTTTTATGTCTGTTATCCTGCTTTGTGCTCTGGCCACTACTTTCAAACTAGTATACGTTTCTAATTTCAATTTAAATATTTTTCCCTTTTCGTTCGTTTATGGTTTTGTTATTCATTTGGCTATTTTATAAATCCTCACTAATATTATAAACGTGAAAGTTTGTGTGAATGTTTGGTACTCTTTCACGCAAAAACAACTGAATGGATTTTAATGAAACTTTACAATAATATAGCTTATACATCAGAATAACACATATGCTATAATTTATAAAGATATTGTGTGAAGTTTCCAAAATATAACGATAATTGTCAAGTAAGTAGAAAAAAATTCTGCCATTTGCAAAAAAGCCCGCGACAGGATATATTTATCTTTTATGTGTGAAGCAAAATTTTGCATTTTATTTTGTTTACGCCAGGTGTCAGGATCTGAGAATCTGCTTCAATCTGCATTGTTTAATTTTGCAATTCACCCGTACAAAAAACGGGTATAACAGCGAGTAACATCATATTTTTCTATCCAGATGTCGCTTGTCGTCTTAAGACATGCTTAATACTAGTACTCAGTCCTAAGTCAGGGCTAGTTGTTAAACCTGGTATTGACTGAATGTCCATCAGAGATCCCTCCGAATAATAATTATTCTCATCCGCAGTTTCCAGAGCCTTTCATAATTGCTTAAGTGATGCCGGTGCAGGAGTTTTTGCAAGAACTGACCTTTCGAACATTTCGCATATGTTTTCAATGAAATTCATGTCTGGTGATCCAGGTGGCCAAACCATTTTCGATAATTTTCCATAAATTTCCTTAAAACAATGAATATGAAATTTTTTATCACTTTGTCCTTCAACTGATATTTTCTTTCTTTCATTTTTTTTATTTTTCCATCTTTAAATAAAATTTAAAATTAACTATTAAAACTAGAGCTTAACAGCATGATCAAATAGAAATAAACATTAAATTTCAAAATCTGTCATTTTACAGTGTATGACAAAAAGGGTTGTATCAACTTGCAAATAAAATGATAATGCTTGAAAATTATTTTTTTTCAAATGCATTGTATTTTGACACACAAGCCTTTGCATACACGACAAGTCCCCCAAGTGTGAGAGCCATTTTAGTGGTGGCACCATACAGTGGCCACTCTCGCTACCAAATGTTGACACTAGAATTAGTTTTAATTCTAGCTCTCGTCAGATGCTAACTATTCCCGTGATTTAATTTTTCCGAGAGTGCCAGAGCCAAACTTGTACTCAAGTTATCTTTTACATGCCGCATAATCATATGAAATGCGTGCCTATGATTTTCATAACCAGAAAATCTATCGACTCCAGCCGGGATCGAATCCGCAACGATGGGCTTACGAGGCGAGCCTGCTACCTCTAAGTCATCGAGTCGTTTATAAAATTATACTTGACTTACTTAAAATACACAACTTTGAAAATTATAAAATTGATTACTAACTAATAAAACACGAATTGTACTTTCTACTAGCAAGATTCTCAGCAAGATTTATAGGTAATCAGTAAGGCTTATAATTCATCAAAGGATATCAGTAGTTTATTTTAATTAAATAATAAGCTAACACAATTAAAAATTGCAACTGTAGTCTTTGTTAGAAGTATTAATTTACAACTTTGATTAAAGTCATTATAAAACTACTGTCTGCAAGTGGCTTTTTATCAATATGGAAAAGTTTTGTTATTACTACATATATTTGGAAGCTTACCAATTAGCTCTCCATATTGAAAAGGAGGACATCTAGGTGGACACTTATCGAGAGAGGACAGAATTTCGAACGAACGAATTGTCTCCATTATATGTTCAGGAATAGCTAACATAGCAAAAAAAAATGTACGTTTTTGTTTGTGTGTCTCCCTAACCTGCGAAATTAATTAGACTGGTAATATAAAGTTGCACCGTACAATCAAGAGAAGTGATAAAATAAGAGAATCATCTAAGGGGTAGGCCAAAACTATCCTATTACATCTTAGATTGATACTGCACACCCGCAGGATTCGTAGTCTGATATTCGTATCTGAGAAAAGAAGGTTGTAGTTGTGAAGAAAGTGCGTAATATTTCGATATATTTTAAATTGTTGAGTTTGTGTTATTCACATTGTATTTGCATACCATACTTTAGGGTTCAAAATATTTTCAGATTCATTATATATATACTTATAAATGATATCCCATAATTATGAATAAGAATAACTTTAAAGAACATATAAAATCTTTTCATAATACTTTCGTTTGGCTTCATTATTCATACGCTGAAAAGAATATGATAACAGTGTAAATAAGATGCTCCTTTTCTTTTTTTATGATTCTTTATATACTGTTATAATGTATAAATTACAAATTAGTTTTGTGATATTTACACTCTCTTATAAAGCAACTTGCAAATAAAACAAAAAAAAACACCTGTGTTTTTTTTCCTTTTTCTAAAATATCTGCTACCTGTATTAAAACCGGTATCCCGGTATTAAGATCTAAGAAATACCGAATACCGGCATTGGATTTTTGGTCCGATATTGCAATCTCTACTCTTGACACTATGGGTCTGGGAATATTGAAATGACAAACTATTTCCGAAATGAATGCACCTTATATCTATTCTGACTGAAATTATGCACTTAAAGTCAGTTAATTCCCGTCTTGCTCTCATAATTACATCAGAAACCTGTACACATGAACCAATTAAATACAAATGAAAGCACTGGCAGTGGATTGCCAATGTGTACATTTCTTACATGATGCTACTGCCACATGAATATTTACTTATTGTAAAGCCGGGGAATCAAAAGTGAGGGACTTGCGGTCATTTGGGTTACCTCAAACATACTACCCCAAAGAAAACTTTTGAGTTTTGTTTTCATATATTTTTGATGCATTCGATGTGTATGCAGTAATTCAAAATGATATTACTAGATTTTCAGTTGCAATTGAAACTTTGAAAAATTAATAATTTTATAGTTTGATAGTCTGTATATATCACTGTTCTGTACTGTTCCGTTTATAAATCATTATGAGCTACCAACCAAAAGAGATCTACTAACTTTTTTTAAAAATCTTGCATTTGTTTATTACTTATAAACTTAAATACTGTATACAACAAAACTGTATATAACAAAAGAAACTGAAATTGAATTGTACATAAGAAAGGAATTGGTGTATTTAGTAATCAACAACAAATGTAATAACAGAGATTATTTTATCAGACACTAACTATAATAAGAAGAATGGATTCCTTTTTTTTTGTCATCAACAAGTTTTTTAATGTTGAGAGATTAGGTATTGGTTGCCTTTTGAATACAGTTGTGCAAGTATTCATCAATGAATTTGCTTCTGTGCTTTATTTTCAATGAATTTCATTATGGAAAAGAAATTTCTCACTGATATGTAGAGCTGAACATTGCCTTCACTTTGAAATAAGCCTTTACCATAACTGGGGGTCTTTTTATAGGAATAAGAGGCTAAATATTTTCAGAGATTGAAGAATATGATTTTACTGATAAATCCTTTTGAAAACCAATCAATTCTAAATCTACTGAAGCATTGCCTTTTGGAAAATAAATATGCTTCATGCGAGTGGTTCTTAAACTTACGAACACTGCGCCCCCCCTTTATATATCAGAGTGACATCGTGGCCCTCCAAAGAGATTTTGAACTTCCCTCCCCAACTTAATATTCTTGATCAAAATACAAGCCCTAGTAGAGTTTCTTCATTGGGGACTGTAGTGATCTTGTCTAGCATGGCACATCTTTTAATTTTTCCACGAGGCTTTTCAGAATCTGTAAAAGAGGGAAACTTCAACGTTAAATAAAAGATTTCGTGTCCTCCCCCCTAAAAAGGTTGAACTTAGGACCACACCGTAGGGATGGCGATCTGAGATCGATTAATCAAAGAATGGATTTCTCGGGCCAAAAAATCGATTTTTTAAATCGATATGTAGTGACTCGATTTCTCGGGCCAAAAAAATCGATATTTTAAAGCGATATGCAGTGAATCAATATTTCATCCTAGAAAATCGACATTCAGTTTTTTTCTGTTTTGGTAAAAACCATAAAATTATTTACAATTAGTTAAATGCACCGGAATGTCAGGGCTTAAACGAATAATTTAAACATGATTTATCGCAAGCAATTGTGCACCTGAAGTATGGTCCTATACTTTACTACATGGACAGAAAAACTCTATCATCAAGTACACTCAATAGCCATAGTGTATATGAGTATCATGGGATCATCTGTTCCTTGTAAGCGCCTTTTTTCGATTTCCGGCAACATCGCAAGTTGTTGTTTTTAAAAAGCTTAGATATTAAGAATTGGGAACTATATATATAAGCTATATTATCTATTTAAGCTATATTATCTATTTTCTAAACTTTTTAATGTAACAAATACATTTAGAAAATAAATGTGTGTGTGTCTTCATTTAAACCATATACTTTAATATGGTAATATAATTGATCGTAATTGTCGAATTCCCTGATTTTACTGATAAAAGATCGCTTATTATGGTATCTTTCTTGTTTTTCATAAAATGGATTTATATTTACATTGTAAATGCAGACTTGAAAAAAATGGATTTTTTTAAATATCGACTTTTTTGTGAATCGATTTATCAGGTTACGATTCGAGTCAATTTAAAAATCGATCTTTTTAGGAAAGAATCACCATGCCTACCACACAGTCTAAGAACCTCTGATTTATGCCACTAGTAGATAATTGTTAAGCATCAATTTCTTTAAAAGGTAACATGAGCGTTAACGCGATCTACCGAATATGTCCCCGCAAGCTGCAAGTAGATCGCGATCGACAGTTTAGTGATTACCAGTGTATATGGTGAAGAGTACTTAAACATTATCTAACTTCCTTTTTTAATTAGCATATTTTGTTCGAAGGTTTAAAAGTACAATATGAATTTTCCTACTTGATATCTATTTAGAACAAAGTAATTTCAAAATGGTACCACAAAGCAATATAAGGAAGTAATCCAAAGCTTAAAAAGTGTGCAATTTGACTAAAACTTTGTTAAATTACAGATAAACTAGTTCGAGTTTATAATTAATTACAAGCAATGAGATGGACCATCGAACTTACGGACTAAACATTAATTATTTCTTATTCAAAATGAGTGTTATAAATAAACATTAATCCATATTTGAAATCCTGGACTAAAACCCAGTGGATTATTTATATTGAAAGGAACAATTCAATTCTCAATTTGGAAGTATGTTCTTTCCACAATCTCGTATTTATCTCTGTTTCTATTTTGAAACCACCAGTTAATCGAGATTATAACAGATTGTGAGTGAATTTGCAGGGTTTGTAGCATAGCTTAACGTTACTTAGGCAACGGATGAGAGTCAACATGTATTAACTTAATCTTGATTAAATCCTCCAGTGTGAATTCCAGTCACGATTCGACTCATTTGTTCACGAGAGAAACCGTGACTCGACTCTAGCTATTATTATTACCTAAATTAACAACATCGCTTTTCAGAAGTAATGTGTCCACGTTAGAAGATCACGGACCGCGATGTAAAGGAATACATTGTATCAGGCAAAGTAATATTTTTAATTTGGTGAATACAATTGTTTGGGGTATGTAGCTGTGCCTGATAACAAATGAATTTGATCAAGTGGATTAAAATGTATTATATATTACTTGTACAAGTTTATATTTAGAGTGATGCTTGTCTATTAACTATAGTGATAGTGAACGCACATTTTTATATAAATAACAGCTGGGTTACACATACACATATACACACATACATATTAATATTTCAATGATAACGAGATACCAATTACATGATGGAAGGGCGATGCAAATGTAAAATTCGCATGAATGGAAGTAGATGTCGCGATATAAGCCAATGGAATGACACAGGAGGGAGAAACGGTACTTAAAACTCAGCAAAAAAGGAAATTTAAGCAGCAGGTTTCTGCTTAGTAATCGCATTTGCATGTTGGTTGCTTGTTAGACAGTGGCGTAACATCACCCCCGCATCGTGGGGGGTCAGCGTTCTAGGGGGGCCCAAAGCCTTGACGGCGTTCGTATTTGGACTTGGGCCCCAAACCTGACTTTTCAGGGGGACCTTATTCTCCGTTACGGCACTATTGTTAGAAGCAGGGCTCTAGCTATTGCTCTAGCGGTTTTGCCGCCCCGGACAAAAATGGAAAATGCCGCCCCTCTATTTCCAATGCCTCTTTTCTCTCTCTATATATATATCTGTATATATATTATTTTAAGTATTAAAAGATTCCGAACAATTTGAAATTAAGGACATAATTACTTGTTCTATATCAAACGAATGAAATGTAAGAGAATGAATCGTCAATGTCAGCAGGTCAATTTCTTCGAAAAATAGTCTACTGAGAGTGAGGATCACAAGCGTATGTTTTAACTTATAGTAACTATACTCAGGACTAAAATAAAATACCTCCTGTAACTCTCTATTTATCAGAACCTCTTATTACCCTTGTCCTCTTTTGGATAGCTGACACCGGACATCGTAAGGGTGAATGGAATATCCGTTGTGACCTCACTCCGGAAGGGCGAAAAATTTACAAGTGAAAGATGCGTAAACATATTAAATTTCATGCTTTAGCATATACTCCCACCTCGAACCCTTCAAGCTTAAACACAAAAGAAAACTGTCATTAAATATACGTACAAAATAAAAAAAATAAGATACGTTAAATGCAATACCAAATTCACACAAAATAATACTTCAGAAAATATATAAAATTCTTCGTAACAAAAAAAAAGTATTTTTCAAATTCGATCGAAATGCCACCCTTAAAATTTGCCGCCCCGGGCAAGGGGCCGGATTGTCTGGCCCTAGAGCCACCCCTGTTAGAAGATCATATTATACATCCCATAGAGAAAAAGAGAAATGACTGCCAACACGTGTCAGAATTCAGTCCAATCTAAAGTACGGTTTATCGTTCTGTGATATTGTTACTCGCATTGATGGAAACTTACAGGATGTAGTGAGAATACAGAATTGGTGGATTCAGGAGAATCATACAGGATCTCTATGGCCTCCCTCCTCTAACTCTCGAGAGGACAGACGTTGTCAGGTTGGTTTGTCAGGATCGTACAGCCACATCAAAGAAATTGCGTCACAACAAGTATCCACAGAAGCAGAGCAGCGACGTCTGCAGCAACATAGACTGACTGAATGGCGACTATTACTTCGACTTCCCTTCATACTGCACTATACAGACGCGTAGTGACAGTAGTGCCCCCAACGGTAAAACTGGATACAACAGGGGCACCAAGTCTTCTTTTCAGAGGAGTCTCTGTCCTGCAGGCGGCATCATGTTTACGTGGCTTGCTGTATTTGATATCGTCTTAGGAGCCTTGTACCTGTTTTGATGGTATGGTCAGCTATCGGGTACACGGCAAAGACACCTGTTGTTTGTGTCGTAAGTAATCATAGCAGAAAACATTACGTTTCTCATATCTTAAAGGCCGTATCACACGTATATTTTTCATGTAATTTTTTCGTCCAATTTTTGGCCCAATCTGAGAGGAAGGGTTGCCGTAAACAAAACGACATGCTCTGACGTCAGTCGCGCTCTATCTCCACATTGAAAAACTACTCGCCGATTTTTCTGTTTCGGAAAACGAGCATCCAAAGTTATTTCTTTCGTTTCGCTTGCGCTTTTGTTGGTGGGTGTAAGCAGAAATAGAGCACCATTCTATTTAAAATATTATAACACCATTAAAATATTATACGGCATATCTGAAGTTTTAGACGAAAGCGAAGCCGCCATCTTGTTTATCACGTAGGACGCCGAAGAACCCCATTGGCTGGAATTTCAAGCAATTTTTATTTGGAACAACTTTTTGTGCTCGCTAGCAAAAAATTATTCTAAAGCGGTTGCTATGGCAACTGAGTAAAAACTGTACGAATTGGACGAAAAATTGTTTGAAGCGTGTACGTGTGATACGGCCTTAAGGCTGGTAGCTGTGCCGTATTTTTAAGCCTCGGAGTCAAGACGACAAGTAGGGATTGCAATATCGGACTAAAATTCAATACCGGTATTCGGTATTTTTGATATCTTAAAACCAGGATAATGGTTTTAATACCGGTAGTAAACATTTTATAGAAAGAAAGGGAATACAAGTGTTTCTTTGTTTTATTTGCCAGTTTTGTATTAGAGAGTGTAAATATCACGAAAAATGTGTAACTTATAAATTATAACAATCTATACAGAATCACAAATTACTAAAGGAACATCTTATTTGTTTAAATCACAAAAAAGTTTGAATATCACTATTCAGTTTGTGTTCTGCGATTTCATCATATAAATAATGAAACCAAACCGAAGTATTATCAACTGATTTATATATGTTCCTTAAAGTTATTCTTATTCATTATTATAGATTATTATTTATGAGTATATATATAATAAACCTGAAAAAAAATATTTTGAACCCTAAAGTATGATATGCAAATGCAATGTGAATTATAAACTCGCCAATTTAAAAAATATTGAAACATTACGCACTTTCTTCACAAATACAACCTTGTTTTCACATATATGAATATCAGACTACGAATTCTGCGCATGTGCAATATCGCTCTGAGCTCTAATAGGATAGTTTTGGCCCGCCTCCTTCGAATTCACGTATTTTATCACCTCTCTTGACTGTACGATGCAACTTTATATTCACAGTCTAATTAATTTCACCCGTTAGGGAAACATAAAAACAAAAAACGTATACTATTTTGATATGTTGGCGATCCTTGAACACATAGTGGAGACGATTTTAAAAAAAATATCTAGTAAATACCGAAAAACCGGTATTTAAACTAGTGAATACCGGTATTACAAAATCGTACAAATAGCTCAAAATACTGGTATTCGGTATCCCGGTATTGCAATCCCCAATGATAAGAAATGGAAAACCTCATGCTGCCTGTCGGACCTATTTCGACTCAGAGGCTGTTTAGCTGTTTCTATGTCCAGAACGTTTTTCTACATCCCTCACCCATTGGAAACATCTGGTCATGAGTTGCTGAGAGGCTAAGCCTCCACTGCTTTCCAGCCACTGCGATTCATGAAACGTGATTTAGATTTGAAACAGCATGGAATGTCCGGCCTGTATCTGTCACAAAAGCCCAATTCAATTCGGTGCCTAAGCAGGTTAAAGTCGTTTTAATGTCAGATGCCTGACTTTGACCACAAAATTTATGTGTGATAGGTGTCATCAAGTGATCCTTTTACAAGACATCTGAGTACTAGCAAGATCATTTGTCGGAAAGTGAAAAGTATTGCTCAGGAAATCGGGTCATTAAAGAGAAGGGCTCACCATAGTTTGAATGCAATACTATGAAGCAAGTCAAGAGCTATTGACGACGGACACCATGATTTTGAGCCATGGTCAAATGACGCGGACAACTCCTGAACTGATACCACATTCTCCGAACATGATTCACGCGTGAGATCAATGATAGTTACAGTTGAACCTGTTTTTGTGAGTAGATAGGGATCGCTTAAAAATATACCCACAAAAAATATTCAAAAATTTCATAAATTCTTACATATAACAAATTAATTCATAGAAACACTACAATTTTTTTTATGCGGTGGATAGGGACCGCATAAAAAAAGTCGCATTAATAAAATATATCAATTATTTACGAAATTTATGTATAAGAGTACTTTCATAACAAAGTAATTAATTAAATATTACACATGGAAACATTTTAAAAACATATATTTTCTCATTGTATACACGGATATGTTTTCAAAATGCACATACATAATTCATTGTTACTCATCGTAATCCAAAGCCCTGAGATGAATAAGTTTAAAATCACTTTCGTCACTTGAAGGTGCAATTTCAATTGATTTATTTTTTGGCAACATAAAGTAAGAGATAAGTTTTTGTGATAAAGGTCGGGTGGTCAGATGCTTGTAAATGCCTTAATAATCAGATATACGTGATTGAAGCCCTTTTTGGAATTTTATACTCCTTTCTTAATTGGTATCTATTTTAAGAAAACGCTTTTCCATTTTGATGGAAAGCTGGATCCCTGCTTATTTTTATCGACTCTCAAAGAATTCGGTTCTTCTTGTCCATCTTCATAATCTGTCAAATTTTTGATAATGTCACTGTCATTGAAAGTTTCGCCTTCAGTCAAGCGCTGGCAGCTAGGGCGTTGAGAAAAAGCAACTGAATGCGCTCTGTCGGGAAACTGTTTATAACAAATGAACAGAGCGTCTTGAAGTGTTTACATTTTAGTGGTGTAACGTACACCCCTGCATCACGGGGGAGCAAGACTCTAGGGGCCCAAGTCCTGACTAACACTAAATACGTAGTTACCCAATTTATAAAATATTAAAGGCAAAACCTGACTTTCGAGACGGGGATGGGGGGATCATAACATTCTCCGTTACACCACTGGTAAATAGATAGAAAACATTACAGTGGGGCCAAAGCCATTGAAATTCATACACCGTATAAAAAAAGATTGAACATAAGAAATCGCACAAAAATAAAATCGCATAAAAAAAGACCGCACAAAAACAGGTTCTACTGTATATGATTCACATTTTGATAATATATCATTTTTCAATTGATGCATTAGATATTTTATGAATTATATAATATACTCACACACAAAAAGAATACTTCCTCATGTATTTTTACTCTGAAAATACTTAGCATTACAAAATTAAAAATAAAAATTGTAATGAAGGAAAAATTTATCGAATTTTCTTTTGTTAAATTTTATTACGGGAACATCATAAATGACTGAAAATATTTTCCTTTTAATAATTATTATTAATACGTTTTGTGTGTTGGAATAATTAACTTTTTGTAGAGTATGATTAAAATTTAATCCGTACAAGCTTTAGATTCCCATGAAAAGTTTCGAAAAAAATATTTGAAAATAGACCTTTGAAAAAAGAGAGATTTTAATGTAAACAAATCTATAAAGATAAACTTATTGGAAGCTATATTCCTTTTTTTAAAAAAGTAGTTTTTAAACATCATGAAAAATTAAATAAAGGCGTTTTGAAATGATTAAACTGATTCCACATTATAATGTAAGAGAACATGTTTAGGAAAGCAGAATTTAATCTTTGTCTAAAGTATTGTTATGAAAAGTGAAAAAATTCTGCGTAATATAAAAATATTTAAAAAATTAAATTTTTAACTCTTTAGTGCTTAAAAAATAAGTCACTTAGCTAATTTTAATTAAAGAATTCTTTTATTTGCATTCCTTTACAAATATTTGATCAAGCAATTTTGAAAAATTCATTTACATTACATTCGTATATTTCAAACAAAAAGTATAGATATCTTTTTAAATGCTCTTAAAATTTAAAGTATGAATAATTAAAAGGGATTACTTTTTTTTAATTCTGAAAATGCTTTAATGCGTTAATGTTTTTAAACGAGCTGCCTAAATATTTTAATTTGTAGTTGCTTCGAAAAAAACAAAAATATTTATTTAAAAAAACAAATTAAGAGCTATGCAGAGACAATGCTTACAATTTTCTTTTATTTATCTCACATTATTTACCTAATTTTCTGACTATGCAGGTTGGAATTTTTTTTCTCTCAACAAGCCTGTTAATTATTTTTTCTTCATATTGACAGAATTGTGCAATCAAAAAATTTTCCTAAATGAAGCAAAAGTATGGTTAGAAAAATTTACTTCTTATATCAGAAACTAATACGAATCAAAATTATTTTAAATCACACGACTAGATTTTTAGCTTTATTTTCGACAAAAATAAATACGAATATATTTCTCTCTTAGTAAATATTTTGATTATTAACTTAACATTGAGGAAACAGTATCACCAAAAACCTTTCCAATTGAAACAAAAAGTCTTTGTTAGTAACCACTGAATTTTTTCTTACTGCAGAAATTAAAACGAACCAAATTTATTTTGAGTTTCATGAGTACAATTGGATCTTTTTTAGGAGTCATATACCTTTTAAAATTTCGGAAAATCGATTTTTTATTATTATTTTATTTTATACAGTAAACCTTTCTGAGTGTTCTAAAAGAAACCGCATGCAGATATTCCCAATAGAACGGACGTTATTAAGAAAATAAAAAGAGTAGAAAAGGTGATTTAAATATTGTTTACATTTTGGCTCCAGGGTGACAGCTGTCATGTCGCTGGTGACATCTGCGTTTCTCTGTTTCTAATATTTTCATTCTAATTATTATCAAATGCTTGAATCTAAGCCTCAAATATTATTGTTGTTCTGAATATTAACTACAACTTCTACTAACTTTATAAACTTCTACTTCTACTTTGTTTTGATAAAGTGAATCTTGAATTTATACTCGCTCGTTTTTGATTTTCATACCGTATCTTATTCTAAGATAAATTTTAGGAAAAATATTATTTTTTTATGAAATTTTGAAGGATGAATTCGACTGAATCTGCTAAAAGACCATCTGGTAAACGTCCTAAGAAAAGGAAGTTTACTGGTAATATGCATACGAGATGCAAAGCTGTACACAGTGTGGATGAATCACTAAACAACAGTGCATCTGGAAAAAAGATTCAGCTGCAAGATTTTGATTCATCATTTATTGAACATGATGACGGTTTTGATGGCTACAGAGTGTTTGATAAAACTATCATATTTGCAAACATTCAAAACTTTGCTTCTTGCAAAAAATGTGGTGGTGATATTAAACTATCAGAAAAATGTGTTTGAGGTTTGTCTAGTGTTTTTTCGATTGAATGCAAGAACTGTAAAGACTTGTGTTCGTTTAGAAATTCAAAAATGCTGGATAAAAGAAAAAATATTCCAGATATATAAACAGACGTTTTGTATACGCAATGAGGACAATTGGACAGGGTCATGCAGCAATGACAACTTTCTGTGGTGTCATGGACTTTCCTCCTCCAGTTGCTGAAAAATCCTATAATAACATTATAAACAAACTACAATTGTGCAGTAAAGAAGTCGCAGAAGCTTCAATGCAAAGTGCAGCTTTGGAAGAGGTAACTTTGACAAATTCTTCCGATATAATAATTAGTGGAGATGGAACGTGGAAAACCCGTGGCTATTCTTCTCGTGTTGGTGTGTGTGCTGTTATAGGAGACAAAACAGGAAAGTGTATTGATGCGGAAGTGATGTCTTCTTTTTGTAAAGGATGTGATTCTTGGAAACGAAGAAAAGGGTCACCTGTTTACAAAAAATGGAAAATTCTTCACGTTAAAGAATATTTGAAAAACCACAATGGTTCAGCTAGCATGATGGAGACTGTGGTAATGGTTCGTATATTTCAGCGTTCATTAAGTCATCGTTCTGTGAGATATACATCTTACATTGGAGATGGCGATTCCAAAACATTCTCATCTATTACTGCATCCAATCCGTATGGAGAAGATATCACAGTTTCAAAAATTGAATGTGTTGGACATGTTCAAAAACGAATGGGAACTCGTTTACGAAAATTAAAACAAATGAGCTCCAAACTCAGTGATGGGAAGTCGATTGGGGGAAAGGGAAGGTTGACCGACAGAATGATAAACTTAATTACAACGTACGATGGAAATGCAATCCGACAAAATAAAACATGCATGTCAGATATGCGAAAAGCTGTTTGGGCTGTATATTTCCATATACGTTCAAGCGACGAAGAACCATTGCACAGTTTTTGTCCTGTAGGGCCTAATTCTTGGTGTAAATATCAAAATCAAGTATTAGAGGGTAGTGTGGAAACTTTTAGACACAGTAACAAATTGCCAGTGGCAGTAATGGATGCCATAAAACCTGTGTTTAATGATCTATCACAACCTTAACTCCTACAAAAATGTCTAGGGGGTAAAACCCAAAATAATAATGAATCCATTAACTCATTAATATGGGAATTATGCCCAAAAACTTTAGGTTGCGGTAGAAAGATTGTTGATATATCTACAAATGAGGCAATTGTCATTTTTAATGATGGCAATCAAGGAAGACTAAAAATTATGCAATCGCTTGGTCTGACTGCTGGTTAGTTTGCACATAAATTTGTTACACTTGTAGATATAAAAAGAATTCAGACTGCAGAAGTACACTTTAATCTCCGCACAAAAGAAGTACGACAGGCTAAAAGAATGCAATTTAAAACTACTTGTAAGAAATTAACTGAAAAAGAGGGAACATCATATGCATGTGGCGAATTTTAGCATTTTAGAATCATAGTAATACACTGCATTCATATCACAAATTATTTAATATTTATAATAAGTAGTTGTTAATTAAGGTATTGATTGTTTTTTAAGTAATATTTATAAATTTTTAACTTTGTTTTGGAGAAATGAATCACTTTGTTGCATTTTTGATTATTTTGTAGCTTTTGATATCGTTTCGATGCTTGTACTGCATTTGTATAATATATGTTTTTAGTTATAATAATTTTAATAAATTTAAGTTTATTGACTAAAAAAACTTCACATTAGTTTTAATTTAAATTTAGTTGTTGTTTGAGTTACCAGAATAATATATACATAAAACTGTGGTAAATTTTACGTTTGATGTCAATTTTTTCTCAGAACGTCATTTTTTCTCATTACGCGCATATTTTCAAAACCGTTCCATGGAAAATGATAAAATTTTTACTGGAGAGATTCTGATCATATCTGTACTTAAAATAACGAACCAGTTTGATTAATGAAAAAATTTAAAATTACAAATATAAAATAGCGAAAAAAAATTTAAAATTTTATAGTTAAATTTTAAATTGTTATAGTTTACAAAAAATTTTAAATCAGTGTTTCATGCTTCGTCATTTTAAAGATAACACTATTTCCAACACTTAGCAAGAATTTCATCAAAAAATATTGGTAACTTTTTTATATAAAGCTGCGCGTAATGCATATCACTTGCGAAAAGAAAGCAAAAATTTCTTTTTGTAATTATCTAATTAAAAATTTATCCTAATTAGCAATGTGTTTGTTGGCTATGTTTTAAGTAAAGTAATATCTATTTGTTTATTCCTCCAAAATTTACATTCCAGGAAACAATCATAAAAAAATTACAGAGCTTTAAAGAGCTCACTATTTTTAACCATTTTTAACTTTTTGAAAGGTATGTGACCCCTTAAGCAAAACTAAACTCAAAGGTGTAAGGCTTACTGAGTTTAACAATAAAGATTTATTTAAATTTGTTCTGCCAAAACGCAATTTGTATATCATTTTCTTAAAATAGAAACTTCCAGGATGGAATTCAAACAATTTTAAAAAAAGCACAGAAATTATATAAATTATAAGATAGCAGGTTTAAAAGGACTAAAAAGAAGGAAATATTAAGTCAATTGTTATTGTATTTATAACATACGCCTGTTGAGGGATTTTATTCAATTATCATCTTTTATTGGAAATCATTCTTTTTATTGGAGTAGTCCACTGTCCATTTGGGAAATCCTTTCTATATCGCGTCATTTGAAGAATCCGTTTTTTTTTTCAGTTGAGTATTAACCTCCATTACATGTCATAATAGTCTTTGTTTAAAAGTGGTACAAAGATTAAAAAATTAACAGCAGGGAGCAGATCTTTATAATTCACCACAAGCGCGAATTCCTAGAATGATTGTTGAGCTTAAAAAAGATTAAAAGAGATTAATTTGTGTTCACAAAAACTTGTTTTTTGAGTACAAAACTTGCGCATTTAAAATTCACAATCTTTTAAAACCCTTTTACTACTAAGGGAAGCATTTTCCCCTTAAATTAAAATTGGCAATTTTCACATTTAAAAAGAACTTTATCCTCATTTTTTGTACAGAATGCAGAATAGAACGTATGCCGAAAGCACGCAATTACGCAAACAGGAATGCTTCGGAAAAAAAGGGAACTTTAAATCAATTGGCACCAATTATAAAACACATTCATAGGCTGTATTATTATTCTTATTACTTATTTTAGTATTTATTGCGTCGTGTTGTATTATATGTTACTGTATTTTAACTCATTTTTATAGGTTTAGTCATCGTGGTCACGAACGGGAGAGCAGAGTGTTATGAGTTCGAGCTCGAGTGATATTGAAAACGCACCGTGTAGAAGGGCTTAAGCATGTTAAACCTATTGTGGCTCAAAGTCCTCCCTTGGGGATAATGTGGTAGTTTGGAGAGGGAAAGTCGGTTCGGGTGTCGTCCTTGTGACTTGACCCTGATTCAAAATTACGAGGCCCGTCGGAAATATCCCTCGCGTTTATTTAGAGTGCTACGTTAAAAAACACTCACTCACGTGTTTTATGTTATTCGGTAAAATTTTATGTAATAATAAATTATATAAATGAAACCGAAACTGAGATAAAACTACATAGTAACCCAAATTGAATTGACACACTGATATAAGAAAAAAAACTACAAATTATTATGCATTTTTTTTCATGATTTTTATCTACTTTGCGTCTAAGCAAACTATAACAAACATTTAAATATTAATATTTACTCTTAGCACCCTTTTGGTACTGTAAGGCAGTGCTTCCCAAACTTTCATTATTTATGACCCAATTTTGAGTCATAATTTTCATCTCCCCCATACAATAACAATATATTGAATGCAATAATAATGTATTTTGATAAAGCTGCAATATGAATATAATTATAAATCGTGCAAATGATTAAGATAAGCATTAAATTTTGTACATAATTTTGCATGTGACTAGCCAATGGGAGTCGCTAGAAATTATTAGACTTGTTTTTAATTTAGTATTGATAAACTAGCAATGGAATACATTGCGTAGTATTTATACATTTACAGCTATATCAGTGTAAACGTGTATTTTATTTTTTTATTATGTCAGAATGTATATCTGACTTATTTCAGCAAATTATATAGTTTTAAATCTTTTATTTTCGGCTTTTTTATTTTTTGCTCGCACTCTCCACGTAAGGTTATCACTCCCCCCCCTCCTAGGGGACGCACCCCACAGTTTGAGAAACGGTGCTGCAAGGGTTAAAAATCTTTCAAAACAAACCAAAGTTTAAGGATCGGTATATGTTTTTTCCATCTTTGTACATATCTGTATCCTAGCTTTCATCTTGAACTAGTGTTTACCCCTGCAACTTTCTCAATCTCATTCGTGTACAAGAAAGTTTGAAACCCTACCACGCATTATTTTTCTTTCTGTTCCCATTTATTGATTTCAACGTAAATAGAGAAACAAACTTATTCAATCTGTTCTTTTTATTAGATGTACTTCAAATGGGATTGAACACTCCTTCTCTGGCCACTATCCATTAAAAAACATCTAAAAACTGTTGGGAAACTTGCGAGCGCTTAATGCGAAAAACACCGTGTCTCTGTAAGTCTCTACATGGAAAGATAAGCATGAATACAGCACTCAATCAATCATAGATGTCTGCCACGGCCTTTTCCTTGTTTTTTCTTTAAATATGCACCTTTACCACGATTGGCTGACATGTCTTCAATGATAATAGGCGCTAAAAGAACGTGCCCAGCTTTTTAAAGAAAGAAAGTGTAGATCAGGGCAGGGGGGTGCCTTTTGGGTGGGAAATCAAACATGAAAACGTTATAAAGAGCGACCAACTGGCGACCAAAATGGCTTCCATCTAGAAGGAATCTTGGCGGTGATTGTACCCGCATCAATATCACGATTTCTTCACGTAATCTTAAAAAGTCTTCCTTCCACCCCTTTTATCGCCCCTCCCTCTTATTTTCGGTGGAGGGGAGTTGAAAGGGAAGTGTTGAATATCATCGCCGATTATGAAGACGAGCCTAGGAGATAAAACCTGTGATTTTGAAATTTCTGAGCATGATTCGCTTGTTGAAGTACGCCAATTGTTGGCACGGTTTTGAATTAAGTTGGCGTGAGAGGGTTCAGAGATACTTGTTGAACTGACTGAAGTGGTTTCGAATTTCGCAAGAGCGTGTCTTTTCGAAAGGAACAATGGGATGGAATACAAAGAAACTGTAGAACCAACAGAATGCAATTGGCTTAAAATTATTTTAAACACAAGGCAATTTTGTTGGTAAAAGGCTTGTTATTTAAAAATCATAGCGAAATATGCGATACGTTAAGTAATAATATCTAGGTAGCTAAGTCATACGTTATTTTATGAAAAGTTTTTGTACAAAAATATTTATCATAAAATAGTCACTCATTTTAGAGACACGTTATCAAAAATATTTGTTAACCAACAAAATAATATTAACGTTTAAATCATATTGTTTAGATACTGATTTCACCTGTGTGATGTATAAATGTTGATAACTTTAAGTATGTTATTTGCTTGTTTTTTTTAAAAAATCAAAGCAGGAGCGTGTCAACTACATGATTTATTTTTAGGTCCAAAAATGTATATATAGTTCTGATTCATACTTACGGTATCCGAACACGTTCGGAGCACTTTTTTTTAAAAAAAGTAAAAAAAAAAAAGAATAGCGTTCTAAAAACTTATAAATGCCTTTTAAGGAGTCAGCATCAATAAATACTAACATTTAACACTAACAATATTTAAAAAAAATATCTAAATTTTTTACAAAGGTCACAATTATAATTGAAATTTTAGCAATATATTTTTTAAAAACTTGAAAGGGAATTAGAGCAAAAAGTAATAAACTTATATAAGTAAAACAAATTAGATCGATTTATCTGGAGAATGTACTACAAGTTTGATGGATGTTTTATTACATTTTAAAATCTTTAGAGCTGATCGAGTAAATATTATAAGAAAAGTGACTTTCTTTTTGAGACCATTATTTAAATAACAGGTCATAACTCAAAAATATATTCATACAATAAGTAATATCTTAGAACATTCTTTAGAAAGTAATATAAATATGGGGATCAAAAAGTTTCATAAAAATATGCTTGTAAAATTTTGAGCTATCAACATTAACAGATTTTGAGCAATTTAAATGACCACTTCTGGTAGATTAAAGACCCACTTCCAGTTTGTCTAATTTTATAAAATTGATTGTAACTTGGCCTCTATCTAACGTAGAAGCAAAACAAAGAATGTTTTGTAAGGCCAAGAGAGATAGCTCTAATCAATACAATAAAAAACAAAAAATATGTGTTTGACAGAATTTGGTAATTTCACTGTGTTCGGATACCTTAATGCTCCATGGACAAAATTAATAAATATGGTTAGTATAAAAAGACATATTTAGAAATAAAAAAAATAAAATAATTATCGATAACTGACACAGATTTAGGTATAGCACGCACAAGAAAGAGAGAAAACTAAATATATTATTAAGCTGAGAAATATTACAGGATGATAAAGCTATAACAGATACTCTACAAAAGAAATGTGATAAAAAAAGTTCATGAATATTATTCAAACTTTTTAAGACAAAAAATTAAAAAAAACAGTATGAGACTTTATGATGCATCTAAATTGCATAAAAATAACGAATACAAATAAAAAAAATAAACACAGAATTTTTATCCAAAAATCGTTTGCTATTACTTATATTTTATAAAATCTTCCATTTAGCAGAATTTTACATTAATTCAATCAGTAAACAAATCAATTTATTAATTTTAAGGAATTCTAATTGAAATAATTGCTTCGAGAAAGAAGCGTATTGCAAGAAAGTCTGGAGAATATATTCTTATATTTCCCTGAATTCAATCCATGCATTCACTGAATTTGAATGATCAATTTTTTTTTCTTTCCATAGCATTTTTAGTTGTTTTGTTTCACGATTTATTTAAACAAAATCGAATCATTTGTACAAGAAATACAAATGATTCCATTAAACGAAATCGAATGATTTGTACAAGGAATACAAATAATTCATTTAAATGAAATCGAATGATTTGTACAAGGAATACAAATAACTCATTTAAATGAAATCGAATGATTTGTACAAGGAACACAAACGATTAATTTCATTAATTCACTTTACTCAGTATATATTTACTCAAAGAATTCATCGAATTCATTTCAGTCCATGAACTTCGATGAATTCGATTCATTCAAAGAGAGATTGCACTTAATTGAGAATTCAATTAATTGAATTTATGCAATGAACTCTATCCATTCAGTGATTTCAAAATTTAGCCTAAATCAACTTAGATGTATAAAAATGAATTTACTATCCCGCCTTCAGGTATTCTTCTAATATTGTAAAACAAGATATATAAAGTAATTATAATTAACATAATTTAAGAAGAGAGAGGGAAATGTATAGATACACACTCACGCTCGTAAGCACACGCGCACGAACCTTCTCACTTCAATTTTTTAAAAATATAACAAACAAATGTTCAATAAAACATAAAGGTTGATGTTGTTGTACGTACAATGCGCAATAATAATAATGCGCGTACAATAACAATATATAGAATGTAATAATAATTATGTACTTTGTGTGACGTAAGGCTACAGTACGACTCTGATTATTAACCGTGCAAATCAACTAGATACTATTCAATTTTATATTTAATTTTGTATATGACAAGCCCATGGATGTCACAAATAAGTTTTAGATCTGTTCTTAATTTAGTATTGATAAATTACGCTGTGCAGTACTGATACATTTATAAGTATATTACACTGCTGGCCGCCGTAAATGCAACACCCTGAAGGAAGCATGCAAATAACATGAAATTTACAACATGCATTAGCGGAGGTGAGATATGCAAATGCTTAGAATTTCAGCGCAGACACACATCACGCGCGCCTGTGGCGCCACCTCAAAGCGCTATTTAAAGCTTGGAGAGTTCGACGATTTCAAGTTCAGCAATTGTGTTTTCTTGTGGTTTTTTCAAAAAAAGATCAGCTATGTCTCGTAAGAAACAATGATCAGCTTTTGATCAAGTATCCGAGTTCGACAACAGAGGAAGGATAGTGGCCTACCGAGATATTGTGGATTATCTTTCAGGAAAATCGGTAGTCGTGTTGGACAAAACCAAACAGCTGTAATGCGGATATGTCACCGTTGGATGCAGGAGGATACGATGAACCGACGTGGTCAATTGCATCCACCTCAGTGCACCACTTCACGTGAGGATAGGTAAATTGTGCGCATGTCAGTGACGGGTCGCACATTGAGTCTGTAACGCATCATTTAATGTCTGCGCATACCATTCGACGCCGTTTACAATAGAATGGTCTGTACGCAAGACGTCCATTGCTTGGTTTACCCTTGATGCAGAACCACAGATATCTCCGCTGCCAAAGGAGCGATGAAAAATGGATATGAAGTTGTCTTTACTGACGAGTCATGAATCCGTCTGCAACACCACGATGGCCGGATTCGAGTCTGGAGACACCGTGGAGAGATGCTGCTGAACAGCTGCGTTATGCACCACCACACTGGTCCTGCACGGGATATTATGATATGGGCGGTATTGGATATCGCTCTCGCACTCCTCTACTACGCATTGCGGGTACTTTAAATAGCCAGCGCTACATCTCCAAGGTGTTGGAGCTAGTTGTCCTTCCTTACCTTCAGGGCTTCGCCACAGCCATATTTCAGCAGGATAATGCGCGATCACACGTGGCACGCATTGTCCAAAATTTCTTCTTCAACCACCAGATTGAATTGCTTCCCTGGTCGGCTCGCTCTCTGGATCTTTCACCGATAGAAAACATGTGGTCCATGGTTGCTCAACGATTGACCCGGATTACAGCCCCAGTTGCCCCACGAGATTAACTTTGGCAACGTGTGGTTGCTGCTTGGTTTGCTGTACCTCCAAGAACACATCCAAAGTCTCTTTGAATCAATGCCGAGCAGCTCCAACAATGGCGGCTACTCTGGCTACTCTCTGATTCTGGCAAGAACCACACTTCACTGAAGTCTATAAATTTAATCACTTGATACTTGGTCAACATGTTATCTACAAAATAAATTTTGTTGTGCTATCTTTTGTCTTTCTTGGTGTTGCATTTACGGTGGCCAGCAGTTTATATCAATATAAATGTGTCAAAATGTAGTATAAATTTTCAGTATAAATTGCCATTTTTTAAAAATAATCTTCTATTTTCGACTTTTCGATATGCTCGCCCCCCACGTAGGGTTGTCATGCCCCTCTAGGAAGGCGCACCCCACAGTTTGAAAAACGCTGCATTAAAAGTATTCATAACAGGTGTGGAAAATGCCAAAATATAGCATTTGTCGATACTTTGGAATTTATTAAAATTTAACGATGTTAATTGATGGAATAACAAAACAGACTTAAAAATAATTCTGAAAGATCTTTCATACATAAAAATAATTCTGAAATATCTTTTATATTTAGAAATAGTTCTGAAATATCTTTCATAGTACCTAAAAATACAATCAAATCTCTATATAACGAACCTCCATGTTGCGAATTTTTCTATGTAGTGAACCTTTTTCTTTAACCTTGAACATTTCACGATTTTCTTCGTAAAACAATCTGTCTTAGCGCAGTTCCTTTTCTATATAACGAACTTTTTCTTTTGTGTTTCAATTTTTGTTCTCCCTTTTTTTAAAGTATACCTGAAAAAATTTCAAGTTATTTTCTCTAACACATTTTATGGTAGTCATAAATCTTGAGCTGGTTTTATTAGATCCTAACTCGCCGAGATACCGTTCATACAAGCCGTTTCATACAAGAAGTGCAACCCTTAAACCTTTAACTTTTATTCCCCAGTTCACTAGAAACATCTTCAACATTTTCTTTCACCTTCAGTGGAGTTGTCTCCGTGTTATAATTATAAAATAATGTATGTTTAATATTACTTGTATGCTTTAAATAATAAAATGTCCTTAAAATTCATTAATTTTGGTATAAAATTATTTTCTAAGTATTGGAAATACATTAAAGTTCTTGACATTTTTTTTTCTCTTTTTCCTTGCAGTTTCTCTTTCTTTCTTTCTTTTTAGATGGGTAAGATGTATACAATAAACATACATTAAGTTAAAAAGGGAGTGAATAATTCCTTTTCTTAATGTATAGCATTTATGAATTTAAAATTTGTTTTATGTGGTTTAAAAAGTATATTAAAAGACGAACCTCTATATGACGAATTTTCCATATAACGAACTTTTTTCCGGGATTTAGCCACTTCGTTATATAGAAATCTGACAGTAGTTCTGAAAGTTCACATGCATAAAAGCAACCTCTTTTTTATAGCTAGTAAATGGCAAAAATAAGCTCGAGTAGGGCGAATACTTTCACTATTTTATCGACCTTCATTACATGTGAAAAACCAACAACCGGAAAAATTCACGTCTGAAACAAAATGTTTCATTCGGGTCGATGTTTCCAGGCCCCGAGATGACAGAAAGGATCGTAAATATTTCATGCCGGGAAACAAATCACCCAAGACATTCGGAAAAGTCGGTATTCCGACATCAGCATATTTACAACAATTGCTTAACGCCATATCGGGCAATTTTCAATGTTTTCCTTCTTGTGAGAGAGTTTTATTGTGATCAAGTCTTGAATAAGATTGAATTACAAATTATTAAAATGGATCCATAAAATACTTTAAGGAAATTTGAAAATATGACATGAGTTTTTACATATACGCACCTTTATAATTTTGTAATTATAATAATTTTATTTTTCCCATAAAGACAAAAATTTTCTTTAACAAGCTCCATTCTCCCATCAAGATATCAATTTGAATGTTTCTATTAACCTCATGTTTATATGTTTGAAGGAAGATTAGAACTGGACACCTTCCAATCCAAAAACGAGGATCTTAGCCACCATTCCAAAACGATCGTCATCGCGGGGAGGTTATTACTGGTTTTATTTAGATATCACACCGCTACACTCCCTCATGCCAGTGATTCGGCGAATATTCGTGGCGAGCGTGTGAGCAGTTGCGTCATTTTGAGTGTGACGGTTTTGTGGGTAGCGTCATTAGTGCGTGATGGCTTTGTAGGCAGCGTCATCGCGCGTGACGGCTTTTGTTGGTTACGTCATCGTGTGTGACGGCTTTTTTGCATTTGCGGTGGATAGATGGCGCCACGACTACTGCAGTTCTTTTGCGCGGTCAGGGTCAATAATGAAGGAAAATTAAAGCTGGGAACCTTTCGATCCGAAAACGAGAATCTTAGCCACCATGCCAAAACGATCGTCATCACGTGGTGACTATTATTGGTTTTTTTTCTAGATATCACACCACCACATGTTCATTTAGTATTTAACGTATGATTACCTATCCCATACAATTATAAACTATTTTCAAAAGGTGCATTTTTGAGACTTTACAGATACAATTCTGAAGCATGATTTTGCTTTTGATTTTACGTAGGGGTTTCAAAAATAAGGTAACTAGACCTCTGACGGAGTACAAGTTATTCAAAAGGATAGCTTTCGCTCCGTGGGAATTAAACATTTCACACTGAAAGAGTTGATTTTACTCAAAAATATTTTTAATTTATTCAATTTAAAAGTGAAAAAATGCTTTAAAATGAAACGGAGACTACAACCTTACCTCAGAAAGCTTAAACACCTTAAAAACTAATTTGCTATCAGATCTGAAGTTTGGTAGCAAGCTTCCCAATGATATAAGCCAGAGGTTCCCAAACATTTTTGTCTCATAAACCCCTTGCCATGTTTTTCGGTTTCGGATAGACCCCCTGTTTACCTAATATTGAATTTTTGCAAATTTATCAACTTAAATGTCTTTTTGACAGCTGGTGTAGAGCAACTTTAAAATATTTAAATTTCTAACTGTAGTGAAGTAAAGTGATTAAAATTTAAGAAACACATGTTAATTAAATAAAAATTTAATTAATAAATAAAATAACTGAACAAAAGCAAACACATGCTTTGATTGGGAGGGATGAATCCGGTGCTCCTCTCAGTAACAAATTTTAAACATTTGGTACCAATCTTGTCAAGTTTAACTCTAAAACTCTTTGGAGAGTAGTGTCCAGTCTTTTTGTTTCTTTCTTTCTCTCTTTTAACAGCGATGCACGCTAAATCTGTAGAGAGCTGAACCTCCCATTGGTGAGGTGTGGTAGTTAGGAGAGAGGGGTTCCAACTCAGGTGTCGTCCACGTCACTTGAACATGGTTCAAAATTACGCAGTCCGTCGCTAAAAGCCCTCGTGTAGCTGAACAGTGCGAGTTAATATTCACTCACTCACTCATTCTCTTTTTTAGATTGGTAACCGCACTGAAACTCTTTCTTATTAGAAAAAGCAATTAAAAACACTTTCTCAAGATATTTCATAATTCGGGATAAATAACAGGTTTAGCACTGGATTGATCCTTGTTTTAATAAAAATTATTCTGCCATCTTGTAATTGAAAATTAAACTCATGAAATTTAGTAAATAAATTTATTAATCAGATAAAATCTGGTTTCCGCTTGATTTAATTTTCTTTTAAAATTAAAGTCACGATCTGGTTTAATGGGAGCCATTATCGTAGACCCCATTCATTCCTCATGGACCCCTTGCAGGTCGTCATAGACCCTGGGGCTCTATATAGACCACTTTAGGAATCACTGATATAAGCCACTAGAAAGAAATTGCAAAACAAAAAAAGAAAAGAAAAATTCGGTATTTTTGAAATTTGTAGGCCACTGTGTAGTCTTAATAAAGGCGTGAGAAGTATACTTCCCACCAACTTTACTAATTTTTAAAGGTCGATGGGATGGTATTTTCTCTCATATCATTTTTTCTGCTTCTACGACAGCTGATTTCTAGATTTCCAAGTAGTAAACACAAAGGACAACCAATAAGTTTCCTGAGCAGTAAGAAAATTGCTGCAGATGACTTACGATTGATTACAGTTGGGATCACATGGCAACCTTAATATGAACATATAGATGTCGATATATGTGCTCTACTAAAGCACATGAGAAGAGAACAAGATACGTTTGTATAGTCTGCATTGTCTCATTAGGTGTTGATCCCTGTTTACAGTAATTTCATGGAGAGTAAAGTGTTTAAATTCTTAAAATTTTTAATGCAAAATATACCGTATTTACTCGAATTCTAAGTCACACCCCTAATAATAAGAAATTATTAATAAATTTACTTTCAAGTAGTGGCGTAAGGAAGAATATTAGCCGCCCTACAAAATGAGGTTTTGGGCCCCAAGCCGTACTTGGCATCAGTCAAGCTTTGGGCAACCTAGAATTCTGCCCCCCTCCCAACTGCGATGCGGGAATGTACGTTGCGTCAGTGTTTACCAGTTTTAAAAGCTTTCAAATACATACATGAACCTATAATAGCACTAGCCGTCAGTCATTCTTTTTCATATTAGCGTAATAGGGAAAACGTCTTGATACCATTACCGATATCTTTGATATTCAGGTGATTAAAAAAAAGTGCACACCAGTGCTTCTCAAACTTTTACTGTTTATGACCCAATATTCAAACATAATTTTCATCGCACCCCCCCTTCCATACAATTACAATGTATTGAATTCAATAACACTATACTTTGACTCTAAAGCTACAACACGACTTCAACCTCAAGTGCCACCGACGTATATAAACGTCTTGCTCAACCAAAACGATAATTGCCCCGGACGTATATGTACAACTTTCCGAAGTACGATTTCTTATGTGCACTGCTATCCATAAAATGATTCCGAAAGCCTTGGAGTACAATAAAAGGACATTGACGGTGTTTGCAAAGGAATTAATTATTTCATGGTATTTGCTTATTTATTCCTTTTCTCATCACGTCCCCCCGAAATATCACATACACGCGTCTACGTGGAAAATGTTGGCATTGGGGAAGGATTTGAGTAACTTTTAACCGACAGTTAAGGAATTAAATATAAACCATATAAATTATCAAGATAAATGTTAATTTTTTGTATATCAAACCCATGGGGGGGTCACTGGTAATTCTTAAACTTGCTCTTAACTTAGTATTCTTAAATTAATTATAAAATACATGGTGCAGTACTGACACATTTATAAGTGTATTATACCAGTGTAAATGCGTATTTTACTTTTTTATTATGTCAGAATGTATTTTGTTTGTTCACTTTCCATAACTTAATAATTTTCTTAAATAATCTTTTGTTTTAGATTTTTTAATAGGCTCGCGCCCCCTCGGGGAGTTATCACGACCCCCTAGAGGGGCGAGCCCCACAGTTTGAGAAACACTGGTGTACACAAAAAAAGTTCCTAAATACATCAGACAACGATAGACTGAATACTGGGGATAAACTGTGCGGAATTGCTTAAGTCATCCATGCAAGTGGCTGCATTTTTCATTTTGAAATGGATGGAAACTTAGTTTTCCACACCCCACAAATGTTTTTCCTTCGATTCTAAGCCGCATCCGATTTTCAGTAGCATGACCACTGGAAAAATAGTGGGGCTTAGATTCGACTAAATACGGTATCTAATATATAATTTTCTTTGTAGGTTTTAGTAAAGGGTGTTTTTTTAGAGGTATAGAACTTTAAATTGCAATAAAACAACGATGTATAATTCGATTGACATGAATTTTTTTTATTCGAAAGATAATCTTGTGGCATTACATTTTAAATATAAATTCTGGCATAGGACTGCCACGGCTGGCTCGGATGTAGTCCAATCTGGACGTCCAATTTTCGATGACTTTTTCTAACATTTGTGGCCGTATATCGGCAATAACACGGCGAATGTTGTCTTCCAAATGGTCAAGCGTTTGTGGCTTATCCGCATAGACCAATGACTTTACATAGCCCTACAGAAAATAGTCTAGCGGTGTTAAATCACAAGATCTTGGAGGCCAATTCACAGGTCCAAAACGTGAAATTAGGCGGTCACCCAACGTGTCTTTCAATAAATCGATTGTGGCACGAGCTGTGTGACATGTTGCGCCGTCTTGTTGCAACCACAGCTCCTGGACATCATGATTGTTCAATTCAGGAAGGAAAAAGTTAGTAATCATGGCTCTATACCGATCACCATTGACTGTAACGTTGTGGCCTTCATCGTTTTCGAAGAAGGATTCCACCAGCCCATAAAGCGCACCAAACAGTCAGTTTTTCTGGATGTAACGGTGTTTCGACACACACTTGTGGATTAGCTTCACTCCAAATGCGGCAGTTTTGTTTGTTGACGTAGCCATTCAACCAGAAGGATGCTTCATCGCTAAACAAAATTCGCTTATGAAAATCGGGAACAACGGCAATCTCGTTTTGGGCCCATTCGACGAATCTACGCCTTGCTTGATCATATTTAAAATGTAATGCCACAAGATTATCTTTCGAATAAAAAAAATTCATGTCAATCGAATAATACATCGTTGTTTTATTGCAATTTAAAGTTCTATACCTCTAAAAAAACACCCCTTAGTTTAATCTTACGAATAACAAGAAGGCGAGGGGCAATGATTTTCATACTTTAAAATCTTTATTAAGTGGCAGAGATGAACCCAAACTGTTGCTACCTCTGAACTAGGAACTGTAATATCAGGCCAAAGGATCAATACAGGTATTCGGTATTTTTTTTTAGGTCTTAATGCCAGGATTGCGGTTTTAATACCGGTAGTAGAAATTTTAGAAAAAGAAGGAAAACAGGTGTGTTTTTTTGTTTTAATTGCCAGTGATATTAGAGTGCAATTATCCCAAAAAGTACTGGGTAACTTATAAATTATAACAGAATATAAAGAATTACAAAAAAAAGTAAAGGAACGTCTTATTTATTTATATAAATTACAAAAAAAATGTAAATGTCACTATTCACAGATTGTGGTTTTCATCATGCTAATAATGAAACTAAACCGAAGTATTATCAACTGATTTAATATGTTATTTAAAGTTATCATTCATTATTATGGGTTATTATTTATGGGAAAATATATAATTAATCTGAAAAGAAATTTTAACTCTAAAGTGAGATATGCAAATACAATATGAAAAACAAACTCAGCAATTTTAAATTTATTGAAATATTACGCACTTTCTTCACAACTACAACCTTGTTTTCACAGATGCGAATATCAGACTAGAAATCCTACACGTGTGCAGTATTGCTTTGAGTTTCAATAACATAGTTTTGGCCCGCCTTCTTGGATGATTTTCATATTTTATCCTTTTCTTGATTTTACGATGCAACTTTGCATTCACAATTTAATTAACCCGGCCCTTCTCGATCATACCCGCCGTCTAACTTTTTGCGACGCTCCTTCTAAGGTTTTTTTTTTTTTTTGAAAAGGAATAGTTTCTCGTGTAGCTGACTTTAAGGTCACATCCTTTGAGGGGCCTTAGCTTGTAAGCTAATTCAAAATGTATATTTCAGGATACCGCCTTTTCGGGTATGTCATACCCTACGCATAAATCACCGTTACAGTTCTGAATGCATGAACATGTTTTAAATCTTCCTTATGCTACGACGCATTATTGTAATTAGGATGAAGAAATGTGATAGTCCAGTTATTTAAATGATACAAAATTTAATAGATATAGTACAACAGTATTTTCGGATGAAGAAATTCTTTTCTCGGTTATGATGAAGAGTATAAAAGCAAGTATGATTCTTTCACTGAAATCGATCCAGATTTAAAAGAGGGAGACACTGTTGAAAAAAAAATGTTTTATATGTAGAGACACAAAGACATTTGGAAAAAACGTAATTTTAAAGAAGACAACTGGTACACATATTATTCACTTTCAGACGAACTTCTGAAAAAAAAAAGTAAAACTATCGCTGGAACAATAAGAGAAAATTAAAAAAGAATTTTCAAAATTTTTGAATTTAAAGAATAGAGAAGTTTACTTCTATATGTTTTGTTTTAAAAAGATACAGCTTAATAAAAAAAAAAGCTAAAATCCAGTGAAAACATCGCATTCGCTCACGACGAGATTAAAGAAGTGTATAAACAATGTACTGAATGCTCTTATAAAAAGAACAGAAAAACTAAATTTACGTGTAAAAAATGTAATAGACTTATTGTATTTCCTACTTTTCTTCCTTTTTAACTTTTGTATATAAATTTTGCGTTAAAAAATAATGTAAACACTTTTGGGTATGAGATATCCTGCGCGAGAACTTTCGGTCGTTTCGGGGTTAATTTAGCCCGTTAGGGAGACATAAAAACAAAAACATATACTAATTTGCTATGTTGGCGATCCCTAATCATGCAGTGGAGGCAATTTAAAAAATTTCTAGTAAACACCAAAAAAACGGTATTTAAACTTGTGAGTACCGGTATTATAAAATTACACAAATGGTTCAAAATGCCGGTATTCAGTATCCCAGTATACCGGTATTGCAATCCCTACTCTGAACGTATACATCATACATGCATATCGGATGACTTTAAAGTTCATATGAACTTAACAACATCATGCTCATTATTCAACGATATGTTATTCGTAATACCAGGGCTAGAACTCACGATTTTACATGAATATCGTTGTAAAAGTAGCTGGAGATCACGACCTTGAGGTCTTCGGAATCCTATCAATTATACTTAAATAATAACTTTAAGAATTATCAACTCCAAAAAAAATTCATTATGTTCTTGAAATTTTTTACACTAAAAAATGACGTAAACACAAACAACAACAACAAAAAATGACTTGAAAATCGCGCGTTTCTAAAACCTGATCAAAGGTAATGAACTAATCAGTTTCGTCTATGATGAATCTGTTTAAATGATGACAAGTCTACTATATCAGGGCTCCGATCATGACTTGTTCAACATGAATCAACATCCTGAGACAGAAACCTCAAGGTAAGCTTTCGATTAAGCTATCATTAAAGCTAAATTGATCCGACCTTGAACGCTTTTCACACTGCAAGCAATTTTGTTGAGTTATCTGATTCTTAGAAGTAAACTTGCGATAGAACAGAAAATTAAAGTTTGCAAAGAGTTTGAAGTTTGAAGAGAGTTTCATTTCACCTGCTTGTAGAATATAATAGAAATTTATTTCTTGCCAGAAATTTTCAAAGTTCTTATGACAAGACAGGCTTGCATTATGTCACATTTGTAGGTATACACATATAACTTTTAATATACACTATTTAGGAAACGAATACGATTGGATACTAAAGATTAAAAATAAAATTTAAGTTTTGGAAACAATAAAGTGTGCGTGTGTGATGAATGCTGGAATACTATAAACATTGCAGATTAAGGACTGCTTTATAAAAAATGGGGATTAAAAAAAAAAACTGGTTTTATAAGCAACCATCTTTTACCCTTTCTGTTTATAATACTCATCAAAATCATATGGAATTTTATGGACAGAACTTGTAAATTAATCAATTATATTAATAAACTTGGAATCCCAGTGGCTGAGTGGTATAAGCATCGCAATTCCACACCACAGGCACGAGGTTGAAACTTCGGGCTGGGCAAGGTCGATTTAGCCTTTCATCCCTTCAGTGGGTTGACAGAGTACCAAGCTTGCTTGGGAACTTAACACTGGGGGTTTCGCGCCATACTAACCACCTGACCGGAACATCTGCCCATGCACCTCAGGGCCCAAGGTCACGTATACTGAGATGGGCACAGTAGACCTTGGCTCTCATGGGCTGTTGTGCCATTGAGTTAAGTTGTTAATAAAATTACTTAGCTAAAGAAAAATTCACATAAATGATTATATCATGCTCAAATCAAAGAACAATAACCTAGTTATTGCCATATTCAATGATCTAAATACAAATTCAAAGCTGGAAAAATAAATCCCTGTTAGTAAATATATCAAAAAGTGTGAACATTATATTAATTAACACATTCTACAGAAAAATATGAAGTAAAAATTAAATTATAGGAATAATAATGAAAATATTTTTGTAATGTAACACACACAGAATATGCTAAAAATTATTTTAGTATACATTACTTTTATGAGCTACAATATAGCCACCTAATACTGCCTGAAAAGGAAAGCATTTAATTATAGAGAACCCAGAACTACGAAGTGTTTTACAGTATATTTTTTAATAATAGCACAAGGATACAAAATTAAAGTTTTGGAAAAATACAAAAGATGTTTTCAATGATTTTTATATTATTTAGTGTGCTGATATAGAAAATGACTTCCTTTTTTCCTATCATGTCAGGATTTTTTGTAAAATCGTATCAATGTTTTTGCTAAAACTCTGTTTGAGAAGGAATTATCTTGAACAATTTAGCCTGAGCAATTTCGCAACAGTGGTTTTTATTAAGTTAAAACTATATAAATATGGGTTTTTGTGTGGTGAGCCAAATTAATTTCTCAACAATTAGACCTCACAGGCTGTCTTTGACCGGGAGGAAAACAAGAAATTCCTTTAAGATTTATACATTTTACAACGAATTGTGGTGTAATTTCTAAAAGAAAATCACCAACACACTATTTTAATTTGTTTTTAATAAGGTATTTGCGTAAAATAGACGACGGGCAAAAAATTATGCTTATGTATATACAAATTTGAAGCATATTTTAAAATGTGCAATCAAGTAAAAGAAAGTTTTCCTTGGGTACGTTCTCTTTTTCCTTTCAAACTTCTTTTTTTTAATGTTCTTTTATATTAAATCTCAAGCCTATCTCGTTTAATATCCAACAATAGTCGGCTAGCATGTTCTTGTCCATTCTTCTTTGATATTTTCACTCCATATCTTTGATACCTTGATGGAACCTTTCCCCTTGTTCTTCATTGACTAATCCTAAATTATTTTTTTTTGGGGGAGTCCACATGTGAGTGAAGTGAAGGGAATGCATTTTCACACTCATGGAGCAACATAACTCTTGAAATTTCTCCAGTTTATTCAATACAATTCTTTTACAGTCACGATCCTTGCAATTGCCAATAAACTAACTGACGACATCTTTGAAAAAAACTCATGCTTCATTTTCCTTTGCTGTCATGTAAGTCTCAAATTCGTTATCGATTTTTAATATTTTCTGAAACTTTTGAAAATAGGAATCCTTTACGTTGCGCGTAATTGTTAATAACGTTTAGGAAAATTGAAAAATGCATATTATTTTCCCAGTGAGGTATTTTGCTATTGCAAGATATTAAAGTTTTTTTTCTATTTACCGTTTTTCAAGGGAACGAAAAAAAAAATTTTTTTTTTTAAATAAAATACAAACTAATGTAGTAATAAAAAAAAATTTTTTAAAAAATTCTTTCTGGAACAGGAGCAATATGATAGAAGAAAATTCCATATTTTTCTGTCTTTTGGAGGCATATGGGATTTCATCAAATCTAATTATCCTGATTTGAGAATTTTACCACAAAACCCGTGAACTCTAAATGACAAGTAGATTGAATTAGAAGCTTTAAATAGTATATAGCAGGGTGGTAGCTTTATGGATCAACGTGCCATTTTTATCTGAAAAAATGTTTATTGAGGTATGGACGTGGCTGTCAAATAATTTTGACTTATGATTATTGGAAAAAGTAATAAAACTAAATACTAACAAATCAAAACTTTTTATTTACTACGAAAAATACATTTTGCATCTTATAGTAGTAAATATTTTAGTTATACGTGTGATTCAAATTAAAGTAATATTAGAGCGATTTCTGTTGCTGCTCATTAGATGAAAAATAACTTATATTAGTATTGTAAGATGTTACTCTTATAGTAGAATACATGCTAAATTGATGTCATCAGTCAAACAGTTTCTAAGCGAATTTTTATCCTATTCATCTCTGACTCGCAGGAATGGTTAGAGGTAAATATGGTTTAAATATATGACCCAGCTTCTTCAAACAGTAAAATGTGTCTGGAATCGAATTCCATCATTCCGAAGTTCCATTATTGGCATTTTTACTGATATTGCTTGTTAATCTTTCTGTTTCAACCAATTCCAACTTTCTCCTTTTTTCAACAAATTTTTGAATCCATATTAAACTAGACTGGAAATTAATTAGTTGCAGCTCAAATTTTTAATTTCCATCCAATCGAATTGGGACAAGTTCTGTTTATTAAATGAAATCACATCAAGGTACATACAAATTTTTTGAAAGTTTCCTATAGTTCTTTGAACTAAGAAAATCTCGCTGAAAACTGCGACTGATTACTCGAGTTTGTTCGTAAGACTTCATACTGAACTTTGTTATTTTTAATTAAAATGCAAACCATTTTGATCGGTGGCGTGCCCAAAATATTGTGTCGCGTGCCAGTGGTTCGCCATCGCTGGTATATATCAATAGATTTTTCCCCTTAACGAGCTGCATATTGGCAACTAAGCGTAGACACTGCAAGTCTCCAAACGTGAGAGCCATTTCATGGAGGTGGTCCTCGCTACTAAATTTGGCCGCTTAAATAATTTTAATTCTAACTCTCGTTGAATACTAAATATTGCAGGGATTAAATTTTGCCGTTAATACCATAGCCATATCAATACTCAAGGAATCTTTTACATGCCACATAATTATATGACATGCATACCTACCATCCTATCGACTCCAGCCGGGATCGAACCCGCAACCTAAGGCTTACGAACCGGGCATGCTACCTCTAAGCCTCTATCGTTACATTGTAAAGCTTCTATATTAACAACCTTTCAAAGACAATAATAACCGAAAATGATTGCTTATTTATTAATTTTATAAAATATATATATAGATAAATCAAAATAAACAAATAAATATGCCAACAATAAGTTTACGAAAAACATCTAAGTTATTATTGACGTAAACATTAAACGCCGGCAGGAGGCAGAACTATTCAGTTATGAGAACTAATACGATTGCATATATACACACAGACAATTACCACTTCATGGAACGGGCGAAACAAGTGACTGTAGGAATGAAGACATAAGTTCGCATCATTGTAGAACGTCAACGGTTGCTCCTAATCAATCTTTATTGAAGCGAACTCGTTGGGCGCCGAAATTGATGAAATGCTGTCGTCAACAGTTCTCTCCGTCATTACGCGAAATTCGATTTGTAACGGCCAGCACTAATCATTATGCTTATTAGAAGTTAGCATTCATCAAAAGGACTGATATCTCATTCGTATTCGGCTGAATGGTTCGCTAATCTATACAGTTTCTGAAGGTTCCCTTTCCCATACGTCATTCTTGAAGCTTTGCGAAGAAAAGATACTGTATTATTTTTTTTAAGAAATCGAATATAATTACGAGTTGATAATTTTATATCGATTATTGATTCGTATATTTTGTTTATTTCTTCGATTTTTCCTCCATCAGTTCGCTTTAAATATATAGTTGATGGATTGTTTAATAACTGCTCACTATAAAACAGTAGTCTTCAACCTTTTTCAACTCCCGGAATCCCTAGAACTTGAAGGTGCTTTCGTGGAATCCCTAGAACTAGAGAGTGTTTTCGTGGAATTTCTAGAACTAGAAAGTATTTTCGTGGGACCCTATTCCATGCACATAAGTACTTCGAATATATCTAAAAAATATTTTAAGGTATCCGACTACGTTCGGAACCGTGATTTTAAAAAAGCGCATAAATGGATATAATTTTCATGATATTTAGTGTCACTCAGATTAGAATACATGCATAAAATTGTTTTAAGGTCGTTTTGACAAAAAAAATTTATTTAAATACAATACTTCGGCCAAAAATTAACTTAGGATAATCTTTTTTCAAACTGTTCTCCTTTTATAAAAAATGCTTCTAAAATAATAATAGTTTGCTTATATAAAGTGAAGACTTCTCTCCATAGAGTCTGAACTATTTTTTTTTTTTTTGAAAAATTCACATGATTTTCAGAGTTATAACCAATTGAAATAATTATTCGCGTTGTTTTCTTAAAATTGCTCCCCCCTCTGTTGTCCTAAAATATAAATAAACCCACTTCTAAGTTATATATTTCCAAAATTCATTCTAGTTGAGTCTCTGAATGGAGGTCTGAGCTATATACAGGCAAAATACCAAATTATTGTATTTAAATAAATTGTTTTTGTCAAAATGTCCTTGAAACAATTTTTTACATGTATTCTAATCTGAGTGACACTAAATATCATGAAAATTATATCCATTTATGCGCTTTTTTAAAATCACTGTTCCGAACGTAGTCGGATTCCTTAAGTCTATCAACATGTAATTATTGGCTTTTAATGTAAAGTCAATTAAAAAAAAAGGGCATTTATTATTAAAAAATTCTAATTTAATTTTTTTTGAGTAATATAATTTACTTATTAATAACATTAATTTGTGATCTGTGACTCGAAGTCTAGATCTATTGAAATTAGGAATTTAAATACTTTTTTTTTTGTAGCCACTTACGTTGAGAAATATACACTGCTCAAAACAATTAAAGGATATTATAAGTTTTATATAAAATAAAGATATAAGCGAAATTTTTTTCGCCGAAAATGGAAGAAGAGAATCACAAATGCAAATTTTCTGATTTTCAAACTGTGGAGTATGCTAATTTTGAGTTCGACGTGAAAAACGTCGTTGAAATGAAGACAAGGATGATCGGCATGAGTGATTGCTTTGTTTCGATTAGTACGATGTCTCCTGATTGAAGCTTGAAGAGTTGTTGGTAGGTTCAGGGGACCAAACGCACGAAAGTGTCAGGATCTGGAATTGAAAAGGTCGTAGATGGGCAACAACGCCCCGTTATTTAGTGTTAACGGCTCGGAGCGAAATATGAACAATACTCTTCTCCAACACCTTCGCTCGGCTACTGGCACCACGGTTTCAACTTCCGAAACCGGCTCCATGGTGTAGTTCTGTATGCTCGCCGACCGATGGTATGTGTTAGACTAACATCAAGGCATCGTCGCTTGTTCATCAAGGCATGTGACGAGTCCCATTTTTATATTCATCCGGATAATAGGCTGACAGTAGGAATTATCCTGCGTTCATGCACGAAAGTGTCAGATTTGGCGGTGGGGGAGTGTTGGTGTATGGTGGCATCTCCATTGACGGGCGCACAGACCTCTACATCATTCGAGATGCACCTCTGACTGCTCGCCGATATAGGCATGAGATCCTCAGACCTATTGTAGTCCCTTACGCTGCAGCAATCGGAGATAACTTCATTTTAATGGACGATAACTGCAGGCCACATCGTTCTAACCTGGTGGAGGATTTCCTTTTCGAGGAAGGAATCGTACGGATGGAATGGCCAGCGTGTTCTCCAGACATGAATCCAATAGAGCACGTTTGGGACGCTCTAGGAAGACGAGTTGCTGGCCGCCAACCACCCCCACAAACTCTCCAAGAACTGGAAAGAACTCTTCTGGAAGAGTGGGACAGAATACCCCAACTCGTGATTAATAGCCTCATTGATCCCATGCCTCAAAGGTGCTCAACGTTGCTGGCCGTCCGTGGAAACCATACCCCCTACTGAAAATGATTTCCTTTGAAGAAAGCACCTTGTCTTATTCTTTTTTTCTCATATGCACAAATTGTTTTTTTTTTCCTTTTGTACACAAATGCGCAATAAAATGCATTTTTTTCTGCCAAACACGTGTAATTTATTCTCATATAACCTACTACGTATGTCGACCATGTATCAATCAGCTAAAAAGTTTCCCAGCCACAAGATCCACCTAAAACCGCAATATCCTTTAATTATTTTGAGCAGTGTATTTCACTTAAACACAATGTTCTGAAGAGTATTAAAATGTTTATAGCTGAGTGAGAAATCCTGTGTATTTTGCAGGAATTCGCAACCTAAAATTTAGAAGCTGTTCTTGCTTAAATTTAGATTTTAACATCGAATCTGTAGATATGTTGATAAGTTGTTTCCTCTCCTTCATTATAGCTCTTTTTACCTCAAATGCAAAAAGGTACATTTTCCATTTGAAAACTATTTAGTTTTGAAAGACATTGTATTAACTAACAAGTATAAAATTATCTCATGGAACCCGAGATAGTAAACAATATAATATTCATAATTTAGTAGGAAGTATATATATAAAGGTAAAAAGTTTTAATGTTCTTATGTTATATTAAAAAATTGAAAAAGGCTGCAAAATAAAGTTATTGTATAAATACAATTTTCAGTTTTAATGAATATAGGATGAACTTAAGGTTCTTGTAACTATAAAAACTTCATAGAAAACGTGAATCCCTTTTGCATACATATTTATTTCTAATCGATTTGTTTATTGTGGCTCGTGAAACTCCTGGGTATGCTTTGAGGAACCACAGGGCTTCGTGGAACACAGGTTGAACACCACTGCTATAAAGCAACATGAGGGCTTTTGGCGATGGACCTCTTAATTCCGAACCCCGGTCAAGTTATAAAGACGACACCGGAGCTGGGAACCCCTCTCGAAATTACCTCCCCCCAACAACAGGTAGACTTTGAGTCTCAATAGATTTAACATACATCAACCTCTCTACAAAGTGGGTCTTCAGTTACACTAGGACTCAAATGTATGACATGTCGGTTATGCAGTGGCACACACAGGAATTTTTCAAGGAGGGGGATCCGGGGCGAAAGTTCACCATTCTTGTAACATGCTCCTTTTGATTTTGTCGATTTTCGGGAACAAAACACAGTAAAAAACTAATTATTGAATAAATAATTAGCATTAAATAATAAAATTAATCATTAATAACAAACACTTAATTAAATTTTACGTACTATGTACTTAGAATTATAATCAATCGGAAAAAAAATCAAGGGCTTTGGGGGGGTCCGGACCCCAGAACTCCCCCTTGTGTGCGCCACTGCGGTTATGTATTCTTGAATATAACCACAAGGCTACCACGGCCACGAGAACTGTTGGATCTAGTGATTTGAGTGACGCGGACGACATTTGTTCTAGCACCTTCTTCTCTGTTTTTCCACATGGAGTTTCATCCTCAACAGCTGTAATGTGCACCATGACCGCTCCAGTGTCCTCAGAACTCATCAGAAACAAATCTGGTCATGAGTTCGAGACCATAACCAGACCCTTCCGTTGAGGACTCGCCTCCAACGCTTCCATTAGCGTTGTAAACCATAACAAGTAATATATAAAAAATAGTTTAAGTCAATTTCTACTTAGATCAACAAAGAAAATTTTTATTTTAGGTACTTTTTATTAAATAGTTGCAATTAATATAAATATGTATATACATAGGACAGAATCCTAACATTAAGTGGTAATGAATTTTTATTAAATATCATTAAAGTATCGTATTGTCATCCAAAACAATCGTCTATATAAAATTTCAGCTCAAATGAATGCTTTAAAACGTGAGAAAAAAACCTTTTCAAGTTTTGACATAAGTCACCAAAAGGGTCACAAAGTCGCCAAAAAGGATGCCAACGCGGCTGTATTTGTAATTCTTTAAATAATTAGTTTTAATCAATTAATTTTTATTAATTACTAGCTGGTATACACGTTTTTCGCACGGGTGAAATGAAAAATTAAACAACCACAGACTGAAAGATAAAGAAGTTTTTAATGAGTTAATTCTACGTGAATTTCAAACTAAACAAATAAAAAGCGTTTTGCATATCTCAGCTAAACAAACAAAAAAAACATCTTGGTTAAATTTTTAGTATGTAGATCTAATAGCTGATAAAAATGATTTTTTTTATTTATAACTCCCCGTAACGCTCTCGAGGGTCGATTTTTGAAAATACCTCCCTAAGCTGATCTCTGCTCGGCAAAAGTAACACATTGTTATAAGTTTTGTGTAATGAACGCTTAAAATAGTGTAAATAATTTATATCTGAAAGTGTAATGCATTAATACTACTTTCTGTTGTTTTTATTTTATGTTAAAATTGTAATATTCGCAAGCAACGCCGATTCTTAAATTATAATGGCGATTCAATGAAAAACATAGCGAAATGTTAACGACAGAGTCAAGTTGGCAAATGTCTAGCTACTTTCATAGCTCCAGCTTTATTAGAGCTTTGTAAGACCCGTCGTGTAGGGGAGAAATGCACGTTAATACCTTATCCACCGCATTATGATTTACTGCCTTTTTTTTTTTCATACATTTTTTTTTGGATCACTACATTGAAAATTAAGGGATATACATAAACAAAATATTCCACTTTGGGAAATTTAATCCGTTAGAACTAATAAATTAATTAAATATATTCTACTGTAAAATTAATTATATACACAGTTCACTTAAAATAAAAAGTCAAATCGTTTTCTAAGGCCTTCATTAACATACAAAAACATAAGACACTTAACTTTTGACATAAACTATTTTTTCGGGACTAAAATAATAATCTTTGCAATCCGCTGAAAACGCAATACCTGCTACAAAACTATTCGCCTTCCCCGCTAAAATACTCATCATAGAACCCGTGCTGCCATATATCTTGGAAGAATTGATTTCAAAGAATATTCCTGCTAAGTATTGGTAGACTATTCCTTCTAAGTTGGTGTGGTGTGGTAGTTAGGAGAAGGAGGTGCCAGCTCAGGTGTCATACACGTCACTTGACCATGGTTCAAAATTACGTGGTCCGTTGCCAAAAGCCCTCATGTAGCTGAACAGTGCGACGTTAATATTCACTCACTGCAAAAATGCAATGCAGTAGTTATAATTATTTTTATATTTAAAAATGCAATATCTGCCTATTCAATTAAAATTATAGCGTTATGATTAACTACTAACCACAAACAAATTTTGAAAATTTGTCCAAATGATGCAGTGTGAAAGAGAAAGTTTATTTACTTTAAGTACCAGAAGCGATAAAGGCATTTATTTTGAAAAACGATCAATTTCTTACTACCAATTGTGCATACTAAAATCATAAAAAAAACATTCAAATAAAGAGAGATTTATAACAACCTCTCCCTTCCAAACTTAGTTTTATTCTGAAATAAAAAAAATTAGGGATTATGCTGATCACAGGAATTAATTAGAAGCAAGCACCTTGCGTAGCCAAAACAAAAAGTGTTTCTTCACAAACAAAAGATAGATATATGCTGTCGTGGGCTTTTTTGCAGCGCACGCCAAATTACTTGCAGATGGCAGAATTTTTTTCTACTTACTTGACAAATATCGTTATTTTTTGGACACTTCACAGAATATCTTTATAAATTATAGCCTATGTCTTATTCTGATGTATAAGCTATATTACTGCAAAGTTTCATTAAAATCCATTCAGTTGTTTTTGCGTGAAAGACGGCCAAACATCCTCACAAACTTTCGCATTTATTATATATATCTAGATAATTAAATAACTGTATTGTCGTCCAAAATAATCATGTATATAAAATTTCAGCTCAATTGAGCGCTTTAAAATGTATTTTATTAACGATTGAAAATTCCACCAAGATAAATAAATAAATAAATAAATATAGAGAGAGTGTGAGCTAATAGTAGGAATTGAAAAAAAAGATATTTAGTGTTGTGTGATTATTTAGTACGATCATACTCTGACACAGTTCGAGGGATATTGGCGACGAACCTCTTAATTTTGAATCACGGTCAAGTGATAAGAATGGCAATAAATATTAAAAGAATAAATTAATAAATAAAAGAAATAAAGATTTTTTTTAGAAGTAATAAAAATTTAATGGAGAGAATTAAGAAAATACGAAATACATTACTTAAAAGTAAGATATTTATGGTAAAAGGTTAATAAATAGAAGAAATAAAGAATAACTTAACAATCAAAAATGAATTCTGTTATAATAATATTTTAATGTATACGAGAAAAGCAACCTTCACACACACACACACAGTCACTCACTTATCACAAGATCTCCAGAATTATTAGACTTAGCAGACTTAAAATTTAGTAAACATATTTCTTTTGTTGAGTAGAGATTCACAAAGAAAGGGTTTCGCAGAAATCGACTCCCAAGTGGATTTTCCGAGGTTATATAGATAAAAAAATTTTTTTAATAATTATACCTAAGGATTAGAAATTCGGCAGGCATATAATTTTTGTTGATTAGTGATTCGCAAAAAATAGGCTTAGCGGAAATCTTCTCAGAGTTGATGATGGGGCATAAAAAACAAACCGACTTCCCTTTTAGAAATTCAAATCCTATCCTTCTTAAATTAAGAAGTAAGGATTGTAAGAATGTTTTCCAATACAATCGAAAACTTAATGCTTGGACTTAAATATCAATAATTTAAAAACAATGTAAAGTCACACAATATCATGAAATACCAAACGAAGAATACGCGTAATGACTCGTACATTAATAAATAAGGAATATATTTTTTTACCCTTTATTAATAGGATTAATTTTTTAAATATAGCTTTTTTAAACATTCTATCACAACTCCGAATATTTTTCTGCTTGCTTAAAGTAGGAAAGCGATACTTTGGATGTCGAAATAGTTATCTAAGTGCTCACATCACACAAATTTTATTCTTAAAGTAATAAGTATGTATATATTATAAACTATCTTTCACTAGTATCATAAATAATAAATAAGTATTTACAGCTGGCGTCAAACCAATTTTATGTAGCTTTGGCAACGTTCATGTGTTATTTTCAATTTTTGCAAGAGTAACAGTTTGATTAATTGTAAAATAACTTCAAGGAGTAGATATTCTTATTAATACTTACCTAGTATTCTTAACACAAAATGCAAGATAAAAAGCACTTCAGTAGACGTGGAAAGAAAGATAAATGATTGATTTAAAGAAAACAAGAAATAAAATAGTTCAAACAAAAATTCTTTTATACTTTTAACTATAATATATCATTTAAACGCTTAATCAATCTTAACCTTCAGTCTAATCTTTGTGTCGTCTTAACTAGCTTATCTATTCATAAAGTAGTTACTAAAATTGACAATTTTGTAAAAAATATGATGAAAAATTTGCAACAAAGAAGAAAGTATTCTTATATTTCAAAGTATCAGGGACTGAACTTGAAACACACGATGAGCATATTATTATAATCATTCGTGTTGCTGTGGGTACAGTGAATGGAACCCTTTCTTCTAGAGAAAAAAATAGAACCAATGACTGTTGAACACATAGCACTATTACCCAGAATTTTAGGTAATATCTTTTTTAAAGAACTTTTCATCAAAATAATAGTAATAATAATAATTGTTTAGAAAATATTTAGATCCTCTTTTAATAACAATATAAACAATTTTGTTAATAAATTTTATGAGTTTAAATATTACTATAAACGTATTAGTATCTCTGTAATCCACGTTGCATTGAGTTCATGTAATAATATTGGCCATATTAATCCAATAAACTTAGCGTTACGATAATTAACTAACATATGCCATTACAAAACGTAAATTAATTAATATCAATTGTATGTAATTAAATAGCTCATAAATATGTTAATTAACCAATTAAATATCTGACGATATAACGTATTTATTGTGCATATGTAATACATGTTACTTAAATTAGTAAACCATAGAAGATATAATAAAGCAAATAAATGGTTATGCCATGCATAAAGTCAAAATTTTAATATGTCTAGTGAAAAATAGAAAACAAATCTTACGACTGGAAAAACTTGATTTCATGTTGATTCTGGCCATGGCAGTCGGTTGCTCATGATCACTTCGTAACCGGTGATATTTCAGTCGAGCCACAAGTTTGAGTCCTGTTTCCAATAAGCATCCATTATGTAGCAAGACTAATGGACATTGATCTGTTAGTGCTGGTCTGCAATGGACTAATTGTTTATAAACATTGCATTAAGAAGCTTTATGAGGTGTCGGACCTCGTAATGTTGAGTCTCGGTCTGACGAAGAGGATATCTGAGTTGACATCCACTTTCCAAACTTCCACACGCCAACGAAATGATTTCGAGTCTTAAAGGCTAAAACAGGCATCAACCGTTCTACGCGATCTAATGGCAGATCTGTGACAACAGAAACCTACTACTCGACGACGCCAGCCACTGGCATACGACCATGGCCACTTGACTATTGCGACTATCACTTTAGTCCGGAAAATAGGTGAATGGATTAGATGTATTCGAATGTAAGGTCTTTACTTAATTGTGTCTTATTTACTTAATTGTGACTCAGTTATGATGACCCTCGTCATCAATAGCCCTTCTTAATTTACGAAACATTTTAGGAAAAGCAGAAATTTTGGTAGGGAAAATAAAATTCATTGCATGTTGTATGTAATAGGTTGCATTTAAATATTCTACATGAAATGCAATTAATAGGAAAACAATTACGTTGGGGAACAATACAAGATACTTAAAATAAACGTATAATTTGCTTCTTTTGTTTTTACCTCCGTTGTTGAACAGTTTCTTATTAATAAGATAAAATTAAATGCCAGAATAATTCTAATGTATAAAATTTACTAAGTAAGTTGATAGGGAAAAAAAGAGAATTAATATTTACGATTTTTTCTTCTTCTTTTTTTTTATTCAAAGAAAAATAAACTTAAAAAATATTCCACACACTAAATGCAATTAAGTATTAAATATTAATTTGTCACATTCTACATTTTTGGTTTTACGAGGAAGTATGACAAATAATTTACAATATATATTATGAATGCTTTTTGTTAATTTTCTTCACTTAATTTAAATAGCATAGTCATTTGTTCCAAAAACCAATCCTTTTCTTCTTCATGGATTCAATGCGTAATATTTATTTACACAAGAGTTGTATTTTACAGATGAAACGTTTGTTGCCATTCTACCATAAACAAATAACACCGATATTACTTTAATTTCAAAATATATTGCAGTTATGTTGATTTCCATATTTTTAACTACTTTGTAAATAACATTTTTAATGCTTTCAAAATTCTTTTGCTGTATAAATACACACACACTCACACGCACATACACACACTCACACATTCACACACTCACATAATTCGCTTAAATTTTCTCTCGAGGGATTTTATTTAATTCATAATGGTCTTGAACCATTGAGCTCTCCTCACTTCACGAAATTATTATTTTTCAGTTTACCTGATTTATGGGAAATAACGACAACTTTATCCCCTAAGAAAATGACACGTTCGCGAAATTTAAAAAAAAAGATGATGCAATATTGCATCATCTGCGTGTTCTAACCAAATAAAAGTCTTTACCGGTTATTATATGATTTTCAAAACTTTTGATTAAAAACTATAAAAGTTGAAATTTCCAGAGGAAACGAAGAATCCTTTTGTGTATCATATTAATCTTCGCGTGTCTTTGTGTTGTGCGTGTTCAATTAACTAAATAAATGTGGATTTTAAAATACTAAGAAGCCTCAATACTTCAATGGCTACAACAATGTAAAAATATTCTCTCACTTTAAGATTTCAATTTCAGCGAACCAGTGAAAATATCTGCCGAGGCTCGAATGTCCTTCTGTTGGTGTGGTGTGGAAACTATGAAAGAGGTGTGCCAGTTCAGGTGCCGGCCTTGTCACTTGACGATGGTTCAAAATTACGAAGTCTGTCACCAAATCCTTCGGGTAGTTGAATAGGGCGCCGTTAATATTAACTCACTCAGTGAAGCAGTGAAATCCTTACACATATATACAACATGTTATTCAATTCCTACTATTAGCTCACACTCTCTTTACATTTATTTATCTTGGTGGAATTTTCAAACGTTAATAAAATACATTTTAAAGCGTTCAAATGAGCTGAAATTTTATATACATGATTATTTTGGATGACAATACAATAATTTAATTATAATTCATAAAAATTAATTGATTAAAATGAATTATTTAAAGAATTACCAATACAGCCACATTGTCATAATTTTTGTCGACTTGTGCCAAAACTTGAAAATGCTTTTTTCTCACGCTTTAAAGCATTCAGTTGAACTGAAATTTTTATATACGCGATTGTTTTGGTTGACAATACGATACTTTAATGGTAATTAATAGAAATTAATTACCACTTAATGTTGTGATTCCGTCCTCTGTAAACACCTCTGTAACATTCTTTAACAATATTTTAATAAAAATTTAAACTGTGTTTAAAAATAAAGTTATTTTATATAAATAAAATTTTCAGTTTTAATAAATAGAATGGGCTTTAGATCAGTGTTTCTCAAACTGTGGAGCGCCCCCCCTAGGGAGCGTGATACTCCTACAAGGGGGGGGGTGGCGCAAGCATATTGAAAAATCGAAAACAAAAGATTATTTTAAAAAAATTATTAATTTATTGAAAGAAAGCAAGCAAAATACATTCTGACATACTAAAAATAAAGTACACATTTACACAAAAATAATACACTTATAAATATATCAGTATACCGCGCAATATATTTTATAATTAATTTAATAATATTATGTTAAGAACAAGTTTAATAATTACCAGTGACCCATGGTTTTTTCGTACATAAAATTACATGCAAAAATTAACACTTATCTTGATAATTAATCCCTTAAATGCAGATTAAAAATTACTCCCCAATGCCAACCTTTAACACGTAAGCGAGCGTATGTGGTGCGTTGAGGGAGGGGTAGAAAAAGAATACTATATATAAGTAAATCTTCTGAAATAAGTAAATCCGTCGTAAACACTGTCCAGGTCCTTTCACAACATTCCAAAGTCTTCGGAATAATTTCATAGGTAGCAGTGCACAGAAAAGATCGTACTTCGGAAAGACGTATATATACGTCCGGGGCATTTAATGCATTAGCTGAGTGAGACGTTTATATACGCCAATGGCACTTACGAGATCAAAGTCGTATTGTAGTTTTAGCGTCAAAGAAAAGAATTATTGAATTCAATACAGTGTTATGGTATGGAGGGGGGCTCGAAGAAAATTATGATTGAATATTGGGTCGCAAATATTGAAAGTTTGAGAAACACTTCTTTAGATAGTTATAACTTTACAAACTTCATAAAAAACGTGGATCCATTTGCAAATATATTTATAATTATGGTATTAATTTTTTTTTATTCTGACTCGCGGAGCCCCAGGGTTCCGTGGAATACAGTCTGAAGACCACTGCTTTACACGAATGCAAAACAAATATCGCTGATTCATTCCATAAATTTTGCATGAAAATACTTCATTACCAGAATTCTTACAGCAAATGAACCAATTAAAAAGTTTTAAAAATTAAAAGAGAAAGCAAATCTTTGTCCCCAAACTCGAATGTTTCGCTTACTCATCTAAATAGCATTGAATCATAAAGGCATGTGAGGGGACAGTGGCCCCACCATAACCCTACATACCCCTCAACCCACAGAAGTGACGAACACTCATCAAATTACTGGTAATCAGCACCACACGCTGCGGCGGAGTTAAAATAACCACCACACAAGGGTTGTCCGGCTCAAACAAAAGAATAAAAAAGATGACTCGCTTTACAAGCTGTGTGGTGTGATTTGTTCCTTTTGTTCATTACAGGCGAAAACAAAGATGGAGGCGACGAGTAAAAGAGGCCCAGAGTAAAATAAAAAAAAAAAGAACCGTGGCATTAGAATGACGACGAAGACCAGGGGTTACTGTTGAAAAATTCAAATTAGAGATCGTCTGACTTATCGTGGGGAAAGGGGGAGGGATATCCGTGGGGAATTTAGGGAATTTTTCGTCTGAAGAAGAGAAATTGCTGCCGAGGTGGCGTAATCAACAAGTGATGATGTGTGGTGTTTTGTTTTGTTGTTAGGGCATTTCTCTTCGTTTTGTCGTTTGGCCCTTTAATTAAATGTTCCGTTGTGGTTTTTAATTCTGAATTTTTTCTTCTTTTGGAATGTGCTTTGATTTTTAAGTTTGTATAGTTGTTAATTGAAGAAATGTGAAAGCTTGTGTTAGTATTCGGTTAAACTTTAAAATTTTAATCTTTCAACATTACTTCGTAAAGTTTCAATTTTATATAAAGACGGGATGTTTTTAGTTTTGAAATAATTACCGTAAAATCAGGCGTATAGAACGTGCACTAATACTTTAAAACTGCATTTTTTAAAAGTTTTTAGGTATGCTCGCAGTTTAACGCTCACCTCCTTTTTTACGAAGAAATCTGAAATGAGCGTGTGCAATGCTCTTATATTTTGAAGTAATTTATTCGAGGCATTACCCCAGGCTTTTGAAAAAATAGTATTCTTCTAGAACCATACAACCTTAAGAGTTCCTAATGTATGTAATTTTTTTAAAAATAAATGGTAATATGGTCTGTGTAGAAGTCAATTTTTTTAAATGCTCTTTTTATTTTTAAAGTTATCATTTTTATGCCTGGCGTATATCGCGCATCCGAAAATTTCGATATTTTATTGTGCATCTTAAAAATCCGTGTTATACGTCGGATTTCACGGTATACATTTATACAAGAAGCACATTTAAAATCATGGGAATTTTATTATTTCTATGCTGATTTAATAACACACTTATTCTCTAATGAATTTGTTTTTCGTAAATTCAAACTGACTGATTGACTCATAATTTTGCACAACTGTCAAGAGATGACGACGTCATCTGAGTTGATACCCCATTCTCATATCTCCCTCACAGCATTAAAGATTTATTTTCACAGTTAAGAGCTAACATTATTTACATCGTAAAAACTAAATAATGCGTTATTAGTTTTAAAACTTTGGAATAATGAATGGTTCTTTGGAATAATTTTATTATTATTGTTCAGGGTGATTCATAAATTAGTATACATTTTCCAGATGCTGTAAAATAGTACCAATCAAACACAAGCACCACCTCAGAGAACCATAAGTTAGATGTAATTTTATAGTTTGTGTCTCACACCTGACGGAAGTGACATAGGCAATAGCATGCATGTTATGTGACTAGGCAGTCAAAATGGCTGCGTTTGCAGTGGAAAATGTTGACAACTTTATTCTCCAATTGGATGGTGCATCACCTTACTGGATGGCCAACGTGTGAGATTACCTCGATGAATATCTCCCTCAGCGATGGAGTGGACGAGTCACGGACTACAACATGCCTCAAGGCTATCCTGAAGTCCCATCTGAGCCCTTTGTGATTTCTTCCTGTGGGGGTTCGTAAAAAGATAAAATATTCGTCCCTTCCTGTTGATCTAGCGGTGCTGAAACCGCGTATTACAACAACTATAGATGGATTTGATTCAAATACCGGAACACGCCCGTTTGGACGCAAATGTGTTGATTATACGCTCAGTGTGAGTCGTGCTACTAAGGGTTCACACATAGAATATCTGTTGCTGTATCTAACAAAAATTTTTTAATAATCCCTTACAATTCTGTTACAAGTAGCATATAACATCTTAAATTGTTCTTCATTTATAGTGCGTTGTGTGTGTGTGTGAAACTGTATACTTCTTTATGAATTCCCCCACATATTTTATACTTTATAAAATCTATAACATTAAGATATAAACAATTTGATAATTTTTTTTGTGTTAATATGTTTAAAATGAATCAATTTCATCTTTTTTTTTATTAGGACTTATTTAAATACAAATTTCTCGGAATGAATATAGTTTCTGCTTAAGTTTTGTGAATGTAAAATTCTAATATGTATGTTCTCTTTTCTCAATTTCTTTTTACGATTTTATTAGGTTCTTCATCCACGTGTTATATTAGACTTAACTTTTCAACTTGGCTTTTTTTTCTCTTTCTATTATGTCGAAAATTTCTGCTGTACGGGGAAGGTTGGATCCACAAAGCATTGCTAACCCTAATTCGCTGGCCTAATTCAGCGACAACTTTAGAAATCATAATAGGTCTCCAGTTTAGTCCAATGACTTTTTTGTATCTACATTTGTTGTGTCTGCTGAATTCCAATTTCTTACTTCTTTAGCACTGTAGGTTCTAGTATATTATACTCTCTAGTATATTATACGTTTATTATATTATACTCTCTCTCCCTCCCTCCCTCTCTCTCTATGTATATATATATATATATATAACTTCTTTGCCAATATTGAACAGTCTGTGATTTTTTTAAAATTTAAGCTGTAAAAACTAAATTTAATATTTCAGAATGCAATAAAATTGGAAAATAAAATCTCAGAAATATTCTTGAGCATATTGTGAAAAGGGTTTTATCATTGACATATTTGATGAAGGAGAAATGGACATTAAGATTTTACTATGGATCAACGATCTGGTGTAATATGGAATGTATTTTTACAAAGTCAAAAGCAATATAATGTGTAATTATTAATTGTAAAATTATTCTTGTTTTGCAAAATGTTTTTCTTTTTAAAAATTGTTTGAAAACTTTTTACAGGCTTGTGAACGTCTCCTTAGACCTCACTTTGAGAACGAGAATAAATAGGATTCAGATAAGAACCAGTAGCCATTTTTGTAAACAACTTTCTTTATTTGGTTATCTTATCCAAATAGGATCAAAGACTTATTAACAAATATATCTAACTAGTATTATGAGGTTTTAAAGGTAATATCCTTTAAATTAACTTAATTAATGATCCAATTAATTAACAATTAAATAACGATCACGCAGAGATTACCACGATAAGAGATCCCAGAATTATATTCTATGTTCTTATTGAACATTTAATTTTAATTTCATTCGCAGTAATAAGACTAATATTTACCACATTGCAATTCAGCTCAGCTTTTCTCTGAGATTAAATCATCTAACAAGAAATCTTCAATTTAACTTCACTATAACTTTCTGCTTCAATCTCTCTCTCCTACTACTCTAACTTTACTATTCCGTTTGACTTAAATACTTTATCTAATCTGCATAACAAGGAATCCTGTCCGCTTTTTGGAGTTGATTGGAAATAGGTAGGGAATTAAATTTCCCTAAAAAGGACGACTTAGAAGGTTAGTGATAAAGTTCCGTATAGATTTGTCACAGGCTCAAACTAAACATATAAATATAAATTAGTTAATTGTGTGTAATTGATGCATTTCCTTAATTTATATATGCTTAACTCTTTAGTACCTAAATTTTTTAAAAAATAATCTAAAAAAATGATTTTATTTCACGAGATGAATTTTAAAAAACTTTGAAATGGTTCCTCTTATCATCTCATTCTCAAAATATTGCTACATAGTTGATCATCCTTCAAATGCAAAAAAAGTCTTCACAATTAATGGGCAAGAGTTCTTCAGGTTTACATTACAATTTTTTTAAAATTCTAGTAGTTAGAATAGATTTCCTTCTAGCAGGGAATAAATAACACACAAGTATAAATTTACTACAGAACTGATTCAAAAATAACATAAACATTGAAGAAAGCAATTGAAATCCGCATTCACAATAGAAAAAAGAAACGCAAAATCTTCGTCAAATGTTTGACTACCATACCCCATTACTCTTTCATTTAGCTGGGAAGAACCTTTCCAAGTTTTCTCTTCAAATAATCGTCCGAAACTCTTCTAGATTTTTCTAGGTGCTTTTAATTTATCGTCAAATTTAGAAACTTGGCGACCAAATTACTCACCAAGTTTTACCTCTACTCACTTAGTATTACTAAAGAATATTTTCTCTTAATTTACAAGTTGTAATGGGCTGTTTCCAGAGGTTTCCCTTAAAAACGAACTTGGGTTTCCATTCAAGTTATCGAAAGTTTTAATTGCCATTTTTGTACATTTTATACGTAAATCAGTAGTGCTGTATAATATGATAAAGTGCAGCGAGTAAATAATTGTAATTATTCCCTTGGACCATATCACACACCTCGTATTTAGTGCTTTATAGAATTATTCTGAAGAAATATTTTCTATGCATTGCTTCGAGATTCTGCGCAAACTTAGGAAAATTGTAGCAGTGGCTTGCATCCCATTTTGGGGATAATAAATAAATAAATAATAATAATTATTATTATTTTGCAGTTGTGTATAATAGTTGATTTTCCCTCATAAATTAACCCTAACAAACGACAATTTTGATGTTGTCATCCCTCTCAACAAGTATGATAATGGCGTGTATTAGTTTTTAAAATCGGTTATTGTTTTACAAGTGAAATTTATAGCAAAATGTTATGTCTCCAGAAAAACATAATCGATTCAGATATTGAAAATAAGGCGAAATATAATTATTACAAAGTCTGTGTTTACACTGAATTTCAGGAATAATAGAATGCTATTCCACATTAGTCTTTCGTTCACTCACGGAATTGTTATATTTTGTTTACTTGTTTATTTTCAGAGAGATGTTATTTTATTTTTGATTTTCGTTAAAATAATAACATACATCATGCTTAGAAATTATAAAACTTTTCGTCTTTTACATCAGAATTTATGATAGTTTATATTGTATAATAATAATAAGAACAATATATGGTTAAGAATACATAATTTTCTTAGAACTTTTTTCTAGTGGATTAGACTTGGAAAAGGCAGCTTACATTATAGTATAAAATGTATTTTATTGTTTAATTTTTTCTAAATACTTACAAAAACAACTTTTAAAAACGAAATATTTTATCAGCTGCTTTCATCGTTCTCGCAAGTTGCGTAAATTTCAAAACAAAGAGTAAAAAACTACTTTTTTCATATTTTTAAAAGAAAATATTAAAATATAAATAAAAAATACTCTTATTATTTCTTTTTGTTTTTTAAATTATTATTCTCATTTCCCCTCTACTCTATGGAATTTTATTTTAATAATTATTGAAATTTTTTTTCTGAATACGTGAAAATGTTTATTGAAAGTTTATAATCATATATCAGTCAAGTGAATATAAATAATTATGAGCTGTAATATTTTTTTAATATTGAATAATAGTCCATCACACTTAACTACATTCAAAGAATTCATATATAAATTCAGTACCACATTATTTATGAATATTCTAATATATTTCTTGAAAACTTCATTTATGCCAAATTTTTTTTGTTAAATAGGCTAATTTAAAGAGTTACAATTTATGTCTAAAAAAACGCGAAAATATGACTCAAAATATTCTGATTAATATAATGTTGCTATATCAAAAACATTCTAAATATGTTTATACATTTCACTACACAGTGACTGCAGAATTACATTATGTGTTTATTGTGTTTTTACTCGAAAATAATCAAAATACCTATCTTAATAACACATTACTATTACAGTTAAAATTGCTGAGAGAGAGAGAGAGAGAGAGAGAATTCTTAGTTACTAAATACATTATTACCGAACATAAACTAAGATACACAATGAAATATGTTAAATGAAACATTCGAAAATTGCTGTCAAAGCTGTATAATCCTCGAAAAAGACTAAAGAATTATTTTCATCAGTAATACATTCAAATAAATTCAGTGACATATATTACAACAGTATTAAACAAATCCCTAATGATTCACTCTCACAGACACAAATTCCCTAAATTCTTCGACAAAAATCCCTTCACAAACTTTACTGTAATTTCAGAACGCACCGTGAAAAATTAAAGGCATGAGATCATAGAAGGGGGGAAGGAGAAAATTAATACTTTTGTACCCGCGGATTGTTACGGAATTGAGGGTTTACTTTATTTTTGTTCATTTGGTTACTTCGATTGCGGGGGCAGCAAAGGGTTGCCTAATCAAAGAATGATTGGCACGCGATGATTGAGTTTCTGTTTGATAGAGGGGTGGAGAGAGAGGAAACATGACTCACTCTCCCAGCTACACCGCTAAATTCTTTATTAGGGAATAATTACTAAGTATTTTTTTTAAGCATTCCCTTCGCTGATTAAGTTTAACATGTGTAACTCTTGAATCATGCATAATGAAAGTGCAGTCGTTCCATATGTATGCATATGTAAAATGTAGGAATTACGAAATTTTCGTTTGGAATATGAAAGTGTGAATCACAATATGTTGCGATTCATAAAATATAAAAAAAATTAATATTCGAAATAAAATGGTGTTTCCAAATGCAACTTGAGATGGTTAATGATTGTGTATTAATATGCAAATCCGAAGCTTAGGTTCGGAACCGGAATGATACTCGGAATCGTGAAAGAGCATTATTTCTGAATAATTTTTTGATATTAAGTGTCAGAGTTGCGCGAAATAGAATATACAGTGAAAAACGTTTAAGGCGAAAACGCTTCAGACAAAATATCGGTTAACACAAAGCGATGCAACAGTTCCGGCAAACTGAGTTTTAATGCATTTTTTTCCTCTTAAAACGAAACGAAAATATTTTTCCTTCTGGAAATGAAGAAGTACGGAAAAACCAGCCGTGCAGGTGAGACTCAAGGCTATAATTGTTTCCAGGCATCATGTAATAACGAAAGAAAGAGCTTAAAACTACTTTCAGCACAATGAAACATCGATGTGAAGCTGTAATAAAAAAAAAAGGCTACCCCATTAAGCTCTGATGACTCATATCGATAGTTAATATCTAATATACATCGATAGTTATTGCCGCATAACTTTTTTTTTGCGTTGAGAATATTTGAATTTTGATTTTTATATTGAATTTAGTATTAATTTCTCTTTAAAATCATGTAAAAGACTTTGAATTTTCCGCAAAGTAACATTTTGTATTAGCATATATATTTAAGAAACGTAAGAATTTTCAAAGGTGTTCACAATTTTGACTACCACTGTATATATATATATATATATATATATGTGTGTGTGTGTGTGTAATAATTCCCTCTAATATCCTTTTTATTAACTCTGTATACTAATATTTAAAATAACTTTAACTCTTTGGTTTAAAAAATTAACATTGCAATCTTAATCGTAATCGGCTAGTCTGGAATCCCTGTCCCGCCCATTCTATCCAATCAGAACTACGATTACGTAATCATCACGCGCTTGCACTGCTGGTATAAAAGCAAAAATCTTGTGCAATCTCTCTTTTTTTTGTCCACCTGCCTTCATCATGTAATCATCCGGCTGCAACGAGTTCTATGTTTTTCTTTGTGTGTGTTTGTGCTAGGAAGTTTGCTTCTTGTATGTGTAATGCCATCCCTACTGGATCTTTATGTGTTTCCGGATGTGAATAAAAAGGAAATAACGATTTACATGGGTACCTCTTCGATAATACCGTACTCGACCACATAATACAAAAAAAATCACATCATCGGCCACGCCTTACCTTTGGTTCGCCATTGTTTAAATCAACCACTCTCCAGAAATATTATAAAAATATGTCTTATATATATATATATATATATATATATATATATATATATATATATATATATATATATATATATATATATATATATATATATATATATATATATATATATATATATATATATATATATATATATATATATATATATATATATAAAACTGCTGCTTAAAAAATGCAACACCATGAAGGAATCATCAAAATTAAATGAAATTTAATGCTCAAACGACTTGTATTAGTACAAATAAATAAACGAAATTTTCAAAGCAAAAAAATAACAACAAAAAACAATATTAAATTTCCAAAATCAGTGTTTAGTGTAGCCACCACTCTCTGCAATAAGTGCTGCTATGCGACGTGGCATGGAGTCGAACAGATTTTGAATGTCTGCTTGTGGAAGAGAATTCCATGTTGCTTGTATGCGCAGCAAAAGTTCGTCTTTTGAAGCTGCAGGACGTGGATCACGAGTGGGACGCCGACCAACCAAATTCCACACGTGCTCAATAGGCGACATATCCCGCGAATAAGAAGGCCAAGGAAGAAGTTGCATGTGTTGGGCTGAACAAAAGTCTCGAACAGTCTTTGCAACACGTGAGGGTGCATTATCCTGCTGAAAGATAGCTCCAGGAATTTCTTGAAGGAAAGAACGACTTCGGGCTGTAGCACTTTACGGATGTACCTATTGCTATTGCGATCACCCTCAATTCGTAGCAAATTGAATCGTCAAGATACAAAATAGCACCCCAAACCATAACTCCGGTTGTTAGGCCCCTTTGTCGTTCAATAAAGCACTCTGAAAGGCAACGTCTAACACGAATGCGACCATCATGGTCCCACAAATTGAAGCGTGATTTATCTGAATAGACAACTTGGTGCCAATCAGCTTTTCAAGCTCTGCGCTCATGAGTCTATTGCAGATTCAGCCGTCGATGGTTTGCCGTAAGGGGGATCCCGTATAAAGGCACCCTTGCACGCAGTCCACGGCGCAGCAGACCCAACGAAATGACGAAGCCGACATTAGTACATCAGTCGCACGCTGACGTCACCTTCTGTCGTCCACTGCCAGTTTTTCGAGTTGTTGGGTGCTCTTCAGTCCGGAAAAGCATCACTCTGTGGAACTGTTCCGCTGCATACGAGCTTCTATTGCGCGATAGGAAAAACCTCCTTCTCGAAGGCCGCTAATCCTAACCCGTTCAAACTCCGTAAGTTGTTGGAATTTTCCCTTTTTTTGTCGTGGAGGCATACTTAGGTCTCACTAAACGTTCCCCACTAACAAAAAAACCATTAACTATTTTCAACATCCCACAACAGCCATTTGTACATTTTCAGCATCAGTTCAGAGGGCGCTGCGCATAACTCGTATACGTGATGGCTCTGAAACTTTACTCTTTTACGTAACATCCTATAATTAATATCTGTTGCAAAGTTAATTCATTTCTGATGATTCCTGCATAGTGTTGTATTTTTTACAAACATCAGTTTTCATAAAAGGATAATGTGTTTTGAAAATATGCCATTCTTTGTTCCTTTTCTGCCAATAAATTGCATTTGAATAATTGTTTATTATAATAATATATTTGAAACAATTTTATATTTATATTCTGATTCAAATGACACTAAATATCAAAAGAAAAGAAGGGAAGAAATACTGTTTACTTAAACGCTTTTTGAAAATCAGGGTTCCGAACGTATATACTAATTAAAACTAGACTTTCTAGCACATATATTGTGACGTAGATTGGTGCTCGAGGATTTTATGCTCTCAGTCTCAAAGACCAAAGCAGCTCTACGGCACTCAGACACAACTATCAGTGTCTAAAAATACAAGCATGCTATGATAAAGCTTATTCGCAAGCTCTCGCTCGATCGTAGCAACAAAAACCCCCCAAAAAAATACTGGATCAATTTCAGCGAGGGACTCCTATTTTTAGAATGCACAGATCTTTCTCGAAAGATCCACTTTGGTCATATATATAGATCGTGATATTAATAAATTTCTCTAGAAATTTCCAGAAGTATGCATAAGATAGTCAAGTCACCCAATGTGGTTAACAACTCGCCAAATTTGGTCGCAGAAAAGGATGCCAGCTTTGCTTTATCGCCAATATTTCGCGAAGTTTCGATTGTAATGCTATTATAATGTAAGGGGTAGCGTTGCTTGTGTGCAAATATTACATCTTTTATCAGAAAATAAATACAACAGAAAGTAATATTTATGTATTTAACATCTAGATATAAATTATTTACACTATTTTAAGCATTAACTACTTAACATTCGTAACAATATTAATTGAATCAATAATTAATGTTTAATACTTGTCTGAATTAAAATTAATATAATTTATTCCAATGAAATTCGAATTGAATGACGTTTGTGATATTCTAACCAACTAATACATTGTCTAGGACATTGATAAAGTAGACAGATATTCTCAAAATAACTGTCAAACATTCTGACCAATGAGAGCTGTAGATATTGGTTGATTGTCCAATAATTTTCCCTCTATTGTTATCGCTATTATTTTCTGAGAAAACACACACACACAATGAGTTTATTTTATTAAGATACCAATAATAACAAAAACAAACGTATCATATTGCCTGATACAGTATCGTAATCAAAAAAATTTTTTATAGGTCCACAATATGATTAATTAACTCTACAGTTTCTCTTAATCGAAGCATTAACCAGAAAACAACGCTTCTCAAATAACACTGAATATTTTTCTTTTATTTCCAAGTGGAGAAGATCACTGCTTTAATTATCTGTCAAATACTTTGTTGACTCAACATAAATCAATGGCACCCTCCTCTTTATAATTGAATTCCAACTGAAATGAATTCAATTACACAACGACGTGTCACGAAATAAGTTGTAATGCAGCGATATAGTCCGCTTAAGTTTTTTTTCTTAGAACTCTTTCCATGAATTTTTTAAAAAACGCTTTGGAAAAAAAATCGTCTGCAACTAATTTGATGAGATTAACGAACAAATATTTACGATGGTAAATACGCGTCGACGAATATTCGTTAAAGATTCGAAATTCTGGATTTTTTAAAAAAAAGAATAATAATAATGAAGAGAAATAAATGTAAAATGTATTCAATGGTGCATTGTTTAAGAGTGTTTGATGGGAGTTTTTCTATTGGTAACTTTGAAATTTAAATTTAAAAATGGCTTTTAAAAATGCAGATGGAAATATCGAATATCTTTCGTGTCTAGTTATTTTTAATTTGGGTAACATAGAAGCTAAAACAAATAAAATAATCTGTTTGTATGAAGAAGAAAAGCAACTTATTCATTCACTCATCAAGAGAAGTATCACTAACTATTACAGCAACAGACTTGAAATTTGGCTAACATGCTTCTCTTTTATTGAGCAAAGGTCCGCTGAGAAAGGCTTTTGTGGAAACTGACTTTTAAAGAATGATGCAGGGTTGTCATACGTAAAAAAATACCGTTTTCGAACTATTAGATCTGATGACCTTAAATTTGACAAGTGTGTTTCTTTTGTCAAGTAGTGATCCGCTAAGAACAAGTTTTGAGGAAAACAACTCCGTAAGATTTTGAGAGAGGTAAAAGGGTTTATAGATTTGTGAAATTTTCCGTTTTTGAGCTACTAGACATACATTCTTGAAATTTGGCATGTATTTCCTTTGTTGAGTAGAAATCTACTAAGAACAGGGGGAAGGCAGAAGGTGCTGGAGCTATTAACGTTAAAAAAATTCCGTTTTTGAACTAGTAGACCTAGAGACTTGAAATTTCGCAAGCATATTTCGTTTGTTCAATCGAGATACGCTAAGAACGGGTTTTGAAGAAATAAACTGTCAAGGACGTTACGGAGGCATTCCACACACAAAAAAAATTCTGTTTTTGAACTACTAATCCAACAGATTTGAAATTTCTCATGCATATTTTCTTTGTTAAGGTACCCTAGTACGTTGAAGAAATGCTTTTTAAATGTTTGATGTTAGGTGTTGTTTGGGCCATTAGGAAATAAAGAACTATAATTATTGAGGAAGAAGGACTAATACATAAAAATAGACCGTTTTTAAGTTGTTTTTATAGCATTTACTTTATTTAATTTTTAAGAATATTTTTAATGCGTTTTTTTAACAATGAAATTTTTACGGTAATTTGTGCACGAAAAATGGAATATCTCCAAAACATTTCAATAAAATTCAATGAAATTTATAACAATATGTTATGAGTCCTTCAGAGTGTAAAAAAAATCGCATGTTTTTCAATACAGTTACATTTAATCACATTTTACAGCTATTTTTAGCTTAGAACATACATTAATTTGACGAAAAATCATTATAACATAAAAAATTTAAATGTTTATAAAATATTTATTTCTTGAAATATTTTTTATCCTGCCGTTTGTGACACTTCAGATGGATCAAGATGCATATGAATGAAATTAAAATTGCATTATGCGCAATTTATTTTTTTATTTATGGCGTTTTTCATAACTTTGAAAAAATTTTGCTAAAATTTCATGAAAATATTTTTTTTTCAATAACAAAGGTAACCCAAGTTATTTATTTAATAATTATGACTTTTTACGTCTATGTATGTTCTTTAAATCAATAAAATTATTCTGAAAACCAATTTCTGAAAAATTGGTCTTCCAACCTAGTCGGATACCTTAACTAGAGATCTGCGTAAGATGTTTTGCGAAAATCGGTTTTGAGGAGGAGGATATTGCGGATGTTGTAAAAGGTAATTATACTTCCATTTTAAAAAAATTAAGTCCTTGTTTTTTTAAAGCAAGGCATGAGGGTAATGAGAATGTTTGTTAATATAGCAGAAATCTTATTGCTAGGCTTTTGATATGAATATATTAAAAACAGTATGTAGTCATATAGAACGTCATGTTATACCCAGTAAAGCGGGCAAGTAAGTACTAAATAACGATGAAATTGGCATCATACAAAATGTACTTAAAAGAATTATCAGAAAAATATCTAATAAACTCGTATGTATAGAGTTTTTTTAAAAAATTTTTAAATTTTATTAAAACTATTTTATATTGTTTCCGAATGCAACTAGAATTTTTGACAGTTTATTTCTTTATCTGTGACAATTTTCATTGCATACGCTGTATCTGAGTGTAATTCCATTTCGGCGGGTGTTACAAATTACGATTATTTATATAAAAAGTAATCAAATATATAAGAAAATTTGTTTTTGGCTTGAAACTAGGTAAGATTAACAAATAAAATTTATATTTTTGAATATAACTGATGAATTTATGCAAGAAAAATGTAGCTATTATTATTATCATTATTTTAAATTAAAATTTAAAAATCATATAAGGTTTTTTTATTATAATTTTTCCAATAACTACACCTATACTTTCCAGCTGAATTCAAAATTTATTTATCAAAAATAAAAATTCTTGCATTTAAGGGTTAAATCTCTGAAATTATATTAAAAAACTTTTCTACAAATCGAAATACCGAATTTAGTGAGTACTCTAGCAACACCAGAGGGAAAAATGGGGAATCTTAATCTTCCCTCTCCCAAAGAAAATTTAGCGTGGTATAATTCGAAAAAAGAACGAAATAAAAATTGATCATTCCCACCCGCTTCCTCATATCCGTATCCGACTAGTCTGGAAATCATTTTCTCTTCTTTTTATCATTCCTTCATCCTCTTCGGTCGTCTTTAAATACGGATATTGAAGATCTTAACACCAGTGACAAACTACACGTTGGGGATGAAAAAAGGGGGATACTGTATTCGCGTAGGGAATAGGGAGGATTTGGGAAGGTTGGTGAGGGAATTGTTCGCATGAATCTTTTGCCATGAAGGGAGGATGTAATAGAATAGACGACTGGTGGCTGGAAAGAGTTAATATCATTGAAGGAGGAAATTCGATTTTGTTCGGTCATTTTTTTAGGTGAATCAATTAGACGAGATGTTAACAGTGTCACAAAATCGCATTAATCTCACTTTATATTAGAACTTCATGCTAAATAAATCATTGATGTGCTTTAAATATGTTAAGGATCAATGCTGTGTGGAAATTCGGAGACTTGGGTGCTAGCTCAAGTATCATTCTCGTTACTTGAATGCAGTTCAGAGTTACAAAATCCCCCGACAATAGCCCTTATGGGACTTTTGTGTATAGCACTCATAAATAAAAGAGAAAAAATAACGTTTCAAATTATGTTTCTCACAGTTTAGAGCAGGGGTTCTTGACCCCGTGCCCGCGGGTGCCAAAGTGCCTGCGAAGCTACTTTTGTGCGCTCTCGACTGTCCGCTATATACTGTATCAATAGTAAATTTCGACCAATAACTTTCGATTATTGAGCTAGTGGCTTCATTTTTTGTATAAACCCATTCAATCCTCAAATTAATATTTCCGAAGTTACAAATTCCATGGTGTAAATTATTCAGGAAGAAGCCTCTTCAATTGAAGATGAGGTTTTAAATATTCAGACTGAGATATTGTCTTAAAATCGTGCAGACTTAATGAAAATATTTGAAATCTAGCTGAAGATAAAAAACAATCCCTTTTTGATTAGAAATTAAAATTCTGTTTCGGTTCCACATATTTATGCGAATCGTTGTTTTCAACAATGAAAACAATTAAATCAACAATCAGATCTCTGCTTAACGATAGCAATCTCGAAGATGCTTTAAGATTGGGAATATCATCTTATACGCTTGACTTTAAATAATTAGTGGGTAATATGAAATGCCAAAAATCGTATTAAATGTAACTATTTCGAATTTTTAATTAACTTTTTAGCATAGGATATTGTTTATGAAGCTTATGATTGCAATAAAATAAAGAAACATTACGAATCCTTATACTTTTTTTAAACTGCGCCTTTGAGCAATTTCCTGTTTGTCAGATTTGCCCAGAAGGGGAAGAAAGTTGAGCTCCTGGTTTAGAGTTTCGATTAAAAATTGAAGAAGACCCCCAACTGGTTTCTAATTCTCCAGTTTCCCTCGGTGTACGCCAAAATAAAGCTTTGCAAGCTAATTATATTTTATTTTTGAAGCATCTCTTTATACCATGCAAACAGTGTTTCGTTAAATCATGAATTTAGCTTATAAAGGATGTTTTTTTAGATGTATAGAACTTTAAATTGCAATAAAACAACGATGTATTATTCGATTGACATGAATTTTTTTTATTCGAAAGATAATCTTGTGGCATTAAATTTTAAATATTATATGACTGCCACGGCTGGAACGGATGTAGTCCAATCTGGACGTCCAATTTTCGATGACTTTTTCCAACATTTGTGGCCGTATATCGGCAATAACACGGCGAATGTTGTCTTCCAAATGGTCAAGTGTTTGGGGCTTATCCGCATAGACCAATGACTTTACATAGCCCCACAGAAAATAGTCTAGCGGTGTTAAATCACAAGATCTTGGAGGCCAATTCACAGGTCCAAAACGTGAAATTAGGCGGTCACCAAACGTGTCTTTCAATAAATCGATTGGGGCACGACCTGTGTGACATGTTGCGCCGTCTTGTTGGAACCACAGTTCCTGGACATTATGATTGTTCAATTCAGGAATGAAAAAGTTAGTAATCATGGCTCTATACCGATCACCATTGACTGTAACGTTGTGGCCTTCATCGTTTTTGAAGAAGGATTCCACCAGCCCATAAAGCGCACCAAACAGTCAGTTTTTCTGGACGTAATGGTGTTTCGACATACACTTGTGGATTAGCTTCACTCCAAATGCGGCAGTTTTGTTTGTTGACGTAGCCATTCAACCAGAAGTGCGCTTCATCGCTAAACAAAATTCGCTTATGAAAATCGGGAACAACGGCAATCTCGTTTTGGGCCCATTCGACGAATCTACGCCTTGCTTGATGATCGTTTTGATGAATTGCCAAACCAAACTGAGAATAAATCACTTGACAGCTGTTAAATCGGTCGCCATCTTGGAAAGTAATGCCAACTTAAACTTCTATACGTGGAAAAAACACTTTTTATATCTAGCAGAAATATCAATGCAACGAAGTTTTCGATCTTAATCCGTGGAGGTTAAACTTTTGCTCCACTAACTCCTTATAGGTGTTAAGGTATCCGAACACGTTGAAAATGACAAAATGCGGTCAAGACAGATATTTTTGTTTTTTATTTTATTGAATTGAGCTATCTTCTGGCTTTACGAAACATACTTTGTTTTGTTTCTACGCTACCTAGAGGCCAAGTTACAATCAATTTTATAAATTTAGAAAAACCGGAAGTGGGTCTTTTATCTACCAGAAGTTGGTACTTAAATTGCTCAAAATCTATCATGGTGAGTCTGATAACTCAAAATATTAGAAATGTACTTCTATAAAACTTTTTGAACCTGATGCATATGTTATTTTCTAGAGAATGTACTAAAATATTGCTTATTGTATGAATACTTTTAGAGTCATGGCTTGTTATTTAAATAATGGTCTCATAAGGAATGTAACATTTCTTATAATGTTTTCTCAATCAGTTCTAAACTTGTCAAATTTTAGTACATTTTCTAGATAAACACATCTAATTTGTTTTAGTAATACTTTTACGAATACATGTTTGTTACTTTTTTCTTTAAGTGCTTTGAAGTTTTTGAAAAATATTGCTAAAATTTCACTTATAATTGTATATTTTTTTGTAAAATTCAGGGAATTTATTTTAAATATTGTTAGTTAAATAGTAATATTTATTATTATTGAGTTCTAAAAGAGCACTTATAATGTTTAAATATGTTATTTTGTGTTAAAAAGTACTCCGAACGTGTTCGGATACCTTACATATTATAATTATTTTTTGTCAAATCATTGCAATTAAGGTGTAACTTCATTTCCTGCTGTATGGCAGATGTTTCTTAAAATCGGGATATGGCCTTAGGAATCGACAAGAAAAGTCCAGACCATGAAGGCCACGATATTTAACCTTTGAGTTAAATTTTTCTAAAGTCATTTCCTTTTTGCATACACACACACGCACGCACGCATGGTGATGGATTTTAAGACACCAACGATATCATACATATCTTCGATCATATATAAATGTGTATTTAAAGTGATAAAATAGTGTAAGTGTGTTGATAATCATGACTTGCATTTTCTTGACATTTTATAAATATTATTCCGCTAAAATTATACAGGTGTTTATAAAAACTTTGGACAATATTTGAGGAACAGTACAGCTCACTAAAACAAACAACATTTTATGTTTTGGAATGTATGGGCAGAAGGGAAAAAAGGAAATGAAAAGATATGAAATGAAAAAAGTATTGTTTACTTATATAGAACGTTAGTTTTTATAGCGATAAACGTATAAAATCACGACCACCAATAGAAATACAAGCTTACCAACATTTATGGACTGGTCAGCGAACAGTTTCAAAGGATTCAGGGAAGAAAATACTTTTAAAAATAGCTTTTTACTCTATGCAGGCAGCATTCTACTAGTAGTTCGTATATCAGAATTTGTTAGAACCGAACTTCCCACCTCATCTACTATTCGCTCATGAGACAACGCTTTAAAGCAATGCTTCACAAACTTTATATATTTACGACCCAATATTCAATCGTAATTTTCTTCGCTCTTTCCCCTCCATACAATAACAATGTATTGAATTCAATAACACTATACTTTGACGCTAAAGCTACAAAAGAACTTTAGCCTCTCAAGTGCCATTGGCGTATATAAACGTCTCACTCAGCCAAAACTCTTATTATCCCTGGACGTATAAATACGTCTTTCCGACCTTTTCTCTGCACAGCTATCCTTAAAATTATTCCGAAAGCTTTTGAATGCAATAAAAGGACCTTGGCAGTGTTTATTTATTCCCGAAGATTTGTCTATTTATTCCCTTTTTCCCTCTCTCCCCAATACATCACATACGTGCGCTACTTGGAGTAACTTAGTATTGTTAAACTAATTATAAAATACATTGTGCTATACTACTACATTTATAAGTGTATTATATCAGAGTGTAAATATGTATTTTGTTTTTTATTTTGTCAGAATGTATTTTGTTTGTTTACTTTGAGTAAATTAGTAATTTTTTAAAAAATAATCTTTTGTTTTCGACTTTTCAATATGCCCGCACCCCATCGTTGAGTTATCCCGCCCCCCTAGTGGGGCGCGTCCCACAGTTTGAAAGACGTTGCTTGAAAGTGATTTCAATGCGAGAAACTATATACGATGCTACGATGACTAATATAAGAGTTTCAATAACGCTACTGTGTGAATGTTAGGACAAGTAATGTGAATGACTTATATTTTCTATCAATGCTATTCATTAGTAAAAGTTATCGTATTCTTCTAATTTTTCTTTCTGGAGTGCAAAAAAATATTCGAATTATTGCTCGTAATTAAAGGTAACTTCAGTTTGATAGTAGTGCTCCAGCCCATTTCAATACAACTGTTCACTATTTGATATTATATTTGAGGTGTGATGGTCCTAGCGTTTTGGACTTATCGCGAGCCTTGACTCACCTCATTTATAATATTATTTATTAACATCGCACACCTTTGAAAACTAAGTGAGAGATATTGGTGGCAGATCTTATACTTCTTAACTAAGGTCAAGTGATGAGAACGATAAAGTCCCCTCACTTTCCAAACATTCACATTAAGAACCTAGACAAATTTAACTTGCTTCAGATCAGATACTCGATGGCTCTCTCTTTAATGGTATCAGAAATCTAATCCATATTTCACTGTTGCAGCGTCCATCTTATTTCTGAGAATCCAGCTGCTCAGCTGAACAACTAATGGATAGACTGTCCAATCTCTCCAACGACGCTATCTAGTTTGTATTGTAAATGTTGTTGAAAAGAAGTACGATGTATATATCAAGGGTGGCGAACCCCTTTTTGGATCAACGTGCCATTTTTTATAGACGTGCCGTCAGATAATTTTGACATGTGATTATCGAAAAAATATAATAAAACTAAATAATAACAGCTCAAAACTCATTAATAACAACAAAAAAATGCATTTTGCACATTATAATAGTAGTAAATGTTTAATTTATACGTTTGATTCAAATTAACGTAACATTAGTGTGAATTCTGTTGTGGTAGATTAGATGACAAGTAACTTGTAAAGGGTGTTTTTTTAGAGGTATAGAACTTTAAATTGCAATAAAACAACGATGTATTATTCTATTGACATGATTTTTTTTATTCGAAAGATAGTCTTGTGGCATTACATTTTAAATATGATTTCTGGCATAGGACTGCCACGGCTGGCTCGGATGTAGTCCAATCTGGACGTCCAATTTTCGATGACTTTTTCCAACATTTGTGGCCGTATATCGGCAATAACACGGCGAATGTTGTCTTCCAAATGGTCAAGCGTTTGTAGCTTATCCACATAGAGCAATGACTTTACATAGTCCCACAGAAAATAGTCTAGCGGTGTTAAATCACAAGATCTTGGAGGCCAATTCACAGGTCCAAAACGTGAAATTAGGCGGTCACCAAACGTGTCTTTCAATAAATCGATTGTGGCACGAGCTGTGTGACATGTTGCGCCGTCTTGTTGGAACCACAGCTTCTGGACATCATGATTGTTTAATTCAGGAATGAAAAAGTTAGTAATAATGGCTCTATACCGATCACCATTGACTGTAACGTTGTGGCCTTCATCGTTTTTGAAGAAGGACTCCACCAGCCCATAAAGCGCACCAAACAGTCAGTTTTTCTGGATGTAACGGTGTTTCGACATACACTTGTGGATTAGCTTCACTCCAAATGCGGCAGTTTTGTTTGTTGACGTAGCCATTCAACCAGAAGTGCGCTTCATCGCTAAACAAAATTCGCTTATGAAAATCGGGAACAACGGCAATCTCGTTTTGGGCCCATTCGACGAATCTACGCCTTGCTTGATGATCGTTTTGATGAATTGCCAAACCAAACTGAGAATAAATCACTTGACAGCTGTTAAATCGGTCGCCATCTTGGAAAGTAATGCCAACTTAAACTTCTATACCTGGAAAAAAACACTCTTTATTAGGATTGTAAGATGTTACTTTTACCAGAATGCAAGCTGAATTGGATTCATCTTCCAAGCGGTTTCTAAGTGAGTCTTTAATGTTATTCATCTCTGAAAATAATGACTCGCAGGCATAAGTTGATGAAAGTATGGTTAAAATAGCATGAGCCAGTTTTTCAAACAGCTAAATGTATCTGGAATCGAATTCCATATATTTCCAAAATTTCATTACTGGCATTTTTTTACTTATATTACTGTTTTAATCAATTCCAAATTTCTTCTTTTTTCAATAAAATTTTGAATCAATATTGAACTAGACTGAAAATCAATCAGTTGCATTTCAAATTTTTCAATTTACAACCAAGAAATTGGGACAAATTCAGTTTACTAAATGTAGTCACATCTATTGTACATAAAAAACTTGAGCGTTTCCGATAATTCTTTGTGTGTGTGTGTGAACTGAGAAAACCTCGTTGAAAACTGTGACTGATCACTCACGTTTCTCGTAATAATTCATACTGAACTTTGTTATTATGAATTAAAATGCAAACCGTTTTGAATGGTGGCGTGCCCAAAATATTGTGTCGCGTGCCACTGGTTCACCACCCCTGATAAATATAATCATAAAATATTGTTCACTATACAACAAGGGTGTCAAACTTAAAGGCTATCTCGGGCCAAGAAAACAAGATTTAATTTCTGGTGGGCAGCAAGAAAAATCAATATTCATATAAACGTAAGTTTATTTCGAATAATACATTATAATAAACATAAATAAAAGAACAAGAAAAATTTAATGTTTACGTCCTGAAGCTTGATATCTGTTCTCTGCTACTATCTTTCCTATTTCGGGAGAAATTTTGATATTTTGTTGAAAATTATTGTTTGCCGATATATTGGCCTTGCCACAAAAATGTACGTTGTGGGCCACGAGCTTCACACTTCTGCTTTACAACGATGTTGAAAGTAAACAATGCTTTTCTCTTTCATTCCTTATTCCTTATTAGTTTCCCAAGCATCATTTCTTTTAATATATTTTCATACTAAAGTTACTTTTTTTAGGGAGCTGTGTCAACTTTTAACGCTGAAATTTGTCCCATAATTTTAGAATCCCCCTGCATGAGGGAATGTTAATGTTAAGAAAATATTTATTTTCTGCTCTGATCTTAAAATGCTTAAGTCTCTCTTAAGAAAGATAATAAAAGAAAGATCTATTGTGTTTCCCACGCGAACTGCTGTTTCCTGAATATAATACGCTTTTTTAGTACTCTTGTGACGAATCTTTACGGAACCTTTCCACTAATATTCTTAAGCGTCTTTGGGGATTGTAAATTCGCGTATATTTCCAACCAACTCTAAAAGGAGAAAATGGGATACGTAAAGTAGATAGGGTGTTTAAGGAGAGCGTTGAAAGTTAGCGGAGAAGAAGGCTATTGAGCCAGCAGCAGTAATGACAAGATTTATAGGATTCAATTGGATTACGATATTGGAGCATTGCTGTTAGTATTCAGCGAAGGAGCCTTAGGAGGTTATTATACCTGAAGAGATCATGAGTACTGCCAGGTGATATATTCTAGTTTAATACCGCTTACCGCAAGTATTAGTTTAATAAAATTAGTTCAAGTTAATGAAAGCTAATAATTCAAGTTGCGTGTATTTCTCAGACCTCCTATTCCGGTAAACCTTTTTGATATTGAGTGTAGTTATTGATTAATTTCATATTTCGTAATTTAATTTAATATTAAAGGTAAATCCCTTTTTGACGTAGACATATAGCTTACTATTTGTCATTAGAATTTTGATATTTGGACCAAGAGAATAAATATAAGTTATTATTATACAAATGGCGTCTGGTCATTCTTTGCCTCAAATTAATCATAGTGTCCAGGGTGGAACCCAGGGGGGTTCCCACACTCCGAACATTAAACTGAACGCGCTCCTTCATGATTTTGTATCTTATTATTATAATTTATACACTGCTGGACAATTGCTAAGGACGGATCACAAATTGCAAAGTAGCATAACATTAAGCGAGACATGAGGCCTAGTAGGATAAAATATAGTTGCCACACTGTTCAGACATTAGAATAAAGAATATTTATTGTTCTGGAAAGTACAAAAGCTGTGAAACATCTGAAAAAAAATGTTCATTTGATCTGCGTACGGAGAAATGGAACAATGCATCTAAAAGTAAGCAGGCACCTTAAAGAAAGGTATCAGTACGGGATATCTCCACCGTGGAGTGTGATGCAAAATTTCACACGTCGTACCATACTTTGCACAACATTATCCAGCAGCTGTTGAGGCAATTATCCCATTCCTCTGTGAGTGCACGGATGAGGGTGTTCTTGTTTGTCGGAGGATAGTTTCGACCAGCAACTTGCCTCCCCAAAGCATCCCACACATTTTCAATGGGGTTTAGATCTGGAGAACGCGCTGGCCATAAGAGACGTTGAATACCCTCGCAGTCTAGACAATCCTGAACAGCGAGTGTTCAATGACATGTTGCGTTGTCGTCCATAAAAACAAATTTATCACCGACAGCACCATGGAAAAGACGAACATGAGGAAGTAGAACTTCATCAATGTATCGGTGGCCCGTCATAGTCTCATTCCTAACCACATGTAGGCGCGTGCGGTCATTGATCATGATGCCGGCCCACACCATGATACTGCATGTCGGATATCGGTCCTTTTCCTGGATATTTTCTGGACGATAAGCAGTACCACTCTCGCGCCAGATAAGTTGGCGTCTACAATCCGATGACAGACGGAACCTACTCTCATCTGAGAATAGTACGCATGCCCAGTCCTGTTCAGTCAAATTGTGATGCTCACGACACCATTGCAAACGGGCAGTACGGTGCTGTCTGGTCAATGGGACGCACACAACAGGTCTGCGTGCGTATAGTCCTCCTCCCCTCAAACGTCTGGCAACAGTTTTTTGGAAGATCTGCTTTCCTGAGGCAGCAAGAAACTGATTTGCCACTTGCTGAGCTGTGGTGCGCCTGTTCCTTTTTGCTGATAGGACGATATATCTGTCTTTTGCAGGCGTCGTACTTCTAACACGACCTCCCCCGTGCCGTCTACTACACATTCCAGTAGTTTTAAATGACTTCCACAGCCGTGAAACAACGCTGTGAGCGATGTAGAACTCCCTGGCAACATCTGTTATTTTTCGCCCTTATTCGATCTTTCCAATAATTCGGCCACGCATAAAATCATCTATGTGATGTCGGGAAGACATGCCAAAAATTTTAAGTTCGTCTATTAAATCTTTCCTGTAAAACTTTGACTTGAAACAACAACTGTCCACACGCGTCAAAACCTTTAAAGCTCTTATGAACGCTATCACGTGATGAACAGACGTGGAAAAAAATTTGCATATTCATACTTCTTCTTACTAATATTCCGCACTTATTCTAATTTTCCACATTTTGCTTCCTTTCATTTTGTGGTTGCTATGGATGATAGTGTTATCCGTCCTTAGCAATTGTCCAGCAGTGTATTTCGTATAATTCAGGTTTTTTTACCCTTCTTTTTACAAAAGTTCACCTTCATCATATATAAATCCTTTATTTTTTCTACAGCTGATAGCCTTTAAACATTTTAAAAATAAAATTCAATTATTTCAAATAATCTCGATGATAAATAAAACAGTATACATTATTCAATTATTTTTTTAATTCAACCTAACGGTAGTTTTAAAGTTTTGAAATTAAATATGTCAGTAGAGATTACTAAAATCGATTAAAAAGATCGATCTATAACTTATATAGGGCCTTTATATGAAACAAAACATCTACGTAACTGTGATCAAATATTTTCAAAAGTTATAAAAATTTCAGATAAGTTCATAATTTATCTACGAAGTTAAAGAGAATTATGTTTGATCTTTTAGAATAAATTACGATTAAAGTAAACATTCAAAATCAATAGCACACCGTTAATTCAATTTATTGTATACATTTCACAAATTTAAAGCGTTATCTGTGAAGTACATTTATTTTCCACTTTCTGGATACTCTATTAGTTACACAAAGTGAGAGGTATTATTAACTGAGCAAATATTTGCTTTTATAGAGTTAAGAGCTTTAGAATGCACTCGGATAAATAGTTCTAGTTCGTAAATGATGCATAATCAAAGTATTTATTCTTCAAAATAATCAGTTATAACAGTTTATACAATTGACATACAGTTGACGTTATTTTTATAGTGTAGAGAACTAACTATATAGTTTTCTATTTCTTTTATAATAACTATTACATTAAATTTGTGAGTAAAATTTAAATATATGTAAATTATTGTGTGTATTGTGTTTTACATTTAATTGTCTGGGTATTTCTTTTTTGTATAGTGTGTTGTGTTTGTTAATGTTATCCGAATAATGGATAATATATTATTTATTGTTTATAGTTAACTGTGGACATCAAACTTTTTATTTTAAAAGTTTAAAACGTGTTCAAAAATTTCTTAATAAATTATAGTAATATTAGAGGAAACATTGCAAAATGTTTAACTGTGTATAACATGATTTTAAAACACTAATGGTGAACAAGTGAAGTTTTCATGCAACATTTAATAGTTAAATTTATGTTCAAAGTATGAAAATATAAATCCAAATTTTTGTGAAAAAGACTTTTTCTTAGAAGTGTTTACAGACGTCAATAAATGTTATTTTATTTCTTAAAAATGCAAATAAAACACTTAATCTTAATGAAAAACGAATTAAAACTGCACTTGCTGTAAATTGAGCCGAGTTACAGCAAGTGCAGGCAATACGCTCTATAACAGCTTTTTTAAACAGTGGTCTGCGGACCTCTGGGGGTCCTCAGTGCCTTTCTAGGGGGTACGAGAAGGTCTAATTTGATTTTAAAATTTTATTCTTTTACAGACTTTAAAAGTCATCTTGGAAAAATGAAAAATGTGCCATCCTAGACTACACTACTAAATTGCCCCCAACGAAAAAACTCTACCAGAATATGTATTTCGATCAAGAATATTAATTCAGTGTTTTTTATTCTTTGTAACTTCATAGTTATTTCTACAACGTAATATTTTCAAAAAATATGCCGTTGAAACCCAGGTGCCGAAACAGTCTAAATAAGTAGCAGAGGCAATCTTAGCATTCATTAATGGGGAGCCTTTAAAGCAACCTGCCATGTGTTGGGAGCCAGGATGAGATGTTCCAAATCTTGAGGATCCGCGATGCCTGGCTGATACATAAAGGAGGGGGAGGGGCGTGGCGATCGAAAGTTTAAGAACCATTGCTAACATAAAAAGCGACACATCAAGAAGTTTTTCGAATGTGGTGTAAATCGGTAGGAGCCATACACGTTCATTGAAAATGAAATGATGAAAATATCAGAGAAACCAAATGTTTTATTTGGTAAATACAGCTGTATGAATGAAAAATATGCGTTGGCCAGCCAACGCAGCGAATATTGGGGATGGGCATTGACTCGTACAGTTTGCAGATGCCTTCTCATGGGTTCCCTTGCCATACAAGCTTCAACTGGCGGAATAGATCACTGCAACCTAGGTATAGTTGAAGACAAAACACACCAGACACAAACACGCTATTAGGGAGAGATCTGGTGATCACGATGGTCAGGAAAGTATTGGAGAGGCACAAAAAATAGAACGTATGAGGGTATTACTCTGTTGAAATATAAGTTAATAGTTTGTGAAAAGAAAGGGTGGAGGGGGAGTAGAACCTCGTCGAGATGTATCGTCGTTCTGTAAGGTTAACAATGACGACACCCAAATGGGTTTGGCACCATGTCATAACTACTGGTTATCCAGCATTGCGCAGAACGACAGCTTTTGGTCGTGTATTTTTGTGTTGTCCTTGGTACTTTTAAAATAATATTTCGTCACCGTTTACGTCTAAACCATTGCAGACACAAATACATTTAAAATGTCTTAAAAAGCAGCATTTGTATTCAGGGCTTATTTAAAAAAAACTTTAATCCTATAAAAATTTTTTTATCATAAAACGTACTTTTCAGACAAAATTCCCAATACAAAACATTGTTTAGAAAAATTCAAATTAATATCATGGTTGTCTCCTGAGCTTTCAAAGTATTTTGAAATTAATGTAAAAGTTAAAAATGAATTTAACTTTTTAAAACTATTATCAATTTATAGCAGACTAGCTTTCATAGTAATTTAGGGGAGAGAGAAATAATTTAATATTACTTTTTAGCATCGAAAGATTAATTTTGGTAAGCGTTTTTGATTTTAGGAAATTTCATAAATTAAAAAACAACTAGGGAAAAAAATAGAATAATAAATTTTGAAGCCGAATAGTTGCGAATTTCGAAATGGTAACCACGATTTTTCTTCCGTAAAAATAAGCACTTTTATAAATATATATTTAGAAATAGCACACCTAAGTTTTATTAAGTATAAAAATATAATTAATAATAGAAGTTTTAACTATGTAGATTAATATAGTTTTGAAAAAATATACTGTGAAAGTGGGTGTATTAACCATAATAATTAATCCATGAAAACCTTAATGGGTATTTTGATATGTTTGTTTTCCATTAATGAGACGTTACAGTTTTTGTTTGTATTATTCAGTTTTTATTTTTTCGAAATTGTAGAATAATTTAGTTTAACTTCGTTAGAGAAAATTAAATAATTTGTTTCTCTTAACTCTTTGAAAGCTCTCTTTTATATTTATATGTTCTATCTGGTACAAATTATTCAGAAGTAGAGTTCTTCAAGAACTGTAAAAAAAATTTAAATTATACTGTTTAGGAGGTCATTATTTTTAAATGAATTTTTTTTAGCTAAAGGATTACGTAACTATTTTTGTAACATGAAGTTATGAATAAAATACTACTTATTCCCTCTCCCATTTGGAGTGGAATTTGAATAAAAAGAATCCAAACTTTGTTTTAAATAACTACTAATAAAAATATATTTATCTAATATTATTTGCTATATTTATAATGAATATGCACAGTATATATAAATTCTTCTTTAAAACCTTATTTTTTTCTAGTTTTTCTATTTATACGATGAAAATTTTTGTCATTTGAGGATTGAATAGTACTTAGTGCTTTAAAAAATGAAGCAGTTTTACTATTTAAAAGAGTACATAGTTTTAACCGCTACATGCAAGAGCAGCATTTTATATTTTTGAGGAGGTATTAAATAAGAGCATTATTTGAGTAACTTTTATATTGAAATAGCTGAAAATATTTTACTATAGAATTGATTTAATGGTACACATTTATATATTATTTGTTTATTTTATCAAAAGGATTAGATATTCTTAATTAATTATACGTAACGATAGATTAAAGTTGTTACACTAGATTATATTTTTACTCTAAATATTAAATCACAATTGAATGTATTTAGATCTACTATCATAAATGTAAAAGAATATACTTGTTGGTTTCTTAGTTAGTTACTCCGTTTTTACATTTATTTTTCTTTGTTATTTGAATTACATCAATGTAACTAATATGAATCTTAAAGAGGAATTTAATAAATAAAATTGTAGTGAGTAGTATGTTAAAATTCGTTACTATAATTCGTATACATTCTTTTAAACGATAGTTTAGAAAGTTATCAAAGAAATTGTACATTTGAAAAAAATTAAATTCATGTATTAATTTATAGATATTATATTCTTTTGTAAAGAGTCAAAAATGAATTAAATACAAATGTTTTATTAAGAGGCAAATTTATCAATTACATTTTTGTTATAGCTAGAGACAAATTATTTAATTAATATTGTTGTTACATTAGGAGAGAAACTCATTCATTTTCATCATTTGTATTAAGATACAAATGATTTCATTTCTGCTATTTAATTAAAATACAAATTAACTAATTACGATTGGGATAGTAGGAGACTAATTAATTAATTACTATTGTTACATATATATTAAGAAGGGAAATTAATTAATAACTATTGCTATATTAATAAATAAATAAATTAATTACTGTGTATTAATTATGATATTATATTAAATTAGTGAACTAATTAAAATTTTTGTAAAAATAAAAAATTAATTAATTGAAATTGTTGTTTTATTAAAAGACAAATGAAATAATTGCTGTTGTTGTATTAATGGACAAGAGAGAGTTAGTTATAGTTATTGTTGTTGCAGTAAGAGACAAATGAATTAATTACTATTGTTGTTGTATTCATGAACAATTAATTAATTGTTGTTGTTTTTAGAAACAGATAAACTAGTTATATTTGAAGCAAGGGACAATTTAATTACGTCCTGAAGTTTTAAGATACAAATGAATTTATTACTGTTATTTCATTAAAAGGTGAACTAACTAAATACAATTTCTATAGTAAGAGAAAAATTAAGTACTGTTTTTGTTGCATTAAGAGACAAATCAATTAATTACGCTTGTTGTTCTATTAATGGACAAATTAACTAATCCCTGTCGTTGTATTCACAGATAAATTAATTAAGTACTATTGTTGTTGTATTGCTACATAAAATAGTTAGTTACAATTGTTATTGTATTAATTGACTAATAATTTACTGTTGTAGTATTAAGAAACCAATGAATTAACTTCTAATACTAATGTATTAATTGACAAATTATTTTTTTTTATTGCAGTATTAAGTAAAAAATGAATTTAGTTGTTTTATATAGAGAAAGATCAACTAGTTATGATTGTCGAAGTGAGAGGCAAATTAATTAGTTATTATTGTTGTTGTATTAAGAAACTAATGAAAGCGACGAATAACTGATTTGGTGCGTACTAAAAGAAAAAGCATTTACAAGTGTTGTTGTATTACGAGACAAATTAAATCAATTACAAGTGTTGTATTAAAAGGCAAATTAATTAATTACAATTGTTGTATTAAGAGATGAGTTTATTTTTGTGCTATTCTCATCGTACTCAAGTAATTTTATTTAAATCTCACTGTTGTTATAAAAAATTCCCTTTTATTAATGCATGTTTTAAAAAAATCGCATATGCGCATTTGTTGACTTATTCATTTTAAATACACCTAAGTTTAATTCATAGCATTCCATCTTATATCTGTTATACTTTAAAATATGATTTGGGAGTCGAATATTTTCATCTCAATACGCCTGAATCCAAAAAGGACTAGACGTGAAAAGAAAAAAAGATATAAAGTTAATATTTTTTCTGCTTAAACTACTGGGATGATATAAAATTTACCATTTCTCAGGGTAGTGTACATAGTAAAAGAAGATTCGCAAATCCTTTCGTATATTAAAGGAACATACAAAAGCCGTGCTTACATTCGTTCGATTTAAACCCCGTTCTTCTGTGGGTTTGCAAGAAAAATAAGTTTCGAATTTTGAAGAAATTTCCCCAGATGTTAGCTGAAGAATTTTTGCAGAAACACATGGTTGGGATTTCAGGGCCATGTGTACTCAGCAGTAAAGAAGAACCGTACATAAAAATATATGTACAAAAAAAATTCGTTCTTTCAGAATGCCTTGGAATGATTTCAATCCGAATATCGCCTAGAGCTTCATGTTTACTCTAGAAAAAGAAAAGACACTCGCAGCAAACAAACTCTTTCTATAGAGTTACTTTTCGAAGAGGTCTTGTGAGTTATTTGGATTGACAAATATATATCTGCATACGTGTATCTCTAGTCAGATAGGTTGGGGAGAGATTTTGCTGTTGCTTCAACAAATGATTCTTGTTTGTTTATTCATGGGTTGTTTGGAATGCATCCTGGTGCGCATACATTATTGAAAAATTTTATGAAAGTATTACTGGGTATAAGTTTGAGTGTAGGTAATGTTATCTGCTTCAATTTCTTTCCAATTCCAATAAGATACCACCAAATAGGCTTGCTTTTAGTTATTATTTTTTTAAGCTTCAATTTAAGATATTTTGAGGTAGCATCGACTTCTCTATAGGCCTCTATGAGACATACAAATTTATTTTTGCTTAAAAGTAATTCCAGAATTTGTTCAAATCAAAACAAGGTTCACACGTGTTATACCGTCGGCCTATTCCTCAAATAAAAAGACGTCGCCAAATATCTCGATATGCAGCTAGTAATAGTGGAAAAACCGTTCCCACTCATGGACAAACACAATAATCGTATTTGCGTGTACGATGACAGTTTTGGCGACATCTTTTGAATTGGTGATGTTTTTTGATTTGGCGCAATCGGTCGACGGTATAATACGTAAGTACCTAAAACATTTACATCCGATGAAAAAAATGACTAAATAATTTACATACTCATTTTCTAAAGTATAATATAAGCACGCCACAATTTGAAATAAACGGGAAAGGAATTTGACAGAATTGGGAAGAAAATACAAACTGCAGCTAATTTAATTCACGAAATAGCAAAAACACATGTGACGGGCTCACGCGTCTTTTCTTTAACATGTCCTTTGGTTTCTATGGTCCAGAATTAATGGCAACTCTTTTTCAACCAAATCCAAGAAGTGAAGTGTGAATGAAAGATGCAAGTAAACAAGCTTTTAAATATCGGAACTTAGAGTAAGCGGGATGGCATTGTATGGAAATTTGTGATAGTGGATGGAAATTGACAGGTAGCTAACGTCTAATAGAGGAATCGTGGTTCAAGTCTGAATGAGTTTTACGTGACGTGAATAGAAGTTATTAGTGATTGAATGTATGAAGTTCTAGTTGCACGCTAGTGCATACAAAGACAAAATTAAGCATAGGACAAGATTGATAGTTTCTCCAAGTTGTAATAAGGTAGGATTGATTATTTAATATTAGAATCAGTGATTAGGCGGTTCACTTATTGATGGTGGTCTGAATTAGATTAAGTCTTATTATATATATATACTAGCTGTTACCCGCCCGCTTCACCGGGTATTTAACGATGTTGTATAAATGTATATTGTTTACATATATATGAATTACTGATATTAAGCATTAAGAATTCCCGCGATTATATTGAAAAATAAATTAATAGCTGTAACTCTCCCTTCTTGATATAAAAAGGAAATACATTAAAATATCTAATTTCTATTTATATTTAAAATAGAAGTAGAAAGATTTTTTGCGCTCACTTAACCTAATAATAAAGTGGATTTCCACCAAAGCTACTTTCTGTGGATCTCTACTCCATAAAATAAACATGCGTGCTTAATTTCAAACATAAATCTAACAGAGCAAAAACGGAATTTTCATCATTAATACCTCGTTGAAAGCATTCTTAGCGGATTCCAATTCAACAAAAAAAAAGCATGGAAAGCAAACTTTATTATTAAAGTCTTAGCAGTTCAAAAACGGGAATTTTGTCTATCAATACGCCCCAATAACTCTCGCCGCTTCCCCCTGGAGTTGATTTCCGTAAAATTCATTCTTAGTGGAACTCTATTCAACTAAAGAAACGTGCTCAATAAATTTCAAGTAAATGGGTTAAATTCAAAAACAGGAATTTTTCTATAACACGCCTTAATCCCTCGCAACCCCACTCCTTTGGGGGTCCGTTTTCGCAAAACTCTTTGTAAAAAGAACTCTATTCCATGAACGGAACATACCTTCTAATTTTCAAGCAGGTGGGTCTATTAGTTGAAAAGCGGAAATATTTATCTATTATGCCCCTTAATCCCTCTCAGTGACCCTTGGGGATCGATTTTCTCCAAAACTATTTTGTATCGGATCTCTACGCCATGAAATAAATCCGCTTACCAAATTATAAGACTGTACGTCTAATAGTTTAAAAAAGAATATATTATATATAACGCCCCTTGAGCCCCCGCAAAGTCACTTAGGAAACGATTTTCACAAAACCCGTCTTATAGCAGATCTCTACTCAATGAATGGATCTTACTGAACTCCAAGATTTTACGTCTAATAGTTTTAAAAAAGGAGTTTATTGCCTATAACGCCACTTAATTCTCCGCAACGCCACTTGGGGTCGATTTTCACAAAACCCATTTTGTAGCGGATCTCTACTCTATGAAAGCAATCCACTTCCCAATTTTTTAGACTTCACGTCTAATAGTTTAAAAATGGAAATAATTATGTATAACGCCCCTTAAGCCCCCGCAACGCCACTTGGAAAATGGTTTTCACAAAACCCATTTTATAGCGGATATCCACTCAATGAATGGAATCTGCTTACTCAATTTCAAAATTTTACGTCGAATAGTTTTAAAAAGTTAATTGCCTATAACGTCCCTTAATTCTCCACAACGCCACTTGTTGTCGATTTTCACAAAATTCATTCTGTAGGGATCTGTACTCTATGAAAAAAATCCGCTTATCAAATTTCAAGACTGTACGTCTAATAGTTTAAAAATGGAAATAATTATCTATAACGCCCCTTAAGCCCCCGCAACGCCACTTAGGAAACGATTTTCCCAAAACCCATCTTATAGCGGATCTCTACTCAATGAATGGAATCAGCTTACTAAATCTCGAGATTTTACGTCTAATAGTTTAAAAAAGGAGTTAATTGCCTATAACGCCACTTAATTCTCTACAACGCCACTTGGGAGTCGATTTTCACAAAACCCATTCTGTAGGGGACCTGTACTCTATGAAAGGAACCCGCTTACCAAATTTCAAGACTGTTCGTCTAATAGTTTAAAAATGGAAATAATTATGTATAACGCCCCTTAAGCGCCCTCAACGCCCCTTGGAGGTCGATTTTTGTAAAAATAATTATGTAGGGAATCTCTACTTTATGAAAGAAATTTGTGTACCAGGTTTCACGACTGTACATCTAATAGTTTAGTAATGGAAATAATTATCTATAACGTCCCTTAAACCCCCGTAACGCCCCTTGGGTTTCGAACTTTCCAAAATCCGTTCTTAGCTGACATCTACTCCATGAAGGGAACCTACCTACCAAATTTCAAGTCTGTAGGTTTAATAGTTCCGGAGATATCGTGATTAGTCAGTGAGTGAGTGAGTGAGTCGCTTTTCTTCTTTATATATATAGATAGATATTGTGTGTTGCGTATTTTTCATCGTAGATTCTCTCACATTAATTATTATAATTTAATTTGTTAAAGGTTTAAGTTGAATATATTAATAAAGTCATATTAAGATAATGTTTGATTCTAGTTCTTTCGTTAATCCTACGCCTCTAGCTCACGCTGATACTTCCAGAGATGTTCTTCCAAGGGGAGGAACATCACACACCATCCAACTTTAAATTCATTGTAATCTTTCCTAAATTAGCTTTAGCCACAAGTGATTGGTGATATTTTCTCCTTATAAAAAAGGGCAATTCACAATATCGATTACAGCTCTAAGAACTGCTAGGAACGCTTAAGTAAAATGCTAAATGAGAAAATAGAGTTAACCACATTTCCACTTATTTTAAGTCTTTTTCTGCGTAATTTAACACTTCTTAAAGTTCAATTTTTATTTTGTTAATAAAAGCACAATTTAGGAGAGCCATTAAAAAATTGCAAATTTAAAAACAGTAAAATATGACCATAAATTTATTGTGTTCTCTTAAATAAATTCCATTAAAAACCATCAAACAAAAAGTTAAATACTTAAATATACAAGATATGACACACACACACAAGCGAGACTAAGCGTGCAGCTGAAAAAAATGGAGTTGGCAACAACTGTTTCGGGGCCGTCGTCTTCCCACGCACCTCCTCTATAGATATGACTAGTTTTGCTTTAATTCATTTCGCCAGTTGGGAGTACTGCGTCATTGAGTGAGCATGTACAATTGCATTCTGCCGGAAAAAATGTCGAATCAGCATCAAGTCTCTTGTTAAACTTAAGAAATCAGTTTCAAACATTAACCGAGGCTTATGGAAAGGAAACTCTGTCTCGTGCTCATGAATTGAGTGGTACAACAGGATTTCAGGAGGAAGAATCAGTGTGGAAGATGACGAACCTACTGGGAATACAAGGTCAGCGATTACGGACCAAAACATTGTCAAAAATCGTGATATGAGTGGTTTCCCACTCACATCAGTGGCCAGACTGTATTTAACACTACTACATTGAAATATTAAAAAGATTTCGTGAAAAAGTTATGAAAAAAGGCCAGAATTTGGGAGTGATGGAGGGCTGTTACACCAAGACAATGGATTCGCTCGCATGGTTCTATCTATCAAGCAGTTTCTGACCAACAAAAACATTACTGTGATAGGGTCTCCTCCTTATTCACCAGATTTGGCCCCATGTGACTTTATTTTATTTCCTACAGTTAATTTTTGTTTAAAGGGAACCCATTTTACCTCAGTTGAAAAGGTTCAGGGAAAAACGGAAAATCTCCTGAAGGGCCTTCCAGAACCGTTACCAGCAATGTTTGTACTGAATGCAGAAGTGTGTGAATGCCGAAGTGCACTACGTTGAAGGCGATAATGTCACGGAGAACTGATTCTGAAAGTACAATGATTTATTGGACAAGTCTCGGCTTTGTTTTTTAGTATTTTTGTCACACCTCGTATATTTAAGATTAATTAAATTCTGTTTATTTGCATGTATTGCTCCTGTATTGACATTTGAAAGTCAAAAGAGCGCATTGAGTAATTGATCAAAAGAACAATAAACAGTTATTAGATAAATGAAAGAATTGTTTGAAGTATAAGCACAATTCTTTTAAAACGACCTGGATCGGGAAATATCTTTTCATTCGAAATTGACTTTTAACAGTTTTTCCATTCCTTCTTTTGGTCAAAATGTTCACACTACTTAGATTGTACACTGCTGGCCACCGTAAATGCAACACCCTGGAGGAAGCCTGAAAATAACATGAAATTTACAACATGCATTAGTGGAGAAGAGATATGCAAATGATTAGGATTTCAGCGCAGACACACATCACGCGCGCCTGTGACGCCACCTCAAAGCGCTATTTAAGTCTTCGAAATTTCGACAATTTCAAGTTCGGCAATTGTGTTTTTCTTGTGGTTTTTTCAAAAAACGATCAGTTATGACTCGTAGAAAATAGCGATCAACTTTTGATCAAGTATCCGAGTTTGACAGAGGAAGGATAGTGGCCTACCAAAATTGTGGATTATCTTTCAGGAAAATTGGTAGTCGTGTTGGACGAAACCAAACAACTGTGAAGCGGATATGTGACCGTTGGATGCAGGAGGGTACGACGGACCGACGTCGTCGATTGCATCCACCTCACAGATGTCTCCGCAGCCAATGGTGCGATGAAAGAAGGATATGGGTGGCAGAATGGAATGAAGTTGTCTTTACTGACGAGTCACACATCTGTCTGCAACACCACGATGGTCGGATTCGAGTCCGGATACACCGTGGAGAGAGGATGCTGAACAGCTGCGTTATGCACCGCCACACTGGTCCTGCACCGGGTATTATGGTATGGGGCGGTATTGGATATCACTCTCGCACTCCTCTAGTATGCATTGCCGGTACTTTAAACAGCCAGCACTACATCTCCGAGGTGTTGGAGCCAGTTGTCCTTCCTTACCTTCAGGGCTTGGCCACAGCCATTTTTCAACAGGATAATACGCGACTACAGGTGGCACACGTTGTCAAAACGTTCTTCGTCCATCACCAGATTGAATTGCTACTCTGGCCGGTTCGCTCTCCGGATGTTTCGCCGATAAAAAACACGTGGTCCATGGTTGCTCAGCGATTGACCCAGATTACACCCCCAGCTGCCACACCAGATCAACTTTGGCAACGTGTGGTTGCTGCTTGGTCTGCTGTGCCCCAAGAACACACCCGAAGTCTCTTTTTTGAATCAATGCCGAGGCGTGTGGCAGCGGTGATCTCCAACAATGGCGACTACTCTGGCTACTGATTCTGGCAGGAACCACACTTCACAGAAGTCTATAAATTTAATCATTTGATACTTGGTCAACATGTTATCTATAAAATAAATTTTGTTGTGCTATCGCTTGTCTTTCTTGGTGTTGCATTTACGGTGGCCAACAGTGTATATTAAGACCGTGAATGATAACTGAATATTAAATTTTTCAGAAACATTTTTCCTATTCTAAGAATATGTATTTTTTACTTTTAATTGCAGTCTCATAATTCCGCAAATGGCCTTACACAACTTTTCTTTTCATCATTCTTTGTTTTTTATTCTAAAGACAAACCATACGTATAAAATTAGAGTAGATATAAATGAGAATCATTTTAATTATGTTTAGAAGACAGAAAAGACTAAAGCGAAAACTGTGAATTTTAACAATTAGAGAATTAAGGTATCCGTCTACTTGTGATAACTTTTTTTTAAAAAAATGAAGATATAGAGATTTTTTTTGTGGTTTGTAGATTTATTTAGTACATTTTACGAAGAAAAGCTAAAATTAAGAAGAGAAAAATAAATTATTGTTACTAAAATGGGAAAATATGGGTAACAATTGGCAAAAAATTACATAAACGTTGCCCGCTTTGTACAAATAATAAATGAACAATTTCTCAATTTTTCAATTTTGATGTATTACTTTGCTATTCCTTTTTAAATAACCTTCAGGATAAGAGATGTTTTTTGGTTTTTGCAAAAACTAGAGCCCTTTATCTTAGCTATTGTATAAAATTGCTTAAAAAACAGTGATTATATTTACATAAAGAACCGTAAATTTTGTAATCAAACAGTGATTGATAAATCTGAAGGTTAAAACACTTCTACTGTTATATAGAACACACACACAAAATTTCAGAAAAATTATTTTAAAAACTTTTTGAGCAATATTGCTGTCCCTGTTTGAACATTTCGAGTATTGTAGTTTTTGTTCTAGTGAATGGAAAATAAAAAACTTGCTATTTTTATAAAGCTAATAAAATGGCTTATAAAATAAAATAATAAAATAATTTGACAATTTTCAAAACAAAATCATGATATAAGGGTAGTTTAGTACCTTAAAAATATCATTAAACTCTCAAATAAAATAATAATAATAAAACACCACAATTTTTTATAAATAATTTTAACTGAATACATATCAAATTATCTAATTTCAAGTACTTTACCATACATTTAGACGACATGCTTTGAATATTTGAAATTAAAACCCGAAGTTGTAGCAAGAAGTTTGAAAAATGGCGTACGTGGCTGATATTACATCATAGAATATTAACCAGTTCAGCTCCTTAGAATATTATGCAAAGAGATATGCATGTCACAGAACATCCACACAGGTAATTTATCATCGCTGTATTGAGAACTGCCTCTTGTCAAACTATTTTCTTCGTTTTAATGTCAAACATTCGAAAAATAAATACCACTTATAAATAAGTACAATCGATAACGGAAACTTAATGGACTGTATGATTGATAAGCTTCTAAAGTAGTTCTAAAAGCGTGTTCTCTCACTTTTTCACTCCGTTTCTGTCTTGGAAGTATTGTTAGTAAGCTAGTATGAAGTATAGTTTTAGTAGAATATTTAAATATAGTAAAGCCTGATTTTGCACGGTAGATAGGGACCATATAAAAAGATGCCACCCAAAAAAATATGCGAAAATTCCATTAACACTTACATATAACTAACAACTTAGTCGACATACTACAGAAAAAAACTTTTATGTGTCGGAGTGGGACCGCATAAAAAAAAGTCACACTTAAAAACAATATGTCAATTACTTACGAAATTTATATATATATATATATGAGAAAGTACTTTCAAACAAAATAAATCATTAAATTCCACATGGAAACATTTTTTAAAACATTTAATTTCTCATTGCATACAAGAAGAAAATTTTCAAAATAAACATAAATACACTCATGTCCATCAATTAAGGATAATGAAGTTCAGGCAAAGAAAGAGACAGAAGCAAAACAAATTTGACTTATTTGTAAAGTCTATTTATTAAACAAAAGGTAAAGAGCAAAACAGATGCTATATGTTTGACATAATCAATAAAAATTGCGATTTTTACTCCCTGGAGCAAATTTCAAAAAAGGACCTATTTACAAAAAAACAGTATCACATGGTTAGTATGATGGTTAATACGGAGTATTTCTCCCGGACAATGCAATACAGGCCTTAAAACGCCTAGGCATGCTGAGTATCAAATTATCAATCTGATCTTGGGGGAATATTACACCGCTCATCAAGCAATGCCATCCGAAGTTCCGGTAGATAGGTGGGAGGGAGTTAGAGGGCTGCAATTCATCGGCCAAGCATATCCCACACATGCTCTATTGGATTCAAGTCCGATGAGTATGCTGGTCAATCCATACGGGTGATATCCTCCGATTGAAGTTATTCGTCTACAATGTTTGCACGATGAGGATGAGCGTTGCCATCCATAAACAGAAATTCAGCACCCAGGGCGCCCCGAAACAAGCGTACATGTTGTTCCAGAATGACATCCCGATATATGTGGCCTGTCATCGTTACACTCTGGACATGTAGGTCAGTTCTGAACCAAGAATAATTCCTCCCCAAACGAGCCATCCTGCACCGTCGTAACGGTATCATTCAATGGTGTTCTCTTGGTGGTAACGGGTACCTGGCGCTCTCCATATTAAAGTCCGGCGAGAATCAGACTGCAATCTAAACCTGGACTCGTCGGAGAGAGAAAACATCACACAAGACCACTGTTGTGGTGTCCACAATGCATGCTCTCTACTCCAGGTTAATCGCGGGCGACAGTGAGTTGCGGTCAGTGGAACACATCTGACAGGCCTACGAGCATATAGACCAATGTGCCCTAAGCGTCTGTACACGGTCTGCCTTGAAACTGTGGTACCGGTAGCTGAAGAGAGCTGACGAGACAGGTCTGATGCTGTGCTCTGTCTGTTTCCTTGGGCAGTAACAGCCAAATATAAATATATATATATATATATATATATATATATATATATATATATATATATATATACCGGTCCTCATCCTACGTTGTAACTCGAAAGCGACCTGTGCTGTAACATCTACTCACATTACCATCATCTTGGAATCGTTGCCAAAGGGAGACGACACTCTGGGCGATTCCAAGTTCCTCGGATGCTTCCAGCTGGGTACGTCCACATTTCAGTCGTCCAATAATTCTACCGCGTAAAAAATCATCCAAATGCTTCCTTTGTGCCATAACTATACGGTTATTGCACTGAAAGGCTTTTAAATCGCTTGTGAACAATTTTACTTCTTTGCCACCATTCCTTATATACCCCTCTCTTACACTCTCGTCATTGTGACGTACTATCCGCGAGATCTGGTGGTTTCCTGTAATTTGCATATTTTTCTTCAAGAGATGTGTGTGATAATTCTACAGGTGGAATTTTTATTTTAGAGTTCAATTTCTCTGTGTGATTCTGAATAATCCTTAATTCATGGATGTGAGTATTATTCACTGCTACTCCTCGTAATCCAAAAAGAGCATCTTTCTGAGAAGAATTAGTTAAAATCACTTTCGTTACTTGAAGATACCACTTCAGTTTAATTTTTTTTGTCACCATTAAGTAAGTGATAAGTTTTTATGACAACGGTCGGTTGGCCAATTGCTTATGAACGTCACGATAGCCAAATATACATGATCAAATCTCATTTTGGAATTTCAAACTCCTTTCGGAATTGGTATCTATTTTAAGAAAATGCTTTTTCGATTTGTTGGAAAGCTGTGGATTCTTGCATATATTTTATCCGCTCTCAAAGAACCCGGTTAATCTTTCCCTTTTTCATAATCTACCAAACTATTGATAATGGCGCTGTTATTGAAAGTTTCGTCTTCAATCAAGTGCGTATTGATATTGCGTTGAGAGAAAGCAATTGAATGTGCATTGTCAAGATATTGCTTATAAATATTGAATATGTGTATATATTTGTGATATGTAGGTACTTTGTATTAATGTACTTTGATAGAAAACATTACAGTGGCGCCAACGCCGTTACAATTCATAAACCGCATAAAAAAAGATCGCACAAAAAATCGTACAAAAATAAAACCACACAAAATAAATCGAATCAACAAGGACCTCATAAAAACAGGTTCTACGGTATGGAATGTAATTAGAATGCAAAAAAATTGATTTTTAATGATCAATCTTAATAAATGAAGTTTTGAGATTTTTCTTATTTTTTACAAATGAATTGCAATTAAGATACATTTTTTAAAGTTAAATATATATTTTTAATTCTAAATTGTAAATTAAAATTTTATTTTTTGTTTGAGGTATTTAATTGTCTGAATCATTTGTAAGCATGCAAGTACTTTTTTAAATAAACATGTTCCAGTTATACAGAAAAAATATAGTTACTTTAGATCTCAAATATTTTTTATAGAGGTTTAAGTTTTAAAAAGTTATACTTTTTATCTGATAAATGATAGACAATTTAATGAAATTTTAAGACAATAAAGGGTTAAAAATGGATGCTTAAGAATTAAATTAAAATGTTGGCTTAAGAATTGCATATATATATTTGAAATATATACATTTATTTTTAATTCTATGTTTATGTTTTCCATTTTATTTACTTATGCATTCAAACTTTTTTTTATATTCAATACCATTTTTTATTATTTTACTTAATTTAACTCTTATTTTAATTCGATACGAATTAATTTTCAGTTTTATTTTTAATCCCATTAACTATAATTTTAATTCTATTTTTTTCTAATTTATTTCATTTTAGTTTCAACCTACCTTTTTATCTAATGCAATTTCATTAAAATTGTGTCTTTTTTCTAAGACCTCAGGGCATGTTTCCAATAATTAAATGTACAAACATAGAAATTTATCGCATGTTTAAAGAGCATAAACATAATTAATAAATATAAAACCCTTTGGGTGCTGTTTTAAATCGATAATTTATTGCATTGTTAAATAGTTTTCTAAAGTCTTGTTCGAAGATAAAATGCTTCTTTCGTTTTAGAAAGAAGCACTTTCTTCTTTCTTGCTTCTTTCGTTTTTTGTTTTGACCCTAATCAAGAAAATATACCGAGAGATGCTTAGATAAAAATTTCTTTCACAAAAAATTTACTCCCCAGTACTAAATTTCACACTAATGAAAAATATGCATCTTTATTTAACAATTAGTTATGGGAGATTGTAACAAGAGAAAACTTGTATAGTGAAATACGTTTAACGCGAAAACGCTTAAAGCGAAATATCGGTTAACACGAAATAACACAACAGTCCAGACAAACTATTATGTATTTCCATGCATTTTTTTCTCTTATCACCCTTTGGGGAATGAACACAACACGGAAAACACCAACCGAATTGGATTGTCCTATTGTATCATCGAGAGAATTCAATGCAGTATATGATGATAATGTGTATACAACCCCCAATTATGGCGGATAAAGATATTTTGGAGTTTGTTCTAAGCTAAAAAAATATCATTGAGGCAGATTCCGACTATAAATTGCCGCGGTAGCCGAGTGGTATAAGTATCTGATCGTGGCTTGCCTTGTCAAGAGTTCGAGCCCAGTACCACTCAAGACCCACCGTGTAGGGCAGTGATGCACGTTAAATCTGTCGAGAGCTGAAACGTCCTCCCGTTGCTGGGGTGTGGTAGTTAGGAGAGGGGTGCCAGCTCAGGTGTCGTCCACGTCACTTGACCATTGTTCAAAATTACGTGGTCCATCGCCAAAAGCCCTCGTGTAGCTGAACAGTGCGACGTTAATATTCAATCAATCAATCAATCGACGATGAATACGAAATGAATAATGCGGGTTGTATCCTCACATCATCCGAAATGAGGAACATCATGAAAAGTATGCGCAGTTATTTAGACACACATTCCATTGGTGAAATGAATAACAAAATGGACGATATCGAACAATTCGTTGACAATTTGATGCTTATTTGCAATGAAATGCAAACTCTTTACAAAGCAATGCAAAGAAAAATATCAGATTATTTTCAAACACTCGATAAATGCTTTGTTTTTCAAAAAAATTTGAAGATTTTGCATCCAATTTCTTTTTTTTTGAGAACGTTTTTGCTTCATTCGTTTTTATTAAAAATATAGGTATATATATTCATACCTATATAAATAAAATAAACTCTAATAAACTTAATTTTGTTGATATATGTTTTTTTAATATCCTTTAACACGAAGAAATTTTTCAGTCCTTTCAGTTTCGTGTAGATGATTTTAATGTATGTAGCTTCATAACAATGGTATTGAATCATGAAAACTATTGTTTCAATGGATTGATTGAGTGTTAACCTTCAGAACAAAAAGCACAAGGTATATTAGTGATAAATTTCGTACTTTTGAGCTAATGTTGATGCTTCAAAGTTAGATTTGGATTTATAATATTCTAATCATTTTAATTATGCTCCTTGAATTAAAAGTATAGTTTTCCTTTAACTTTAGGATGAGTTCTATACGCGCTTTTTATTAATCCTCTGGGGAAAAGATACTTCTTAACTGCTGCATGTTTATAAAAGCGCTTCCCGTAGAAAAATCGTGATTTATGTACATTTCTGTGATTTTTAAACTCTAACGGAGTGTAGGAGTTAGTCGTTAGGCTGCTATTGAAGTTCGATTATCAAAGCCAATATCTGAAATCCACGGAGTTCGTGAAGAGAATCTTTAGTCTGGGTTATCAAGTAATACCTGTCAAGCCCTGACCAGTGCTGTTACATTGGATCGTAAGCAAGATAAGTGATATAATTATTTGTCATAGAAAATTAGGATATTGCTTAAATCAACCACTCCTTCGATTTATGACATTTCATTTATAGTAAATCGATAGGTTAATAAAATCAATATAACATAAGATTTTATTACAATGGCTGATTACTCGGTGTCTTCAACTTCACCACTTTTCTTTGATATTTAGAAATATTTGAAGGTAAATAAACTGATTGAATTCGTTGATTAACGTCATGTTAGTGTTACATAAACAATTATTGGATATGAAAGTCAATAACTTGATCATAAAGATATGTCGGGGAGACAGGACAAGTTGAACGAGTGGTCTAAGTATGACTTTGCTTAAATTTATATAAAAAAAACGTGGCATCACCTTCGGCACACTATTGGTTTTTTATACTAGTAGGGACTAAACTGGGAAAATTCACTGCTTTCATTTCGTTGTATTCAACTTTTATTTTTTGACTGACGTGTTGTAATTTTCCAGACCTGCAAAGCACGAATAGAATCTCTTTAACTAACGGGAAAGGAAGATGATTATTATTTGCTCCATGGTTTCCTTGGATAATATATTTTTCACTATTACTATTTATTTACATTTATTTTTGTGTTAGTAATCATAACGTCCAATTGTTTAACATACTAGTTTGTCTCTAAAACTCTTTTTGCCAAAGACAGAAAAAAAAGAAGTTTTCTGTTTACTTTACTTAAAATTCTGTTTATTTTGTGTTATTTTTAATATAAGGCTCAGAAATACCTTTAACATAGAAATTGTCGACAAAAAAAAAATCTAGTCTTGTATATAAAAATATAGTTCACCCCTTAAGAAATGAATTTTTTTGCCCAAAATGGTCCAAAAAAGGTACATTTTTTATTGCTTATAGTTAAGCCTAATTCTTAACAGAATGCGAAAATAAAAAAAATTTAATTTTTGAATTTCAAAATTTTCACACTATTTTTTTTTTATAATTGTGGAACACAAAAACGCCTAAATATTCTCTTAAAAGAATTTCTCTCAGACTTATACAAAAACTTCATAGTCCTACCTCTTTTTCAGACGGTTAAGAATTTGTGTCTGCATATATATATGCACAGAAAATTTGAAACATGATGTAATACTAAGTCTTACATCACAATGGGAACAGAGATAATATTGGCCTTTTTGGATTATCTTTCCATTTTCATTCTACTCAAGTAACAAATAGCACATTTTTTTCTTGCCTTGCCAAGCCCAGTTCTGTATCGTATATTTTCAAGAATCTAAAATCCTGCCTTCAATGAAAAAAAAATTTTTTTCTACCTTCACCACAAAGAAAATCCCTGATGATAAATATTTCAGTACCATAGACAAACACTACATTTCTTAAAAGCACTCTAGCACTAATAATCTCACTGTAAGAATTAAAAACATGTGCAAATCAAAGATAGAAAGTACCAGTGCCCGTCCAGCGTACGGGCAAACCTATTGTGGCTGCCTTTCAGTAGCCCGTACGGTGTACGGGAAAACCAGTTAAGGCAGTGTTTTTCAAACTTTAAGTATTTGCGCCCCAATTTTCAGTCATAATTTTCATCGTGCTTCTGCCGTACAATAACAATTTATTGAATTCAATAGTAATGCACTTCGATGTAAAGCTTCAGTACATCTTTAGTTATAAACCGTACAAATTATCGAGATAAATATTATATTTTTATATGACAAGCCCATGGGGTTACTTGTAATTATTAAACTTGTTTTTAACTTGGTACTGTTAAATTAATTTTCAAATACATTGTGCACTACTGATACATTTATAAGTATCTTATATCAGTGTAAATATATATTTTGCAGTAAATTAACAATTTTTATATTAATCTTTTATTTTTGACTTTTCTATATGCTTGCGCCCCCCTGTTACGATTATCACGCCCCCTCTTCTGCAGAACTCACCCCGCAGTTTGAGAATTGCTGAGTTGAGGGGTTAATAAGATTCTTTTTGAAAACCTCGTGAAGATAAACTAATTGGTGTCAGCCAATGTACCATTCATAGAACTTTATAAATCACAAAAATAAAATTTAATAAATTTTTTCATAATACTCATATTAGAGTTTTTACTCTAATTTTTTTATCAACAAATAACTCCTCTTGTCTTTCGACCACACAGCGGTGCTTAAAATGATTTTCCGACTTTGAATTAATAGAGCGAACAACCCTTTCAAAACCCTCCCCCGCCCAGTCGATTCACAGGTGTTATGCAGTCACTGCTAACGAGAGCCACCTCTATCATTTCCAGTCCTTGTGATTATTCACCTGTGGCAGGTAACCTATGGCGATGCAGCAGACAATAAAGCTGCACCATGGCTTAAGATAATTCATAGTCGACTATCGCGCCTCGACAAGTAGGGGGCCTAACATTCCCATTTGGCTTCCTAGAAATGATCTATTATGGGCTAGTTTGAATATCTGATCACCTCTTGCTCGGCTTTGAGTGGATATTGTATTCAATAATGATGTATGCTGATAATGTGCTTCTGGAACGTTGAGAGAGAGATGAGAAAATTTGCAATTTTGTGGAGTAGTTTGAAGGTAAAGGATTATTGTTCTTTGCTTGGATGGTATGTTGGTAATGTTTCGCTTGATTAAATTGTTGATACTGTTTGGTTTGATTTCAGGGAGAGTATTTAAGCTGCTGCAGTAAGTTTAAAAGAATTTTTTTTCGATGTTTTGTTTTTGTCAATATTTTGTTAATTTAAGCTAGAGAAATTATGTTTCTCGCATGGTGTAGTGTGGATAGTTAGCGAAGGACTTTAATTCAGATAGAGTGAGTGAATGTTTATTAACGTAATTTTTGATAGAGAAAAATGGATGTTATTTATATTTTTATGAACATTCAGTTTCAAAAATAACAAGAAAAAACGGATTATGAAATATGAATTATACTTTTTTAAAAAAAAATTAGGTACAGCACTTGCCGAAATTCCATCTTTCAGCAACTTTTTAGCTATTTTTACAGGTGTATCTAGCAACATTTGAAAGTGAGAGTTGACAACCATGGTATATTGACGACATAACACTTCAGTTCATTGATATTGCTTTGCACCACATTGATTTGTTCTTGCTTTTCGTGAATATTATTTTCAGTGTTATGGCATGTAAATAGAGACTTAATTAAGCGGCAATATAGTTATAGTGGTCCACGATATAGTGGTGAATCCTGTTAGTGGTCCATCAAATATAAAATTACATATTTAGTGGAGAATTAAGTCTTACAGTTTGACGACCACTTCTCTAAGGCAACACACTGGCAACGGACCTCGTAATTTTAACCACGGTCAAGGGGTGAAGTCGACACCTGAGCTAGCATCTTACTCTTCGAACTTCCACAATACACCAAACTTTGAGTTACGACAGATTTAACGTGCACCATCCCCTTTCAAGGCATTAGAGACATCAGGATTTTCAGGAGCAGTAGGACTCGGATCGACAGCCCAGGTTACGAGTTCGTGACCATGACCACTAGGCTATCACGGGACTAATTAAAATATAGAGTCTTCGTTATATTCATATGGTTTGAAGTTGTCTCTTTTTCATAGAATTCATTATGTTGCTATGGTAAGAAACCAATTAAAAACTAAAAAAATAAGTAATTGGCTCTTCTATATAACCAATGGAATTAAAGGATTTTTTTCATAATATTGTAATTTTTGCCCAAGTTTAGTGACTTTAGAAACAAGAAAAATGTACCTGTATTTACTTAAATTATTATTTTGATAAGGAAGCTGTTTTGCTTTAAAAAAATAACATTATTTCTGTAAATCATTATCCTAAATGGAGGTGACATCGGTAACCGTGTGGTCATGGTCGCAAACTCGTGGCAGCCATTGTTGAGTTGCAGATTAGAAGCCTAGTGCTACTGATGACCCTCTGCTTAGAGGACTGACACACGCCATGTCTGATGAGGCTCAAAGCTCTACCGTTGGCGTGATATGGAAGTTTCGAGAGGAGGTGCCAGAGTTCAGGTGTCGTACTCGCCACTTGATCGTGGTTCAGAATTATGAGGGCCCTCACCAATAGTTCCCGTGTTGCTTCACAGAGCAACATCAATTAAAATCAAATTAAAGCATGTTGTTGTTACTAGTGCCACCTGTCTGACGGTCTCATATCGAGACCCATGAAATTCATCGAGGCAAAAGGCTAGCTGTACGCTTGTCGTTAGCCACAGCCTTGAGCACCATACAGGTGACATTATGATTTGGCTCAGTTCCACCCTAATTTGGAGAGAGATCACCCTAGAGGTGGTCAAAGGCCTCCTAACTCTCTTCCCCTTCCTCCAATCTCATGAAAGTATTTGCGGCTCGACACCCATGCTGCAAAGGCACTATACATTTACAAACATCCATGCATTTATCCTGGATTCGAACCCAGGCCTTCCGTACAGCAGTCAGTGTCACTAATCACTATACTGGAACAGCAGCTCATATAAACTTAAACGTGGGTCATGATCATGGTAATGACTCGTGGCTGGCATGTCATGAGTTCGAGCCTAGTACCGCTGAAGACTCACCATGCTGAGAGGGCCGTTTCGAACCCAAACTCTACGGCGCAGTAGTCAGCGTCACTAATACCGGGTTGGCAGCAAGTTAAAGCATAAATAAGTGGAGTACTGCAATTTATCCTATTAAAGCATCAATGGATAAATTGCAGTATTCCATTTATTTTGCATAATTACATTTTATTAAAGTTTAAAAACATTATACACATTTGCTTCTCTCTAGCATACAAGATTTAATATCCACTAAAATATATTAAAGATTTAGAATAAGAATTGCATCATATATTATTCTGTTTAAAAAATAACTTGTTTAAATATTGCATTCGTCATGAAATATGGTCGTCAGAACGCAATATTAACATTTTATCTCTGTATTAGTAATTGAAAAAATGCTCTCCAAGCTGTTCTCTTCTTAACAATAATCAAAGTCAGACTTACATAACCACTCATTTGAGCTGACAAGACAAATTTCAATTAAGATCTCTCACCATCTCTATACAAAATTTAAAATACATAACTTAAATTAAGAACTATTTCTCTCTCAAGTCCTCAAAAGCATTTGTTTTAGACGAGAGTCATGTCCATTAGTCGCTGCGGTCGAATTCGAGCGGTTATCGTATTTCTGAAAATCCAATCAAGCGTTTGTCATGTTCTCTTATCATCAGTGACATCCCACCAACAATTGCTGCTTTTGCCACTGGAGGCTCTAATCCAATTTCCTTTTGCCCAAGTCCTCCAAGCGACTTCTTCTTGTTTCTTGAATTGTAACACAAAATGACTTGTTTGTCATTTCGTTGATTATTTCTTTTGGCTACCCGATTGAGAACAAAAGTGAAGTGAGAAAAATGTACAGGTAGAGACGTTATGTGGACTTAATATCTATCGTATTTCATTCTTAGCAGTCGATATTTTTTGGTAGAATTAACCTTTTGTATTCGATACTGAATTAAATTATTAAAACAGTGAATGTGACATAATTAATAGCCAAGTGTTTATTTCATTTTTTATGCTTTTCTCTAGATATTTTTTGCATCCAAATACATCCATTATTTTGAGAGAGAAAGAAAAAATAAATTAAAACAAAACCAAAATTTTTAAATAATTTTAAATTGAGGATATATATATTATTACAGTTATTTTTCTATTAGCATTCTGCTTGTATACAAGGGAAATTTTTAAGCTCTAGTGATATTCGATTTCGGTTTCGGTTCCACATCACTTTTCTTGCACTATTGTAAATAAAATTTCTACTGAAAGGGGAAGATTAGGTTTCAATAAATTAAGCTTAACCTTACATCATTATCCCAAGATAGTGACTATTTTAGAAAACACAGTAGCTTTGCATTTCGAGTTTCATGTTTTTGGTTATATATTTTTAGAATTTAATCTTTTTCATTACTTTTCTTGATTATTATAAAAAAAAATTCTGCCGAAAGGGGTATATTAGATTTTTATAAAGCAAGCTTAACCTTTCATCATTATTCTAAAACAGTAACAGCTTTAGAAAACATAGTAGTTATGCACACATTTTAGTTCTCATGTTTTTGGTTATGTTTTTAAAAAATGTCATGTTTTTCATTATTTTTCTTTTACTATTGTGAATAAAACTTCTACTGAAAGGAGAAGATTAGGTTTCTATAAAGTAAGCTCTTAACTCTATATCATTATCCTAAGACAGTGGTCGGCAAAGTCCGGCTCCAGAGCTGCATGTGGCTCTTCGGCTCCTTAAATGCGGCTCTGGCACAAATATCCTCGGAAGGCGCAATAATATTTTCATTAAAAAAAAACTTTGTAAGAAAAAAAATTACATCTTATTTGGATAAATTAAAATTCTCTTATAAATCGAGAACATGTATAATTTTTTGTTCAAGTTAAAAGATAGATAGGTAATTAAAATTTTATATTGCTGTAAAAATACGTAACGAACATCGAGTTTAATTTTATTGGTTTTCATAAACGTAAACACAAACAATGTACAAGTTACCGGCTGAAATTGTTCGTATGTTTTGGGCGTACTCCGGTGTGATACAAAGGTACCACAAGCATGCACGCGCATACTTTTTCTAAAGTTGTGGGGGTACAAATTGTCATCACAGACCAGCACTTGCAGTGTGAACAGTTTTGTCTTATCTACCGTGTCTGCCGTAGCCCTGTCTTATTAAAAAGTTGTAGTAATTTTCAATCTAGCTGCACATCTTACAGGTATTTTTATACGATTTTATTACACATGCTATATATGTTTGTAGTTCCGGTACAAAATTTGTAATCGATTTTTTGATAACTTCTATTTGTCCAAATGTTGGAAGTTGTCTTCCATTTTTGGTCATATTAAAAGTTTTGTTATTCTGATGATGGAAAAAATTATTTTTTTCTTTTTAAAGCAGTTACATATATTAATGTGTGTGTGTGAAATTGTATTTTTTAAAAATATTTTTTTTTAATTTTTATTTTCATCAATTAAATAATGATTATAATTTTGTACTGGTGGCTTAAGAAAAATATTTTTGAATATTTTTATAGGCACCCCAAATAACATGGCTACCAAAAAAAAGCAAAGAAAAACGTAAGAGGAAAACAGCGAAGTTAAAGTTCAGTGGACCGAGAATTTGGGGTTTATTCGAAACTTGAATGGACTTCTCTCCGACGAATTCATCCGAAGAGCTATTTCAAGATTTTAAGAACAAAACAGATATTCTGAAAAGAATTAAAGAGTTACCATTGTCTGCAAAAATCATTAAAGATAGAACAATTAAAATGTGTTCGAATATAACCACCCAGTATATCGAAGATATGAAATTGGTTTCGGCTTTGTCAAAAGCGATTGACAAGTCTTGAGACATAAATGATACACCCCAAGTTTCACTTTTTGTAAGATTTATGTCTCATTCAGGTCTCCTAAAGAAGAACTTTTAGGATTATTACCACTCAAAGTTCAGACACGTGGAGAAGATATCGCAAATGCTGTAATTGAGTGTATGGATAAGCATCATATTCCTCTAGATAAAATTGGGTCAATTTCAACAAATGGGGCCAGAAGTATGACTGGCGTAAGAAAAGGGTTTGTTGCTATTTTGAAAGAAATACTTGTTTACCATTGTATCATTCACCAAGGAACGCTTTGTGCACAAACATTTCCGGATGAAATTTGTAAAGTTATGGAATTAGTGATTATCATTATCAACTACATTTTAGCTAAAGCTCTTAATCATCGCGAATTCAAAGAATTTTTATTTGAAATGGAGACTAAGTACTCTGATCTTCTGCTTCATAACATGGTACGTTGGTTATCAAGAGGGAACGTTTTAAAACCTTTCGCGTCCCTTTTTCTGGAAATTAAAGCATTTCTTCTTGAGAAGGGCGTTGTTCACTATCCAGAACTAACAGACGATCAATGGATCCAAAACTTTTATTTCATGGTAGACGTTACGTCTTATCTAAATCAGCTTAATCGTAAACTACGAGGGAAAGGAAACTTAATTTTTTGGATATTAGAAGAAGTAATAACATTCGAAGACAACTTATCCATTTCTGCTCAGGATTTTGAAAGGGAAACATTGTTTCACTTTCCGAGCCTGCTGAAGCATTGCCAAGAAAATAATTCCTCTATTAATAAGCACCTTTTTAAAACAATAATTTTAAATATGAGCCTGCATTTCTCAGCAGGTTTCAGGAATTGAAAAACCGCAGAGCAACTTTAGTATTTGTCGAAAATCCTCTTAATGCTACGATAACCGAGTTGAAATTTTCTCCTTTTGAAATTGACATTGGTAGTTTTGAAATACAATTGCTGGATTTAAAAAACAACGAGATATGGCGCTCTAAATTCAAACGTCTTTGTGTTGAACTGGAAAAATTGTAGAAGAAACAATGGGATCTTAGTTCACAACACAAGTGGCTGTTTTAAATGACCTAGAGAAGGAAGACATGATCATTTTTAACGCTTGGAATAGTATTCCTGACTCTTACGATCAGCTGAAAAAGCTCGCGTTTGCTGTTCTTTCTCTTTTCGGTTCTACATATATATGCGAACAATCTTTTTCAAGCATGAACATTATCAAGAGTAAACTGAGAAGTCGTCTTATTGATGAGATCTTGGAATCATGCCTAAAATTAAAAACAGCAATATACAAACCTGACTTACGCAAACTTCCCAAGGAGATGCAAGCACATTGTTCGCATTAATAAATATTTATTAAGTATAAAATTTAGTTTTATTTAGTGTGCTACTTATTTAGTGTAATAAAAGTTTACTAAACAAGCAGATTTGGCTCCCAATTTTTTTAAAATTGTTGTAACATTCATATTTGGCTCTTTGGCTAATAAGTTTGCCGACTACTCTTCTAAGACAGTGACATCTTTAGAAAACATAATAGTTTTGCATTTTGGATCTCATGTTTTTGGTTATATTTTTAGAGTTTCATCTCCCTCTGTTCTGTAGGATACTTAAAACGAGACTATTCTTTATTATTATTATTCTTTGATTAGAATTGATATCTATACTAATTCTGCAGCTCTAATTTATAGATTTTTCAGATTAGGAAGGTTTCAGGTATCCGTATAGGTTGAAAAGGTTCTTTTTAGATGTTAGGACCATTAGAAGAAAGAAGTATTGAGGAGGAAGAAGAAATAACATATATAAAAAAAAGTGGAGAATCTTAAGTTGTTTTTCTAATATTTACTTTATCCAACTTATAAAAATACTTTTTTAAAAGCGCTTTTTGAAGAATAAAATTCTCAAGATAATTTGTGCATGGAAAATAAGACATCCCCCAAACAATGCACTAAAATTCAATTAAATTTGTAATACTTATGCAACAAGTTCTTCAGAGTGTAACACACTGCAGGTTTTAACTTAGTAACACTTAATTACATTTTATAGCCATTTTTAGCGAATAACATAAAGTAATTTTGATGAAAATTCATAACGTCAAATTTCAATGCTCATAAAAAATTTATTTTTTAAAATATTTGTTATCCTGCGGTATGTGATACTTAAGATAGATCAAGAGTCATATCAATGAAAGTAAAACTACAACATGTCAACGTATTTTTATTTATGCTGTATTTTTTAACATTGTAAATTTTGCTTAAATTTTATAAAACTAATATTTTTTTAAAAAACAAGGGGTGCTACTAGTTATTTATTTAATGATTATGACTCTTGAAACCTATGTTCTATAAAACAATAAAATTCTTCTGAAAATCAATTTTGAAAAAATTGGTCTACGAAACTTGTCAAATGCTTTAAATCCAACTTGCTTCAATGATTTTATCAATAATTCTGATAAAATCATTTAACAATTATTATCTAATTCCAAGAGGGTACGTTTCTATAAAATCCTTACTATACAAGTTTCTTAAATCTACTTTTAAGATATCTGAGTCTCTAACTGTTTAAAAAATTTATTATTCGGCTTTAGGGGAAGAACCTTATAATAAACTTAAACTAATTTGCAACTTTAGTGTTGAAAATAATAGCAAAGTGTGCTACGTAAGGAATTACCATAGTTGTTGAGTTCAGCATTTATGTTTGTTTTGCTACCATTTAAGACTCCCGACCAAAACTTATGTAATTCTTATGGAAAAAAAGCTGTAAAAACTTTCGGTTTCAGAAAGTAAATGGAGTTCCTGTAAAATTATGGCGTATCAGTACTTTTGAATAGAGAATATTAAACTATATACAGTGAAATATGTTAAATGCGAAAATGCTTAAGGTATCCGACTACGTTCGGAACCGTGATTTCAAAAAGGCGCATAAATGGATAATTTTCATGATATTTAGTGTCACTTAGATTAGAATAAAAGTATAAAATTGTTTTGACATTTTGACAAAAAAAGTTATTTAAATACAACATTTCGACTAAATTTTTGAAAAATTCGCATTAGTTTCAGAGTTACAATCATTTGAAATAATTATCGGCGTTTTTTTCTTAAAATTTCTCCCCTCTGCTGTCGTAAAACACTTATAAACCCACTTCTAAGTTATATATTTCAAAAATTCTAGTTAAGCCTCTGTACAGATGTCTGAGCTATATACAGGAAAATATTATTATAATAGAAGCATTTTTTACAAAAGGAGAACATTTTGAAAAAAAGTTTATTCTAAGTTATTTTTTAGCTGAAATATTGTACTTCAATAAATTTTTATTACAATACTATTCTTGAAACAGTTTTATATACATTTTCTAATCTAAGTGATACAAAATATCATAAATATTATCCATTTATACGCTTTTGCAAAATCACGGTTCCGAACGTAGTTGGATACCTTAAGACTAAGCATCGGTTAATGAAAAATAATACAACGGGGTTCCGACAAACTACAATGTATTTTCATGCCTTTTTTAACATGAATGAATAGTCGCTTAACACGAAAAGATTTTCTTTCTGGGAATAAGCAAAATACCGAAAACATCAGTTGTGCAGGGGTGATTGAGAAAGTTGTACCATTCTACTGTATACTCCGAAAAATTCGTTGCGGAAGAGAATGATAATGAGTACACAGCCCTAATAATGGCAGACAAAGACATTTTGGAGTTTGTTCAAAGCTCAAAAATGTCATTGATGCAGATTACGGCGACGAAAAAATGAAATGAATAAAGTAGTGCATGTTCCCACGTCATCTGAAATGAGAAACATCATGAAAAGTATGTGTAGCTATTTAGACGCACATTCCAATGGTGAAATGAATAATATAATAGACGACACATCGAACAATTTGTTCAAAATTTGACGATAAAAAAAACGATGCAATGAAAAATATTGGATTATTTTCCAAAAACTCAATAACTGTTTTGTTTTTTAAAAAAATTGAAATGTTATATTAAATTTCTTTAAGTTCTTGCGAATTATTTCGTTTCATTGATTTTTATTAAATATATGCATACATACAATTAATGCTAAAAAGACATTGCAAGGAAAAATATCGGATTATTTTCCAAAAACTCAATAAATGCTTTGTTTTTCCCAAAACTTAAAAATTTTGTAATAAATCTCATTAAGTTCTTGGGAATGTTTTAGTTTCATTGATCTTATGAAATACAGGCATATATACATATCTATGTAAATAAAAATGTACTCTAAGAAACTTAATTTTGTTTAGTATATGTTTTTGTTTAGTAAACTCCTTTGACACGTGTGTCTTCTAACAAGAAAAAATATTTCAATCCCCTCATTTTCGTGTTAACCAATTTTCGAGTTAAGTGAATATAATTACCACGCACACAAAGGGTTTTGAGAAAAATACGATTCATATGATGCATAAATAATCATCGATTTGTGAAATATCTTTGAATAAACTTAAAACGTGCGTCACTTTATATAAGTCATACTCTTTTGATTTTAAGTTCGAGTGATTTTATTATAGCAAAACAAGTGGTGTACTTTCCACACTAGTTGATTTGATTGATTGATTTTAATATTAACGTCGCACTGTTCAGCTACATGAGGGATTTTGGCGACGGACCACGTAATTTTGAACCATGGTCAAGTGACGTGGACGACACCTGAGCTGGCACCCCCTCTCCTAACTACCACACCACACCAACGGGAGGACATTTCAGCTCTCGACAGATTTAACGTGCATCGCTGCCCTACACGGCGGGTCTTTAGTGGTACTGGGCTCGAACTCGTGACATCCACACTAGTTGAATAAATTGTATTGAAATCGTGTTTAAATTTCCTACGTTTAAATGATTTTTCTTGTTGCCTATATTGAGCCGCATAATAAAGATGATTGTGAATAAATTATGTATAAATTATAGTTAATAGAACTAATTTGTGTGATATCGGTGTGCTATTCGTTTTTGGAATGATTTTGAAGTGCTAAGAGGAGCTTTGATGACCACTCTAAAGTTTTCTTATTGTGACTTATCTTAATGCTTTTTTTTCCTAATTTCGGTTGAGGATTGGTATTTTACTATAGCAGACCTAGTACATTCCCTGCGAGTTGGTATTACTTTTTAGTGTGGCACCATACAAGTAGATATCAATTGCCGCAATGTGATTCCCTCCCTAGAGGGAGTCACTTGAACTCCGATGTGAACTTGAACTAGGATTTAATTTCGTCAAGAGCACCCAAGCTAAACAGACAGTCTAGGGATATTTAAGATGCTACATAATTATACGGCATGAACGCTGTCGATTTACTGCATCATAAAAATCCAACAACTTGTGTTGGATTGAACCCACAAACTAGGGCGTACAAGGCCAGCGTCAAACCATGTCATCTTATACATCCGCAATTGATTTACAATCCGTTAAAAATACCCAGGATTCAAGATGGCTCAAAGTTTGATTGATGCCATGTACGGCTTGGGTCTAAAACTTGATTTTGCATGGAGGAAGGGGGCTAATATTATTCTCCGCTACGTTTCTGACCAATGTGTTGTACACATCAGATTTTTATTTTACATTATTTATCAAATGTATAATTTTTTGAAGTTTTCATTACTTATTATTTATCTTTTGTATATGTACCTACTTGAAAAGAATTTCAATGTAGCTTTTTAATCTGAAAGCGAGAGTTAGTAGATAAATATTAGCTTGAGCAAGAATTGAATTAACAAATAGTCTCCCCACTTAACTGTGTGTGGTCAGGTTCATAAGGAAATATCACAACACCTGGTGGTTACTAAATAGCTTCATAATTCTCAACTATAACGAGGAATTTAATTTTTCCTTGGGGAATATAAACGACTAAATTTATTGCTCGCCCTTTGGTGCCTCTGAATTTTACGACCATGAAGAATAAATAACTCTTTTTCAGTACAGCCGTTCCACTGGTGGCAACACTGGATCGTATTCTTTCTTCTGGCGAATAAAATCGTCTGTCGGAATAAACTACAGGCGGGAAAGAAGTAAAAAAGCAAATCAAAATGGCGTCAAGCTGAATTAATCTTCATTATTGACTACCTGGAGAACAATGGGTTTGAAAAGATGTTCTACTCCATTACAAATGAGATTATGTCTGCTGCAAGCATTGGGTTTTTTTATGTTTTTTTGCCCATTAAATCTCGGAGATTAATTATGCCTAAAGTATAAGGATCTTTTGAACTGGAGCTTTTCTTCTTGAGCTCAGGATATTACTTTTTATTATGAGTTTCAAATACAGCTCGTTATAGAGACCGGGTATTTTTTTTATGTATTTTGTTCGATGAGTTTGGGATCCTTTCAAGAAAATGATACATTTGAGATAATTGAAGATCGAGACAGAAATAGAATGCTTTTGAAGTGTTAAGTGGAAGTTGGCATTTTAATTGTAATTGTTTTAAAATTAAAATCGTGAAGAACTATTAGTCTTCTTTTTCTGTTTTCGTACTCAATGATGAACTTTTAATTTCAAATTATAGGACTATGTTATGAGCTTTAGAATTCATATGATGAAATTAATTTAACTAATACGTCACTGAATTTGATACATATATTTTGCAAATAAATCCGAATCATGACTTCTAGATTTAAAAAAAATTAAAATTTTTAAGTATTTTTTGATATTTATCAAATAAATTCTTTTGTCAAAAAATTAAGCCTTTTTTAAAAAAAAAAAGAAGAAAAAATTAAATATTTTTTTTGAAAATTTTGAAAGTAGAGAAAGATTTTTAACGATCTCTTTGGGAATTTTTTTTATAAAAGTATAATAATTTCTATAAATAAGCGTTTTTTATCTTGTATTAATACATTTTTTAAATCATGTTATCATCATGCATATGTACATTTATTTCTCACACAATATGCATTTGTTTCATATATTTTTTATTCGTTTTTTTATTTGAAAACATTTGCATGGACATATCTGTCAACTGAAATTCTAAGAAGAAACGATAATTAATAAACTATTAATATCTAACATTTAAATTCTAGGCTATTAGGCACCACTTTTTTCTGTAGAACATTTTATGTATTATTTACAGCAATTCAGATCATTTTTATTCAGGTGCTGGTTCAGATGTATGTTTTCTGTTAGCTCATTTATTCTTTTTAAACTTCTACCAATTTAATTCTGATCTTACAACAGTGCTTCTCAAACTTTCAATATTTGCGACCCAATATTCGATCATAATTATCATCGCCCCCCACTTCCATACAATAACAATGTATTGAATTCAACAATACTATACTTTGATGCTAAAGCTATAATACGATATAAACCTGTTAAGTGCCACCGGCGAATTTAAACGTGTCACTCAGTTAAAGCGTCATTTCCCCCGGACGTATATATACATCGGTCCGAAGTACGATCTTTTCTGTGCACTGCTATCCATAAAATTATTCCGAAAGGTTTTGGAATGTAATTAATGGATCTTAACAGTGTTTGCGAAGGACGTACTTATTTCAGACAATTTACTTATTTACATATTTATTCCTCCCCCCATCCCATACGTACGCTTACGTGGAAAAGGGTGGCATTGGGGCGTGAATTGTGTAATTTTTAATCGGCGCTATACAGGGATTAATTATAAACCATACAAACCATAAGGTGTTAATTTTTATATATAATTTTATATATGACAAGACCATGGGGTCACTTGATTGTTCTTAATTTAGGATTGTTAAGTTAATTATAAAATACATTGTGCAGTACTGATACATTTATAAGAGAATTATATCATTGCAAATATGTATTTTATTTTTTTTTATTGTGTCAGAAGGTATTTTTTCTTTGTTTTTTTTCAGTAAATTAATATTTTTTTTTAAAAAAATAATCTTTTGTTTTCGACTTTTCAATAGGCTCGCCCCCTCGTAGAGGTATCATGACCCCCAAGGGGGACGCGCCCCACAGTTTGAGAAACGCTGTCTTACAACATAAAAATACAGTAGTATCTCGATTTACGCGGATCCGGAGATACGCAATTTTCAAATCTCATCAATTCGTCTTTTGTTTGAGGGGAGGGGGTGGTTGGAAAAATTGGTTAACTGTTGTTGAAGTTGGCGATTTTTGTAGACAAATAAATTTGGAAGTGGATAGCGATGGCGTTCTAGAACTGCAGGATTCTTCCAATCAGAAGCTGACAATTCATGAGTTTATAGAAATGCACGAGCAAGAGTAAGACATTCAAGAACTTGAATCTTTAGTTTAATCAGAAGATCGAATGACGGTTGGGAATTTGACAGGAGGTTTTAGTCTAATTGAAAAAGGGTTACGCACAAATTTTATAAAATATAGACTCCGACGATGATGGTATTTTTTCAATAAAACAAGGATTTAAAAAAGTACTATTAGCAGGCAGGCTACGAGGAAGTTTTGAGGGAGTAAGAAAAAAATCTTTGATTGGGCAGACTTTTTTGTTGAATATGGAATCTTCTACATCAAAATAACTTCGGTTTGAGATTTTATACTTCTGTTTTTTATCTAAGATTTTTCTTCTTAATTAATATTTCTTTTCATTTCCGGCCCCAACTAAAAATAATTTATATGTATTCACATGCGAAATTGTACCCCGATTAACGTGGTTATCCCTCAGTCCCACCTATTGCTTAAGTTCGGGGTATTACTGTACTGTATAATACCCATAATAATAGTTAAATATTTTAATGCAGACCTTTTGTTCCTGCCCTTCTCTATTTTATATCATAATGTCAAGGGTATAATTTGTGACTTTATACTTCACACGATATTGAATGTTTATTTGAGTCCGTAAGAAAAAAGTTGTTAAATAACTTCTTTTTAGACTCTAAATACTTTTCATATGAGAAAATATTCGATCACATAGAGATGTAGAACTAAAAGCGGAAAAAAGAGCGTATGTTGTTTTTTCTTCAAATAAATCTTTCTTGAAATGACATCGAGCAATTTAAAATAGCTGTCGATTTATCATTAAGAGTTATCTTCCGGATTTTTCAATAATTCCGGAAATTTTCCTTTTCATATAATCCTAAAAATGTTATTCAAATAAGCTTCATCTTAAAAAATTAGCCATTTTACTCAAAAACGGACAAATTTGTGGAAAGGAGTAGAGTGCCACTAAGAATTATACTACGTGCCATAGGTAGCCGACCCCTGGTGTTAAGAGTAAGAACTGAATTAACATAACATGCCAATACGATAACGATTGCATTCACTTCAATTTCCTAATCGAATGTCCTAATCGTCACGATGTCAGGCTGATTCATAAAGGGAAGGGGGGGGGTACGGGAATCGAAAGTTGACGATTATGAGTAATTGGTACCGTTATATAATCATAGCCATAGTATGAAAACTCTCATTATATTTCACGTAATTGTGTTTTTAATCCGAGATTGATAGGTCATCTGGTAGCGGATACCTTTAACGCAGTTTTTGTAGTCCATATTTTTTTTATGGATAAAAAAAAGCAAATAAATTAATTAGTTATTCATAACTATGTTTGTGACAGGGTCTTTGGAATGAAGGATATTATTGCATTAGATTACCGGATAAATTTGATGGGGAGAGATAAAGATCTGGATACTTTTGTCCAGACATATAGTAAGAAAGAAAGATATATCTTCTCCTTCATGCAGTAGCAATCAGAATCCAATTGGGAAAAGTACATAAATTCAGTTTACCATCTCTACTGAGCTTCCTCATCAGAAAGTCCATTTAATCCAACTGCGTTGCTTATCCCTGAACGGCAGGGTATATATCCATTAATCTTCTTTTAGTTCATCTCCCTTGATTTCTTGTTGAATATTACTGAGCTCCCTGGATCCCCAAGTCGGAAATGACCGCTTTTAACCCCCACCGTCTGCTTAGCAGTATCTTTTCTAATAAAGACAACGTAATGCTTTTCTACAGCTCTTTCAATAAAAAAGTAATGCTAAAAAATAACCTTTTTATTTATTAGTACACAGCAGTTTCATAATTCCCGTTACATAATTTTATTTTTAAAATAAATGTTTTATAAGCATTTACTGTGACGTAATGTAAATGTTTTGTAAGTATTAAAGCACTATTTTTTAAGTGATAAGGTATATCGGTGGATATACACTGCTGGACAATTGCTAAGGACAGATCACAAATTGCTATGTAGCATAACATTAAGCGAGACATGAGGCCTAGTAGGATAAAATATAGTTGCCACACTGTTCAGACATTAGAATAAAGAGTATTTATTGTTCTGGAAAGTACAAAAGCTGTGAAACATCTGAAAGAAAAAAATGTTCATTTGATCTGCGTACAGAGAAATGGAACAATGCATCTAAAAGTCAGCAGGCACCTTAAAGAAAGGTATCAGTACGGGATATGTCCACCGTGGAGTGTAATGCAACATTCCACACGTCGTACCATACTTTGCACAACATTATCCAGCAGCTGTTGAGGCAATTTATCCCATTCCTCTGTGAGTGCACGGATGAGGGTGTTCTTGTTTGTCGGAGGATAGTTTCGACCAGCAACTTGCCTCCCCAAAGCATCCCACACATTTTCAATGGGGTTTAGATCTGGAGAACGCGCTGGCCATACGAGACGTTGAATACCCTCGCTGTCTAGACAATCCTGAACAGCGAGTGTTCGATGACATGTTGCGTTGTCGTCCATAAAAACAAATTTATCACCGACAGCACCTCGGAAAAGACGAACATGAGGAAGTAGAACTTCATCAACGTATCGTTGGCCCGTCATAGTCCCATTCGCAACCACATGTAGGCGTGTGCGGCCATTGATCAGGATGCCGGCCCACACCATGATACTGCATGTCGGATATCGGTCCTTTTCCTGGATATTTTCTGGCCGATAAGCAGTACCACTCTCGCGCCAGATCAGTTGGCGTCTACAATCCGATGACAGACTGAACCTACTCTTATCTGAGAAAATTACGCATGCCCAGTCCTGTTCAGTCCAATTGTGATGCTCACGACACCATTGCAAACGGGCAGTACGGTGATGTCTGATCAATGAGACACACACAACAGGTCTGCGTGCGTATAGTCCTCCTCCCCTCAAACGTCTGGCAACAGTTTTTCGGGAGATCTGCTTTCCTGAGGCAGCAAGAAACTGATTTGCCACCTGCTGAGTTGTGGTGCGCCTGTTCTTTTTTGCTGATAGGACGATATATCTGTCTTCTACAGGCGTCGTACTTCTAACACGACCTCCACCGTGCCGTCTACTACACATTCCAGTAGTTTTAAATGACTTCTACAGCCGTGAAACAACGCTGTGAGCAACGTCGAACTCCCTGGCAACATCTGTTATTTTTCGCCCTTATTCGATCTTTCCAATAATTCGGCCACGCATAAAATCATCTATGTGATGTCGGGAACACATGCCAAAAATTTTAAGTTCGTCCATTAAATCTTTCCTGTAAAACTTTGACTTGAAACAACAACTGTCCACACGCGTCAAAACCTTTAAAGCTCTTATGAACGCTATCACGTGATGAACAGACGTGGAAAAAAATATGCATACTCATACTTCTTACTAATATCCCGCCCTTATCCTAACTTTCCACATTTTGCTTCCTTTCATTTTGTGGTTGCTATGGATGATAGTGTTATCCGTCCTTAGCAATTGTCCAGCAGTGTATATATATACGAGACGCATCCAGAAAGTAAGTTTCCCTCTTTTATTTTTTTAAAAAAACTCACACTTTCAGGAACATATTTATCGGCAACAAGTACAGCAATTCTTCAGCTATTTTTCAAAAGAGTCACCACCAGAATTGAGACGTTTGTCGAGAGAGAGAATCGTGGTATCAACTTTTGTATCATTCTGTATCAGAACTCTGCCGCCTGTGAATGGAACCAGCATGTGACAGACGTCTTCAATTTTTTGAACAGCAGGGGGGTGCTTAGTGACAATCTCATGCAACAAGGATTGCGATATCTGAATAAATTGGCTGCTCAGCTCCGTAATCGTGAAGTGACGGTTTTCCATCACGCGCTGCCTCACAAGCTCAACAAGATCAACTTTGATGAGGGATGGTCGCCCACTGCGTTCTTCATTGTGGACACTTTGACAACCTTCTAAAAACTGCCTACACCAGCGATGTACCATCTGCTTACTCATGATGTTCCGTCCATAGACCTGACAAAGCTGACGATGAATTTCAATAGGCACAATGCTTTATGCATTCAAGAACTTTATCACCGACCGAACCTCGCAGGCGGCGGGAAAGGAATAAGAGTTTCCATTTCGGACCACTGCTACCACGCTACTGGAACGAGGCGGGACCTGTCCGGCTGGCATATGATTGATACGTCAAATACGCATGCGCAATTGACACGACTAATTACGTTTACTTTAAAGCAGAAAACATCGGAAAACTTACTTTCTGGATGGGCCTCGTATATTTGATAATATACGCTTTGCTGGTAAAGCAAAAATGTAATTTTTCCTCTTACTAAGAAGCACTTGATTTACTTCTACAAAAAACAAAAACAAAAAAGAATTCAATTCGAACCCATGTAGGAAAGAGCATACTCTCGCTCTCGTTCAAACTCGTATTATCATCCACAACATTAACTCCAATTCAAATCTGAACATTCTTAAACTGCAGGACATAAATCAATTTATCTACTTTTAGCCAATCCTCCTCGACTTTTTATTGAATATGTGCCCAACCCCCTACTCTCTCAATCGGAAATGACCCCTGGAACCTAGCACAGCAGTGTCCATTTTAATAAAAACAGCTCATTGTCCAATATTAGGGCAGTGAGCAGGAACAGCAGCATTTGCAATTTGTGGTGATCTTTTACGGATACGTATTATCTCAATACTTTCTCAAGAGAATGGAACCTATAAGATTCAGCAGTGGGGTGGGGAATAATGCGGGATATATCGCACTTATTCCCTACGGGGTCTTGAGGGAAACAGGGAAAAGAATCCCAAAAGTCTCAACACAAAGACAGGATAATGAAAAAATACTTCAAGCATGTCTGCGATATACCCATCTTTTTATTTGAAATCAGCCTCTTGGGGGACTACGAAATGGGGGGTATTATTACAGGAAGCTTCCACTGTATTGACCATCGGACTTTATATATATCTACAGGGAAGAATCCAACGTTCCATTGCTGACGTTTTTCCCCACTTAGGTTTTGAAGAAGCAATTTTAGTTCCGTTGCAGTTGAACTCAATCGAAACAAGCGATTTTTTCCCCTCCCTTTCTGGGAGGATAAGAATCGGGAAAAGAGGATTAATACTTTAGAAATATGTAATTCTGAAAGAAAAGAAAAATCTATACGTTGATGTATCAAAGAAGATTTTCTTTTCTCGAATGTTTTGCACAGATCCTTGAAGAAGGAAATAAAGTTATTATAGTACTGTGATTTCATTCTTTTTGTACATCTAAAAGAACAACTTGCATAATGATTTCTAATTAAATAACTTAATTGTGCCTTCGAAAGTTAATTAAAATGATTGAATCTTAAGTAACCAATTATTTTTTTATGTTCGAAAACATACCCGTACAAAGTGATTTAATACCAAAACTTTTTTTAATGTGTTATTTTAATTCCTTCATTAAAGATATATACTTTTTATATGCAACACAATGTATTTACCGTAAATTCTGAAGCATAACGCGAACTTTAACACAAAAAATAAGATCGAAATTTACGGATGCGCTTTAAACGCAGGGTATAGAAATAAGAGCTTTAAAAATAAAAAAAGGAGAAGAGCATAGAAAAAATTAGACATATACATAGATCGAAATACTGTTTAATTTTTAAAAAATGACTTTCCATATGAACTTAATGGTTGTAGTATACTATTTTCTCTAAAGGTTTTAATAATACCATCAATAATGAACTTCAAAACATAAGATGATTGCACTTAAACATTTCAGATTTCTTCTTGAAAAGGGGGTGCGGGTTGTGCGGCGAATAAACCTAAAAATTAAAAAATGCAACTTGAAAATATAAGTGTGCGTTATATACCGGATTTTACTGTAAATATGTGCAAAAATTTGATAAATCATTAGAGGATTAAATTTTAAAAAAAAATTCTTTAATTGTTTGATGTTTTTTCGTTTTGTTCATAAAATGTTCACTTCACTTTATTTTATAATTAGATTTTTTATATTGCACTATTAATACATATTTTTACCAATCTTTCTAAGCAAAATAAAACTATGAATATCCTACGAAATTTGAAAGGCGAATAATTCAAAACTGTAAGGTGACTAACTACATTTAAAAACAACGCGTTTTCGAAAAATTGTTTAAACGGATATTTTTTGGATATTTAATGTCAGTTGTATTAAAACATATAATTTTTTAAGAATAATAGTAAAAGAAAAAATAACTAAAAGCAATTTTTTGGCAGAAAAGTGAAGAAAAAATGGTTTATTTTCAAAATATACCGTTTCTATGAAAAATGTTTCTATTATCATAGCAGCATAATAGCCCATATATAGCTAGGACTTCTATACAAGGGTTGAACTAAGATATTTGAGATGTATAACTTAAAAAGTGGATTTATTTACATTTTAATGCACCAAAGCAGAAATTTTAAGAAAAGAATAATAGTTATTATTTCAATTGATCGTAATTAAAAATAATATGAATTTTCAAAAAATTCTAGCTAATTCCTTGCATAAAAGTTCAAACTATGTGCAGGCAATATATTATTACTATAGAAGCATTTTTCCTAAAAGAAGAATGTTTTAAAATGTGTCCTTTTTGCTTCCTTTTTTGCCAAAAACGTATTTAAATCGTTTTTTCTTGTAATAATTTTATGTGTATATTCTAATTCAACTTACACTAAACATCAAAAAGTTATTCATTTATACGTTGTTCCAAATTTACAGTTCTGAACTTTGTCAGTCACTTACTTTAACAGAAATAGTACATTGAAATAGTGAAAATATTTTAGTATCTATTATTAATTTTCTTTTAAAAAAAGAAACTTTCAATTTATTTTATTTTGGTTACAGAAAACCCAAAGGTATGAACCCATATATATATACTTAAAAATATAATCATTATTTTACATATAAAAATTATTCATTTATTTCTTAATGTTTAAACTAGCTTATATGGGAATTTTAAACAATTATTAATCATTTCCATAAATAGTTTACGACGCACTTGTATAACTATGACAAAAACTTTATTTTTAGAAACCTATTTTTCCGTAAGTGACATGTTTCTTAATTTAGGTTACTTATATTTTCTTTTTATTTATTCATTTATTTTTTGTTTATGTATAACTTGTTTTTTTTTCTTTTCGTAATTTCTTATAACTTCAGATTCTCTTAATAAAATCATTGAACTTTTAGTTTTTGAAACTTTTTTTTTTCAAAATAAAAAAGAAAAACAAATAAATAGTTAATAATATTCCTTCGAGCAAAACATTTGCATAGCAAATATTTGTATCTTGAATAATTAAAAGTAAAATCTGCGTTCATTTTGTTAATGACTGAAAACTGTTAACGTGTATGAAATATTTTACGTGTATTAGTACATGTATAATTAAAATTTTTCCCTTACTGTTAACTCCAGATATAAAAAAGGAGAAAAATTAAGTACATAAAAATAAAAAAGAATACATTTCTGGAAGTAATTATAAATTCTGTGAAAAAAATTGTATTAAACATAATTTTTTATTTATATATATTAAAAACCTTAGATTCGAAATTTTTAAGCCGAAAGTATTTTATTGTTTTACGAGTCATACATTATTTAGTTCCTTACATTTCATACGGAACTTGTTCTATTGTTGACTGAATATAAATTAAATAAGTAAAATTAATTAAATTATAAATTGCTAGATTTATTTTGTATTAACACTTTACTATTCTAGCCTTCATGAATTCATAATACGAACCAATTCACTCCCCTTATTTTCAGCGGAAATTGTTTTGACATTACATTTTTTTTCTTACAAATGCATACAATACAGTATGATATAATTAGTTTATTAAGAGTGCATACCAAAATCAAGAAAACTAACTAAAAATACAATATTTATGTAGTTTTTTTCTTTCAGGCATAAAAAATGAATTTAAAATGCTTGTTTGATACATTATATAATTTTAAAAAACTAAGAAACACGCTTTTATAGTTAATTGTACTAAAAAGTAAAAAATATCACATGAAGAACACTTTTTGTTTGTTTGCTTTATTTGTATTAAACATAAGCATTTTCGCTTGGGTTGTAGCTTAATCTTTTAGTCACCAAATTTGAAAATGGGATCTGAAGTTAGTCACCAAATCTGGAAATGGGGTCTGAACTTAGTCACCAAATCTGGAAATGGGGTCTGAAGTTAGTCACCAAATCTGGAAATGGGAAATCGTTAATCATGATTATCCTGATCAGGATAATGGAACAAAATTATTAAATTATTGTATTGTCATCAGTCCTTGTTAAGTATGAAAAATTTCGAATTAGATCTTTTAAAGTGGGTAAAAATCGAGTTCAAAGAATCTATTACATACAGGGGAAGATAATTAAAGCGTGTTAAAAAGTGAATATTGGCGCATATTATTACGATTTAAAATACTATGACCTCGCACTTTTGCAACACACGTAGAGAAAAGCACTCAGTTTTGTATCAAATAATTAATTTTGTGAAATGTAACACATTTTTTACTGCACGAAAATATGTGTGTGCATGCGAAAGATTTAAAACACCTTTTTATTTGGATTAGATTAATGGAAATATATATTCTAGAGTTTTCGCAGCAAGCCAGACCTTTGCCAGAATGAACTATGAAGTCATTATTTTAAAATTAATCTACTTATAAATTCTCAGCCTAAAAATCATAAGAAATATAAGGCCCTCTACTTTAGGTTAACTGAATAAAAAATAACTTTAAGGTATCCGACTACGTTCGGAACCGTGAGTTTTCAAAAGCGTATAAATGGATAATATTTATGACATTTAGTGTCAATTAGATTAAAAAAAATGTGCAGATAAACTTCTTTTAAGAATACTATTACATTAAAAAGTATTTAAATACAATACCTTGACAAAAAAATTAACATAGAATGACCCATTTTCAAAATATTCTCCTTTTGTGAAAAATGCTTCTATTATAATAATATTTTCCCTGTATAAAGCTCAGATCTCTGTACAGAGGATCAAATAGAATTCTAGAAATATATAACTTAGAAGTGGGTTTATCCATGTTTTACGACAACAGAGGGTAGAAATTTTAAGAAAAAAAACACCGATAATTATTTCAATTAGTTGTAACTCTGAAAATAATATGAATTTTTCAAAAATCATACTTGAGCCTCTGTACAGAGGTCTGAGCTATATACAGACAAAATATTATTATAATAGAAGCATTTTTCACAAAAGGATGACATTTTGAATAAAATATTGTGTTTAAATAATTTGTTTTTGTCAAAATGTCCTTTAAGCAATTTTATATATGTATTCTAATCTAAGTGACACTAAATATCACGAAAATTATCCATTTATACGCTTTTTTAAAATCACGTTCCGAACGTAGTCGGATACCTTAAAAAAATTAACATAAGTTGCACTTGAGAAACCAAGAGATTTTAGAAAATCGCACTGAGTCTAATTTTGTCGTAATTTAAATACGCTAAAAATAGTTGTTTGAGATGAAGGATGGTCTGAAGAAAGCGTAATTAAAATCACAAGCTGATAACCGTAATCTCTTTCTTCGACTACAGATTAAACTAAAAAAAATAATATTCAATTTAAATCTTGACATATTTTCATAATCAGTCAGGTAAAATGAACAAATGCTTGCCAAATGAACTGAGAATTGTTAGAATAAAATGAAATTTTACCGAAAAAATCTCAAACTAATTAAGAATAAAAACTCATAATGTGAGTTGTAGAACACTTACTTATTAATTTAACCTAATTGAGTTTTTATTATTCTACAAGATAAATCCTTTCTATTCTATAAAACGAACCTTAGGGAATCGTGTCTCAATCTCAGCACTATTCGATCATCTAATTGCCACTCCAAACTAACCACTTAAGATTTACATTTACTTGACAAACTATATGCTAAATAAATTAAATTTTTTTGTAAATGCGAAAAAAAGTAAACGATCTTTTTGTTAAAAAATAATATATTTGTAAGAGTTTATCTAAGATCTCCTGGCCTGTACTAAATGTAAGTGGTCGCTTGGTGGTGCTTCTGTTGCCTGGTACAGTCAGTTACAGCTGTTATACTAAGAGCGCGGTTTTCCTTGCAATTTACTTTGAACATCGGAACAAAAAATTCAGGTTATAGAGGAAGCTATTTTTGTATATTACTTAATACATCTCTTATAAAAATAATTGTTTTGTATATATATAAATCTAGCTAGGATGGAATACAATAAATTGTATTAAAATTAATTATCTTTGATATTTAATTGGAACATGAAACAGTTATGAACTTTTTCACTATAAATATTTTCTTAACTTATAAGTACATCTATTCCTTTCATTAATATAATCTCTTCATTTGCCATTTTTAAGACATTTAAGACCAAGAAATATCAAATAACGAAATAAAACATCTTAATAGATCTAATTTCTGAGAACATCAACTGTGACGGTTACAGAAGATGACCGATACCGTTGACAAATTTATTATTTTTCTTTTCCCCAAACATATATCAATGAATTCTGTATATTCTCTAGATACTTCCTACAACAATCAAGCATAGGTCTTTGATGTTCAGGGGAAACATTTCTAATATTTCCCTTTTTTATTATTACTGTTTCAGTTTTTGCAGTCTCTTTACGTTCTTTGATTTCTTCTGATCTTTTTTTCCCTTCCTTTTCCTTTTTTCTTCCTTTTTTTATAATCTCGGGATGATGATGTTGTGTAGTTCTGATCTTTGTTTCAGTTTTTCTAATCTTCGAACGAGCTTTTATCATCGCTTTTATTTTCCCTTTTTTCCCTACGAGATCTTTGTTATTTATAGCATTTCTTCTTTTTTTTATTTATTTATTTTTATTTATTTCTTCATCTGGAAGAGGAGAGAGGGAAAAAAAGCTTTTATTCCTGTCATATCTATTTTTTGTTGTTTATTTCTCATTTTGTTACGTGTCTACCAAGAAAGGAAACCGTCAACAACTCTAGGAGGGATTTCTTTGAACTGGCCTTATTACGAACATGCTGAATTTGATCATGACATTTTACGAGTCCAAGTCATTTAACAACGATGTTGCTTCTCAAATTGCTATAGAGCCTGTCATAAACAGGATATTCCTAATTAAAAAGAAGTTATGACGTTTGCGTGCTGCTTTAGAATAGTCCTATCTGATCCTAACCCTTTCAGTAAGAAATATTTCTGTCTATCAAGAATTCTTCAAAGGAACTCGTTAATGGTTCCAACCTTAAATGCATTCATTGAAATGATTTTTTAAAAATTTGACGTTTGTCAGATATTACGAGAGAATGATGAAAATATGCATTCATAATACTCATAATTGGTTGAAAGTTCAAATTCATTGCATTCAGTGAATACATAATTTATTCACATATGCATTATAAAATTGTATAAAAAAATTAATTATTCTTTTTTTAAATGGTTTTTTTTTTCCAGAATTTTGAGTTTATTGGCATCAGCATCAAATTTTATATCTTCATTTGCAAATGTATTTTAAAAGTAAAAATTTTTAAAAATATTTTTGAGGTATGTTTTAAAAGGATTTTGATTTTTTGTACCAAATTTGCTGCGTTCACAGTAAATTATATGTACTTATTCATTGATCATTAAGCTAGAAATATGAATTAAGAATTAAAATCAGTTTTACTTTTTTAAAATATATTTAGTAAATGGTGATTATTTTTTATCAGGTGTTTTGTAACTAAATTCCGTGTATTCGACAAATTAAATGCGTTCCGGTTCATTTGATACTACGAGGATCACCAAGGAAGTAAAGACCTTTTAGTTTCAAAAATATGAAGAAGAAAAAGCAATATTTATTGGAAAAAAAAATAATTGTGCTTCATACCTTGCAGTTTCTTTCACTTCTCTTCTGCATTTTTAAAAATGACATATTGAAACACTATAAATGCTTTTTTAGAGATAAATACTAATAAATATCACAGCTAAACCAGCAATATTTTTAAAAAATTTCAAAATTCTACAAAAATCCAATTATATGTGAAATTTTAATATTTTTTTTAAAAAAAGACAGCTAAAGAAAAAAAAGCAATACTTATATTATATATTACTAAAAGTATTACTATGTAAAATAATCTACAAGCAATCCTCTGATGCAGTGATTCGCAACCCCCAGTCCGTGGATCAAATGGTGCTGAGCCGCCTAAAGAACATTAAACTATTGCCATTTTATTTAAAGTGATGCATTTCACTCGGATTTGTGCAACTTTTCACGGAAATCGCTTTATATTCCACATTAAATTACTTTTATTCATTTTTTGTGTAACTATATTTTATTCTGAAGGCATATTTAAATGTAACTAAATTAAAATTGCTAAATCAAAACAATCTAAAATATAAACAATCAATGTGTCACACCCACAGCGGGCCGCGGTAAAATTATCAAACGTTGACCGGTCTGCAGTGATAAAAAGATCACGGAGCACTGATCTAGTGAATGTTCTGAAATTTTAATGTTTCATCAAAATATAAAAAATTTAGTGCTGATCGAATGAATAGTATAAGAAACGTGATACATTTACGAGGCTATTAATGAAATAATAGACCATAACTCTCAAAAAATATTCATGCAATAATAATTATTTCTCTAAAATAATAATATAAATATAAGGTTCAAGAAGTTTCGTAGAAATACATTTAAAATATTTTGATTTATTAGATTAGAGATTATGAATCATTTCAAAGTTCACTCTTGGTAAATTAAAGACACACTTCCGGTTTTTCTAGTTTTACATAATTTATTGTAACTCGGCTTCTACTTAACGTAGAGTCAAAAATATTGCTCCATTCAATAAAATAAAAACCAAAAATGTGTGTTTTGATCAATATTGGTCATTTCGACACGTGTTTGGATACCTCAACCTCTTCCCAGGTTTCCAGAGCTGAGCTCGAGGGGGAGAAACGTACCATTCTGGCTCATCCCGAGTGTAGCTCGGGTACTGAGACAATTTACACTTTGCAATTAGTCTTTTCCGATTTATTTTACATGTGCTTTTTCTATGGTTTCGAATAATTGAAAAGTATCACTCGGTGGAATTTTCTCCAAAAAGAGAACGTTTTTTTGAGCATCCAGCTCCACGATTGACTGAAAGAGGCTTTGTTGACTACATTCCCCCCAACATAGAAGAAAACTAATTCAACAAGATAGTGTATTAATGTTTCTCAAAGAAAGACAGTAAAGCAGTGCTTCTCAAACTTTCTATACTTGTGACCCAATTTTCAATCACAATTTTCATCGCGTCCCCCTTCGTACAATAACCAAACAATAACAATGTATTTAATGCAGCAATAATGCACTTTGCGATAAAGCTGCACAATGCGATTTTAATCATAAACCGTACAAATTATTAAGATAAGTATTAAATTTTGTATTTGACAAGCCATAGAGAGTCAATAGTAATTATTAAACGTGTACATATCTTAGTATTGAGAAGATTCATTATCAAATGCATTGAGCAGTACTGATACATTTATAAGTATATTATATCAGTGTAAATGTGTACTTTAAATTTTTTTATTATATCAGAATGTATTTTGTTTTGCTTCCCTTCAATAAATTTGTAATTTTAAAAATCTGTTATTTTCAACATGCTCACGCCTCCCTCGTTGGGTTATCACGCCCCCCCCAAAGGAGGCGCGCCCCACAGTTTGAGAAACACTGCAGTAAAGGGAAGAAGGTAAGAATCGAAACAAGATTCTACTGTCCAGATTGCGATGTTGGGTCCGTGTTTTCGAATTTATCATACACGATCAAATTTTGATTAATAATTTCATTATCATTTATGTAAATGCAATAGATGTAAATAAAATTTGTAATTCAAGATAAAAGCTTGGTATTCTAAGCATTATATTTATAGTTAGTGGAGGAATTGACTCCAAAGTCTAACGATTTCTGCCATACAGAAAGATAACTTCACAGGTAAATTACTCACTTATTTGAATATATTTTGTACATTAATTTTTAAGAAATTTTGTATGCGAATGGTGCTACCATGTTTAAAAAGGTATGTATGTTTGAAAATAAACATAAGAAAATTGATATTTTTTTATCCATAATCCAAATAAAATGAACCTGAAAGGGGAGAACACTTGTCGTATTTGTTCACAAATTTCAGAATTCTTAGGTAACAGTGTTCTGACTCTTTTTCTGTTAGTTCATTAAACGTTGTGTTCACAAATGACCAATATTTCGGACCTTGTTCTTAGAGATAAATATCTTTTCTCTGAGCTGAGGTTAAGACATTTTTTTTCCTTCGGAGGGAGGTTGGTAAGAGTTACTGAGCGGTAAATGTTTTGGAAGCAATGAAAGATTAAAGAAAATACAGTAACCACGTGTCTTAATACAGTGGTGGCAGTAGAGCAAGGGTCGGCAACTTTATAGCAGTGATGTGCCAATATTTCAGTATAATTCAGTGTGCTATGTAGTAAGAAATATTTCAAACAATTTGATTTCCACGGCAATGCATACAGAGTTAGGGAATAAAGGTCAAAATACAGAGATGTAGTGTTTTATTATACATCAACTTTATATCATTTAAAGGTATTTATTAACATTAAAATAAACAACAAAATACGTGGCTAATCCTTCAACATAAATAAAAAATTAAAATTGTACATATATTACTTATGAAGAATATTTAATAAAATGAGAAATAAACAACATGAAATATGTATACCCCTGCAACACAGTTAAATAAAAGATTAAATTTTTTTAATGCGAACCTTGTCCCCACAAAGCTTTACTTAATATCGCAATATTAGAAGTATAGTTTGGGACTTTCCATTTGACACGCGATTCTGAATGTTCAGTAGTTAAACAACTTCTTTGTGGATTCAAAATATATTTCATATAAGAAAAAATTTGTTCACATATACACATGCATGCACATGCAATTTCCTTGAAACAATTAAATCGCCCCGGCAATGACATACAGCTGTTTTAAAAAAATTGTCGGTATATCGGTAGAGTTATCTTCCGGATCTTTTCATGATTCCTGTAAATTTTTCTTTCTGAAGATTTTTTTCACAACGCAGTAATGAGTGATGTTTTGATTTGAACTCAATGTTTAACGCTAAGAATGAGTCATATTTAAACAAAAGGTTCTCTTTACATAAATCACACACTCAAGCAGATTCTGCAGAATCATTTTATGAGAAATAATTAAAAGTAAGATTTTTTTTTACCTTTGAAGAAAAATGCATGAGAGTTAGAGGTGAAAGACACACATAGCGATTTAACTTTGTGAAGGTCTCCTAGGACCTCACTTTGAGAACGAGAATAAATAGGAGTCATGTAAGAACCAGTAGGCATTTTTATAAACAACTTTCTTTATTTGGTTATCTTATCCAAATAGAATCAAAGACTTATTAACAAATTTATTTAAATAGTATTATGAGGTTTTAAAGATAATATCCTTTAAATTAACTTAATTAAATGATCTCATTAATTAAACATTAAATAACGATCACGCAGAGATTACCACGATAAGAGATCCAAGAATTATATTTAATAATGTTCTTATTGAACATTTAACTTTAATCTCACTCCTAAAACTTTAATGAGATTTTAAATACAAATCAATAGTTACCACTCGAAATCTCAATTCTTGAGATTAAATATCTCTCTAACAAGAAATCTTCAATTTAAATCCACGATAACTTTCTGCTTCAATCTCTATCTCCTACTGCTCCAACTTTACTATTTCGTTTGACTTAAATACTTAATCTAATCTGCATAACAAGGAATCCTGTCCGCTTTTTAGAGTTGATTGGAAATAGGTAGGGAATTAAATTTCCCTAAAAAGGTCGACTCAGAAGGTTAGTGATAAAGTTCCGTATAGATTCGTCACAACTTCATCTCATAACTTTGCAGAGAGGTGTAGAGTGCCACTGAAATTTGCTCCACGGGCCACATGTGACACGCGTGCCATATATTGCCGATCCCTGCAATAGAATTATGATGCTCATGAATAAATTCGATAAATAGCTAAATGCAGAAAATCATTATGCGGAGAATTAGGGAAATTTCAAAGTATGTAACAGAATTGTTTTTTTCTAATAACTATTCTGTTTTTCCTTTTTAATAACTAAAATGGTCTTTATTTTTTGTATATTATAAAAATAACTAATTTCTTCAATATGTTTATTAGAATTTTAATTTCGGTAATGAGTTGCCACACAAAAAATAACTAACTAATACGCGACTAATACCATAAACATGAAGATTAAAAAATACATACGACAAGTAAATACTTTTAAGGATTACTTCTAAGATTGTAAAATACCTTGTTTTACTTTTTTGTCTAAGACATTTTTCATTACTTAAAATGCACAGTAAGTTTTTTCCTCCCTTAAGTAAATGCTATCCATTTGGTTAAAAGTAGAAAACAATAAAAAAAATTGCTACATCTTTTAATTACAATAATTGTTTAAGTAGTGGAGAAATATGGAAAAATTTTGGAAAAAAAAATAATTAGAAGTTGTTTCGAAAATTTTAAAAGATGTTTGTTAGACGAGTATTTTGGTTCTAACTGCATACACTTTTAAGAAAAATACTTAAATTGCAATTTTTTGCTTAGAGTTTCATGGTGTTTTTTAAACGGAACCATTTATTTTAGCTATTCTGGGATAGTTTTCGAATATTAAATTATTTCTGAAATCTTTAGTCATATATTCTTTTTTGTAAATACTACAAAATCACATTATGTTTGCATCATTTATCCCATTGCTTTAAAAATAAGAAATAAAATCATTTAAATATCACAGAAGAGAGGAACGAACTTAAAATTTAATGCATTTTCGATAGATTTCGTATTTGTAGGGGAAAAATGGCATATGAGTATTTAATTTTTGGAAAGGATTTCCAGAGTAATAATTGTTCTGAGTTTGCTGCTGGTAATAATTAACTACTGTGAAAGAAAATAAAACTCATAATAGCACATACAAGGCCAAATTAGTAGGTAGTAAATAAGAACAAAGTAAATAGACCAAAAAAGTAAATATTTTTTATCTGATTAATAAGTTTATGCTATAAATATTGTTACGAATGTCGTGTAATTAATACTTAAAATAGTGCAAATAGTTTACATCTGGATGTTTAATATATTAATATTACTTTCTATTGTATTTTTTATGATAAAAATAGTAATATTTGAAGTCAACGCTGCTTCTTACATTATAATGACATTTCAACAAAACTTGGCGAAATATTGGTGTACAGCCAAGTTAGTATCATTTTTTGGCGATTAAATTAGGTGAATTAGAAATCCCTTTGGCGGATTGGCGACTTGGTTATCAAATGGATGCTTCTGGAAATTACTGGAAAAATCCATCAACATCATGATCTATGAAGTAAGCGGAACTTTCGGGATAAGGATGGAAGATAGCCTATACATAGGAGTAGCTCGCAGAAATTGAGTCATAATTGTTTTGACTGTTGAAGAGTTCACTAGCAATTAGTTACTTGCAAATAAACTTTACGTACTTGTATTTCTGAACACTGATAATAGTGTTTGAGTGCTGCAGATGGTGTAAAAGCTTTCTGGGATTTATTTTGCAAATTTTGATGCTGTAACCTGTATTTTACGGATTGTTTAAAAACAATAAATTGTATGGCTCTTAAGAACTCTTTTCTCTCTGAGGCTGATAACATAAAACCCACGAGCCTCGATCTATTTAACAATGTAATTACTTGACTCTATGTTAATTAACTGGAATATTAATTAATTATTATTGTCTCTACTTAGTAGAAATTTCCTTTTAAAGGAAATAACGTAATATGTGTTTTTTTAATCTCCGAACCAGCTCACAATTTTCTATCATAATTAGATATCACAATCGCTCATTTTTAAGAATTATTTACTTACTTTTTGTTTAATTTTTAACACGCTTTTCTTAGCTTCACGTGTATGTAATGGAATCTTTGAACTCTATTTTTACCCAATAAAAAAGGCCAGGTTAACTCAAAATTTTGCACATTTGTCAAAGATGGATGACAATACAATAAATTAATAATTTTATTCCATTTTCTTGATCAGGATCATCAGGATTTCCCATTTCCAGATTTGGTGACTAATTCCAGATTAGGTGACTATAAGATTTAGTTACAACCCTGAAGCGCAAACGCTCATGGTTAATATAAAAATACACAGCTAACGAAAAGATTAATTCATCAATGAATATGAATGATAGTTTAAAAAACTTTTCTTTAATGGAACTGAAAAATGAATAATAAAGTATAGTTTAAAAAAAACTATAAAACTCTTCCCCAATAATAAAACATATAAGGCGTATAATCATATTTTTATTTAAATCATTTAGTTAAATTTTAATCTGTATTTTGAACATGCTTTTCTAAGCCTATAATAAATATTCCTTTGATATAATTAAAAAACTTTTATCTTATTTTTATAGTTAAATAGTATTTAAAGGAAACTATTAACTTTTTTTACTTTTTTAACTCAATACTTCAGTTTTTATTATATTTTTACGTTCAGTTTCGCTCTTATTAATCCCTTCAAACATTGGTTTTGATTAATATTAATTAAAGTAATAACTAACTTACAATAATATTGTAACGAGGGAAAAATTTGGTATACTTTTTTTACATTCATCTTATGTAATCTTATTGTAATGTATGTGCAGTAGTTCCGATAATATTATTTTCTTAAAATCGATTGCATCATTTTTACTCCCCCTGTATATGGACAAAAACATAGTCACTAAACCAACGTTTCTCAAACTTTGGGGCGCACCCCCTTTGGGGGCGTGAACATATTGAAAAGTCAAAAATAAAGCATTTAAAACAATTATCAAACAATAATAAAACAAATATAAATATAATAGTAAATTACAAAATACATTCTGACATAATAAAAAATAAAATACGTATTCACACATATATAAGGTACTTATAAAAGTATCAGATCGGAAAAAAGTATTTGTTAATTAATTTATCGATATGAAGTTAAAAACAAGTTTAGTAATTATTAGTGACTCCTATGGGCTTGTCATATACAAAACTATATACAAAGTTTTATATTTATCTTGATAAATATGCGGTTTTTTAAATTAAAGTTGCATTGTAGCTTTAGCATCAAAATACATTATTGTTGAATTCAATTCATAGTTGTTGTATGAGGAAGGGTGCGATGAAAATTATATATGACTGAAAATTAGGCCGTAAATATTGAAAGTTTAAGAGCATTGTACTAAACCATTGAAACTTCTCTTTTTAAAAAATTGAATTTTGTTTCAATAATTTATTTGTACGATCCGTCTGTGTGGGAATGTGGGATATATATTAAATTGATTAAGTGGTTTTTTTACTCATTTTTTTATTCATACATAACCAGGAATTATAAATTTGATTTCTAAATAGGACATTTATCTTAATTTTAAGACGAATCTGAACCCTTCCATTTTGTCTCGAAATCTTTGCAGTAGTACTTTATCCAGGCGATTTTTATAATAGCGTGAGCCACATTACAGTTTTATTCTTTGTTTCCTTAATTGTTTTTTCTGTACCATTCACAGCATTTTTAAATGTTCCGGCAAGCTGTGTGTGTGAACATGGACCATGTTAAACTTCAAAGAAACCTTTCCTAATTTGGTTGGTCCGCCATAGCCTAATGGTTATGGTCACGAACTCGCGGCCGAACGTTGAATCTGTGGAGGCTCAAAGTTCTTCCGTTGTCATGGTATGGTATTTAGGAAAGGGGGTGCCTGCTCAGATGTCGTCCTCTTAACTTGACCAAGACTCAAAATTACGAGGTCAGTCGCTAATAGCACTCGTGTTGTTTTACAGTGCGACTTAATAAAGGGTGTTTTTTTAGAGGTATAGAACTTTAAATTGCTATAAAACAACTATGTATTATTCGATTGACATGAATTTTTTTAATCGAAAGATGATCTTGTGGCATTACATTTTATATATGATCAAGCAAGGCGCAGATTCGTCAAATGGGCCCAAAACGAGATTGCCATTGTTCCGATTTTCATAAGCGAATTTTGTTTAGGGATGAAGCGCACTTCTGTTTGAATGGCTACGTCAACAAACAAAACTGCTGCATTTGGAGTGAAGCTAATCCACAAGTGTGTGTCGAAACACCGTGACTCCAGAAAAACTGACTGTTTAGTGCGCTTTATGGACTGGTGGAATCATTGGTCCGTACTTCTTCAAAAACGATGAAGGCCACAACGTTACAGTCAATGGTGATCGGTATAGAGCCATGATTACTAACTTTTTCATTCCTGAATTGAGCAATCATGATGTCCAGGAGCTATGGTTTCAACAAGACGGCGCAGCATGTCACACAGCTCGTGCCACAATCGATTTATTGAAAGACACGTTTGGTGACCGTTTTGGACCTGTGAATTGGCCTCCGAGATCTTGTGATTTAACACCGCTAGACTATTTTCTGTGGGGCTATGTAAAATCATTCGTCTATGCGGGTAAGCCACAAACGCTTGACCATTTGGAAGACAACATTCGCCGTGTTATTGCCGATATACGGCCACAAATGTTGGAAAAAGTCATCGAAAATTGCACGTCCAGATTGGACTACATCCGAGCCAGCCGTGGCTATGCCAGAAATCATATTTAAAATGTAATGCCGCAAGATTATCTTTCGAATAAAAAAAATCATGTCAATCGAATAATACATCGTTGTTTTATTGCAATTTAAAGTTCTATACCTCTAAAAAAACACCCTTTATAAATCTCACTCACTCTTAAACTGGATTCTTTCGTGGTTTGTTTCGGGAGCAAATGATTTTTATAATGCATTGAGTCACTTTATTTATTATAATTACTTTTTCCATTCCATGCAAAATATTTGTGGCAGCAGTAGCCTAGTGGTCAAGGTAACGAACGCGTGGCTGGAGTGTCATGAGTTCAAGTCCAGAATCCCTGAAAACCCGCCATGCAGAGGGGTCGATGCACAATGAATATACCGAGGCTCAAACGCTCTCCCATTAGTGTTGTGCGGAAGTTAGGAGAGGTGGTTGTCAGCTCAGGAGTTGTTTTCGTCGCTTGATAATGGTTCAAAATTACACGGTTCGTTGTCAAAAGCCCTCGAGTAGCTAAATAGGGTGACGTTAATATTCACTCACACCATGCAAAATCTTTAAATGTTCAAAAAAATTAAACATATTCCATATTATTATTTTTTTTTATTTTCAATCAGGAAAAGTAATTTTATTGTTGAATGCATTAAATATTCGTTGGGAAAAAAGAAATCCATTATTTTTGCATGAAATTCAAGACTTTATTTAACATATTGTTTGGATTGTCCGATTTGGGTTAAATATGCATCGTTTTGTAGTATAATTTATAGCAATTTTAAAGGCAGCTTCGTAATGCTTCTCTCATAGAAGTCTTGGTCCTTATTGGCCAAAAACTTCAGTAATCGAATTTTACAGTCTTTCCTTGATCGCAGTTTTTTATCACTCAGGAAGTTTTGCAATGCGAGAAAAAGAGGAAAATCGCTTGGTGTCAGGTCCGGACTATATGGTGGATGCATTAAAACTGCCCAACCAAGCTCCCAGAGTTTCTGGCGAGTCACTACAGACGGGTGTGGCCTGACGTTGTCTTGATGGAACACAACACCTCTTCTGTTGGCCAATTCAGGCCATTTCTGGTCAATCGCTAGCTTCAAACGGTCTTGTTGACAGTAGAGATCTGAATTTAGTGTTTGGCCATACGGAAGCAACTCCTAATAAATGATTCCTTTCCAGTCCCACTAAATACACAGTAGAACCTTCCTGGATGTTTGTTCTGGTTTGACCATCGTTTGAGCAGCTTCACGATTGTTTTCGCATAATATTGTCGTATGTGACCCATTTCTCATCCCCAGTCACATTCCGTTTAAAAAAAGGGTCGATTTCTTTCTGCTTGGCCAAGGCTTCGCAGATGGAAATTCAATCCATCATGTTTTTTGGTGTTATTAGGAGTGATACACACAAACATTAAGCTTTTTTTAAATCCAACTTTGCGCAAATGATTTAAAACTGTTTTATGGTCGATCTTTAGCTCCTGGGCTATACTACGACTACTAACATTGTGACAAATCTATACGGAACTTTATCACTAACCTTCTGAGTCGACCTTTTTAGGGAAATTTAATTCCCTACCTATTTCCAATCAACTCCAAAAAGCGGACAGGATTCCTTGTTATGCAGATTAGATAAAGTATTTAAGTCAAACGAAATAGTAAAGTTAGAGCAGTAGGAGATAGATATTGAAGCATAAAGTTATAGTGAATTTGAATTGAAGATTTCTTGTTGGAGATAAATTAATCTCAAGAAGAGTTGAGATTCCGTTGGTAATTATAGCTTTATAATTAAAGTCTCATTAAAGTTTTAGGAGTGAGATTAAAGTTAAATGTTCAATGAGAACATTATTAAATATAATTCTGGGATCTCTTATCGTGGTAATCTCTGCGTGATCGTTATTTAATAAATTAATTAATTGGTTCATTAATTAATTAAGTTAAAGGATATTACCTTTAAAACCTCATAATACTAGTTAGATAAATTTGTCAATAAGTCTTTGATTCTATTTGGATAAGATAACCAAATAAAGAAAGTTGTTTATAAAAATGGCTACTGGTTCTTACATGACTCCTATTTATTCTCGTTCTCAAAGTGAGGTCCTAGGAGACCTTCACAACATGCCGGTCAATTTCGATTACTTCTGTGATTTTATGAACATTTACGACGACGCGCCTGCCTGTGCGAGGTGTATCTTTAACATCAAAAATACCTGAATGGAATCGACGAAACCAAAATTTCAGGTAATTAAGTGTTACAGTATCTGCACCATAAACATCATTCACAATTTCAGCCACCTGGCTTGCATTTTCGCGTTTATCAAAAAAAAAAAAACTATAAAATGTACCGGATTTTCTCTTTGTTGATTTCCATTTTTAACACCCTGTAACTCACAACTGAATGGACCAAACAAGAAACTGCAAAATACTTTTTTAGTGTGAAATGTCACCTTGAAAATGAGCATAAATTTGAAATTGTTTTATTGATACTTCACGAGATATCGACACTGCACCATCTACCGAAAAAATAATGGATTTCTTTTTCCCCGACTTAACATCAATTAAAACCAAATGCTTTTACTTATTTACATATTAGAATAACGAAAGCTCCAATAATTGAGCACGTTTATTTCTATTATCATAATACAGTGCTTCTCAAACTTTCAATATTTGCGACCCAATTTTCAATCATCGCACCTCATCCATACAATACTAAGGTACTTCGAACGTAAAGCTACAATATGACTTTAATAATAAACCGTACAAATTATCAAGTATGTATTAAATTTTGTATATGACAAGCCCGTGGGTGGAGGTCACTAATAATTATTAAACTTGTATTTACCTCAGTATTGAAGAATAATGAATCCCATACATTGAGCAGTACTGATGCGTTTATAAGTATATTATATAATTGCAAGTGTGTACTTTTTACTATCTCAGAATGTATTTTTTTTAATTCCTTTCAGTAAATTTGTAATTTTTTTTTGAATAATCTTTTATTTTCGACTTTTCAATATGCTCGCGCCCTCCTGTTAAAATTAACCCCCCCAGGTAGACGCGCCTCACAGTTTAAGAAACGCTGCCAAAATATATACTTAATTTCAACTTCTAATAATTAATAATGCTATTTTATTAAAGATATCTAATGCTCAAGCACTACCCACATGCTACAAATAACATAAAAATATTAATAAGATAAAAACATTTCTTATACATACAAAAAAAAAGAATTATTTTAAATTCAGAACGCTACAGCAATCGGTTACAGATGAGATTTTTGTTCCAGGAACATGAACACTTTTCTAGAAATTTTGTTCAAGAGATCGATAAGGTAGCACATTTCTCGAAAACAAACATCGATCAATGCTAACGTTGTCTAAAATATGTTTCTTTTTCTTTCGGTGTTCCATTTACTGCAAGCAAAGAGAGGGGAAGAGAACTGAAATTATACCGTCGATTTACCAAGACATTCACAAACGAATGAATACAAGCAAATTTCCAATTTATTCTTCAGCCATTTTGTAAATTTTTGCCATTCGAGAACCTAAAGAAGCGCCAAAGAATTTTCCAAAATCACAAGCGGAATTGTTTTGAACAGTTAGCTTTCTAAGAAAGTGTGATTACTTTTTTAGATTTGGGAAACAAGTTCTTAAAACTCTTAAGCTTAGCTCAAGTTTTGGCTTCTTTTTGCTATGAAAGTTCAATTTCAGGGGCTATTCAGGAGAGCATTGAATAGATAGCTATAGAAAAATATCGGTTTTTGATACAATTAACTTAATTGTGTCATTATTGATTCATAATTAATGTTTATTATTTAATTCAATGTTTTCCATAGTTATCTTGAAATGCTTATTTCTAAGGCCTGAAAAGTATTATTAATATTTTAAATACAAAAACATTTTTGTATTACTGTGCACAAATGATAATTTAAGTATATTCAGTATTAATTGTTGAATAAGTGTTTTAATAGTTGAAATAATAGAAGTATGAGTACTAAAAGATAAATAATGGTTAATGGGATACTCTTTTTATCAGGAGAATTTGAATTAGATTTTCTCAAAAAGTTTAATACTGATATATTTTTCATATATAAATATGATGGTTATTGAACATTAATACAGATTGATTCATTGTTCCACTACTGATGATGTTAAAATTTTCCAAAATGAAATATGAGAGAAAGTCAACAAGTAATATAAAAAAAACTGTAAAAGTCTCAATTCCTACTTCGGTCAACAAAGAAAAAAATTATATTAGTTACTTTTAATTAAATATTTCGATTCACGTAGGATTCGAACCCACGACTTTTGGATTAGACGCCCAACGCGCTATCCACTGCGCTATAGTGGCATCACGAGCCTTATTTCCTTTTTATGTATCGTGTTGGACTACTATTATTTTTGTTTCTTTTTATTCATTAATTAGATTTAGTTAATGAATTAATATTTGAAAAATATGTATCAACATCAAGTGTCATCCACTACAAGTTTTAAAAAAATGTATTTGGATTTGAGTCGATGAATAAAAAGCACTTTATTAACGATTTATAAATATTTGAACAAGATATATATATGTATATATATATGTATGTACTCTAGCGATCCCAACAGACGTTGTCCTGTACACACGTCTTAAATCCGAAAGTTACAAACTTTTTTGAATAAGTTGTAACAATCTGAACCGTTTTGATGAATTTTTTTATAAAGAAAGTTATTACAATACCTGACATCATCACAAGTACAGTTCCACAATTCGACATATCGATTGCGTGTGAGTATTTACTATGCTGAATGTAGAACCTATTCTGAACAGAAACTTAAACTTGTTTTCATTAAAGGGTAAAAAAGACAAAACTCGAGCTAACTTCGTAACTGGTATATTTTTTAATATACAAAAAAATAAATTTATCGTAATGCCATTGAATGTACGATGTTTTTGGTTAATCCTTGAGGGGTATAAACAAACAAATGCGATAGTTTGCAAACCTCGGACATGCAACATATAATTGGCCGCGAGAAAAACAAGGGTTTTCTAAATCTAATCCACAAATTGTCATTGTTTGACCTTGTAACTTATTAATGGTCATACCAAAGGCCAAGCGAATTGAAAATTGCAAACATTTGAATGGGTAGGTGAGTCCAAAAGAATCATTGGAATCAGTGGTATAAAAACAACTTCACCTTGAAGTTTGCGGCTCAAAATAGTGGCCTCAAGAATATTGCTCATGATTTTTTTATGAACAATTGCGCGTCCTTACATAATTGCGGTGCATTTTTAACTAATTGCGATATTGGACCGAATTGCGAATCTAAACCATTCTCGAATCCACTTGAACCCACACAAAAAACGTCATCAAAATCGGTCCAGCCGCTTAGGAATTTAGTCACATACATATGCACAGAAGAATTATATATATAAAGATTATTTGAAAATATATTAATTATAAAAAGATAAAAAGCATGATTCGTCTGCATTTTTGTAATAATGAAAGTCCTGTTTGGCCAGTTTGGCTGAAAATCGATTTTCGACGCCAACTTACGTCATTTTTATAACAATAACGTTGTTACAACAATGCAGGTGAATATTGAGTTGAATGTTTTTAATTAATATTCTTTTAACTAATTGTGTGTGTGTGCGACATCGGACCGAATTGGGAATCTAAGCCATTCTCGAATCCACTTGAACCCACACAAAAAATTTCATCAAAATCGGTTCAGTCGCTTAGGAGGAGTTTAGTCATATACACGCGCACAGAAGATTTTATTTATAAAAAGAGAGAGAGAGAGAGAGCGAACGCGCGTGAATAGTAAGAATTGAAAAAGTAAAGGGATTTTGTTATTTCTCTTTCTACAGTTTGACAACAGTGCTAGTATCCAGTGCTGAATGAAGGGTAGTTAACAACACTTCTATACAACGTATCACTCGTCTTTCCTCGTAGTCGTTGGGGCGCTGCAGATTGTTCAACATGGCTATTCCATTGCCGATCTGCACCAAGGAGGAAAGGCGGACAGTGATTCGCCTTTTGTTTGCGGAAGGTGTGAAACATATGGAAATGCAACGCAGTGTGATGAAAGTTGTTTATCACGAAACAATATCAACGAATGGATAGATAACTTCAAACAGAGTAGAAGTTCCTTATGGTACAACAAAAGATTGGGCAGCCCATTAACGTCAACCACTAAGGGTTGCCGTTGAGGGTATAGTGATGGAAGGGAAGGCTAATATCTTGCGATCCACAAACAAAAAAATGAACTACTGCTTTCCTTTCCTCCTTGGTGCAGATCGACAATGCAATTGCCATGTTGAATGGTCTCCTACACTCAAACGACTTCGAGGAAAGACGAGTGACTCGTTGTATAGAAGTGTTGCCGACTCCCCCTGATTTAACGCTGGATGCCAGCGCCAAAAGCCCTCGTGCAGCTGAACAGTGAGAAGTTAATATTCACTTACTCATTTGAAACCAAATTGCTGGTAGCCATGATGATCGGCTACTACACCCTTACAGAAGAATCTATTGATAAAGTAGGGTTAAAGACAAACACTTTTAAAGCCCACTGGGAATATAAATCAACTACAGTCAAGCGTCATGAAGGGAAAGGGGGGGTATATGGTAATATGAAAATAGCACGTTGGATTTCGAACAACTACATGTCATCGGGGCAGTTCAGGGTTGCTTGACTGTCTTTTATTCATTAATTTTAAGCATAATACAGGGGAGTGTGGGAACTTCCTGTTTTGAACATGTTTCAGTGACTTTCATGGGAAGAAAAGGAGCGTGAGGAAGGGTTCGATGGAAGGGGTGCAGTAGGATAGTTGTAATCCCGTCCGTCTCAGTCGCAAACATGCTGTGGTCGAGGCAGCAGAGCGCTTTTGTTGTGGAGGCGTATTTCTCTAATGGCCAGTCGGCAATTGTAGTGCAACGTGTCTATTGTCGTCCTTTCTATATTCCTCCACTTGGTCGTGTTCCTGATCGAAAATATGTTCTAATGTGGATGGATGCTTCCGAGCAACAGGGAATGTCTCAAAAGAATGGAAAGACCTCCGAAGACCATTAGAACACCTGAAAAGCAGGAGCGAGTTTGTGTGGCAATTCAGACAGGTATGTGATACTGATCCGAGATTCTTCTTACCCGCTCTCCAAGAAAGAGATCTTGACAACATGTGGTTACAACAAGATTAGGCCACATTCCATACTTCCATAGCTTTCATGGGTGTTATGAGAACAGCCTTCTCAGAATGACTGATCTCCCTGCGAGGGGACGTAAACTGGCCTGCGTTATCCCCTGATTTATCTCCTCCTGATTACTTTCTGTGGGCTTATCTCAAGTATCTGGTTCGCAAAGATCGCTCCAAGACCCTGGAAGACCTAAGGAACCACATCCCAGCCGAAATTGACAATATCCCCTGTCGATATGCTTGAAATGTGACTTAAAGTTTTCGAAATCAACTGCATCAGTGAATTGATAATGGAGGGTGACATTTAACAGAGATTGTGTATAAAACTGTGTAAACTCAAAGTTCCAATATTGTATGGTAGGCGGAAAATGACAATAAAGTCGAATGAAACATGCAGTGTGTTTTTTGCATTTTCAAAAAAAAAAGAAAGAAGTTTCCACGCCCCACCCTGTATGAAACTGTATTGATAAAAAAATATTTTTCAATGATTCATAAGTCTGAATTTTAATATTTAAAATATTCCTTTATATTTTAATTTTATTAATAAATAAAATAATTGTGTAAAGACCCCTGTTTCTAACAGAAATTATTTATTAGACCATTTTAGTTAGTAGAATAATAAATCGAACTTCATTAAATAGATTAATAACAATGGGAATATTTTTTTTTAAAAAAAATACAGATATCTAAATTATATAAATATCATTCAACGCTATATTAAGTGAATGGATGATTGAAATAAAACTGTAATTATTTTTTTAAAAAAACCGCAAATAAAAAACTAAATTATTATTAATTTTTTAATATCAGAAAACGAATACATAAAAAAAATATAAAATATCTAGAAAAATTAATCAGAGATATAAAAACCCCTCCATTTTTTTAGTAAAAGAAGAAATGAAATATTCAAGAAAAATTCGAATAAGGAATTCTTAGAACAAACCCAATATGCGAAAGTGAAACTTTTTAATACATATAGAAATAAATCTGCATGCTATAAAAAAAAATCTTCTGTTGAAAAACATTACTGAAAAAAATAGTATTTCGTTTCGAAAAAAGTTAAATTGATAGAAATTTGATTTTTGGCATTCTTTTTTTAGATCTCGAATGTGTTCTTTTTTCGTTACTGAAATTTTAAATTTTTAAATACAGAATATGAAAAATATCTCTTTTTAATTTATAAAAATTTTTATTTTTGTTCCAATTTTAATTATTTTTGCAAACTAAAAAAGAAGAAAAAAAGAAAGAAGAAAGAAAATTAATCTTAATTAGTAAATCTAAATTAATCTTTTTATTGGACTCTCTTATTAAATAAAGATCGATTGCAATATTGAAATAATTACTATAATAGCTATGATGGCCTTATTTTTTTACTCTAGTAAATTGAATTTAAAACAAGCAAGTTTAAATTTTTCTTTGAAATTTAATAGTATAGAATGGTAAAACTGTGTAAGTATGCCATTAATTTCAGAAATATATTATTATAATTGATGTTATATATATATTTATTTTTATGTATAAATTTTGCATATTTTAATTTGTAGTTTATTTTTACAATTCAAATGTAGTTCTTATTTTACAAAATTCGCCCACACACAATCGGACCTCGATTTAATAAAGTCGCTAAATCCCGAAAAAAATTCGTTAAATGGGTAATTCATTATATAGAGGTTCACACCTTTCAATATATTTTATAAACGACATAAAATAAATTTTAAATTCATAAACACTATACATTGAAATAAGTAATTATTCGCACCTTTTAGTAAATTAATATATTTTTATTTTATATATATCTTACCCATATCAAAAAAAGAAATAGATAAACTGCAGAGAAAACAAGAAAAAAGAATGTTGAAGAAATACACTGCATTTTCAACATTAAGAAAATAATTTTATATTAAAATTATTTAAGGAATTTTGAGGATAGTTTCTAATTTAAAGTACACAAGTACTTTTAAACATACATTAATTATAACTAAACTTGGTTCCAGAAAAAATTGCGCTGCATAGAAAAATTCGCAATATCGAGGCTCATTATATGGAGGTTTGCGCGCTGTAATTCATACTTTTGTTTAACGTAAAATCCGGCGTATAATGTGCAGCAATACTTTTAAGCTGCTTTTCTTTAATTTTGAGGTATATTCGCCATATAACGCACCCCCTCCCCTTTTTTACGAAGAAATCTGAAATGTTAGTATTCAATGCTCTTATATTTTGTAGTCATTTATTCGAGGTATTATCACAGACTTTTGAAAAAATAGTACACTTTTAAAATTACAACTCTTTTAGTTCATAAAGCATGCCATTTCATTTAAATAAACAGTATTTCGATCTGTGTATAAGTATTTTTTTTATGCTCATCTTTTTTGTTATTTTTAAAGCTATGGTTTTTATACCCTGAGTATAACGCGCACCCTTAAATTGATATCTTATTTTTTGTGCTAAAAGTGCGCGTTATACAACGGATTTTACGGTAAGTAACTTTCTTACTCATGAGAGAAAAAATATCATGTAATAAATCTCATGCTTAAACATTGATTTAATTTAGAGTGATATGTAAATAAATCTAGAAAATCTATTTTTTCTTTACTAAAGGGTGTTTTTTTAGAGGTATAGAACTTTAAATTGCAATAAAACAACGATGTATTATTCGATTAACATGAATGTTTTTTTTTATTCGAAAGATAATCTTGTGGCATTACATTTTAAATATGATCAAGCAAGTCGTAGATTCGTCGAATGGGCCCAAAACGAGATTGCCGTTGTTCCCGATTTTCATAAGCGAATTTTGTTTAGCGATGAAGCGTACTTCTGGTTGAATGGCTACGTCAACAAACAAAACTGCCGCATTTGGAGTGAAGCTAATCCACAAGTGTATGTCAAAATACCGTTACATCCAGAAAAATTAAATGTTTAGTGCGCTTTATGGACTGGTGGAATCATTGGTCCGTACTTCTTCAAAAACGATGAAGGCCACAACGTTACAGTCAATGGTGATCGGTATAGAGCCATGATTACTAACTTTTTCATTCCTGAATTGAACAATCATGATGTCCAAAAGCTGTGGTTACAACAAGACGGCGCAACATGTCACAAAGCTCGTGCCACAATCGATTTATGGAAAGACACGTTTGGTGACCGCCTAATTTCACGTTTTGGACCTGTGAATTGGCCTCCAAGATCTTGTGATTTAACACCGCTAGACCATTTTCTGTGGGGCTATGTAAAGTCATTGGTCTATGAGGATAAGCCACAAACGCTTGACCATTTGGAAGACAACATTCGCCGTGTTATTGCCGATATACGGCCACAAATGTTGGAAAAAGTCATCGAAAATTGGACGTCCAGATTGAACTACATCCGAGCCAGCCGTGGCAGTCCTATGCCAGAAATCATATTTAATATGTAATGCCACAAGATTATCTTTCGAATAAAAAAAAAAATTCATGTCAATCGAATAATACGTCGTTGTTTTATTGCAATTTAAAGTTCTATACCTCTAAAAAACACCCTTTACACCGGATTTTACGGTAAGTAACTTTCTTACTTATGAGAGAAAAATATCATGTATTAAATCTCATGCTTAAACATTAATTTAATTTAGAGTGATAGATAAATAAATCTAGAAAATCTATTTTTCTTTACTACTAGGCAAATCATAGAAATGTAATCAATAACTTAAATGAAAAACCAAACACACGCAAGAAAGAGTCAAAACTCAGTTACATGATTTTTCCAATGTTGAAAATATGTAATTAGGTTATCAAAATTTCTCATCAGCAAGCATCACTACAGTTCTAATTTTAAACAAATTTTCTTCTTTACTTTTTCCTTCTTTTTCTTTCTTTTATTATTATTTTACAACTAGTGTAGTTAAGGCATACGATCTAGCATAAGAAATATTGAGAACAGTTGCAACTATGCATATTTTTTCTTAGATATTTAAATGATTGTTTTTTTTTCAGAAAGAATAGTTAATAATAAGCTTAAAGACAGTACTGTAAAATAAGAAATATTATTGTTATGCTATTTGTTAAGTTACGAAATAATACACCTAATATAACTACTTACTTTTTAACTCTAT